>NC_061158.1:11199671-11269671 GCF_022113875.1 Hydra vulgaris | reverse complement strand
ATTGATTCATCGTCAATTAAAAGTTTTTTTGGCAGAGCATTATTTTTATATTTGTTTTGACCAATTATTTCTTTAAAAGCATTCCAAGTTTGTTGAGTATTTCCATTTGCTTTTTCTAGCAATTTCGAATATTATAATTTTTTATAGTATTTTTTGATTTTTTCAAACACATTTTTATAGTTTTTATATTTTGCTTCATTTGAAAATATTTTTTTTTAGAAATTTTTCATAAAGTTTTTGTTTTTTTCTTGACGATTTTAGTAAACCTTTTTATCAAAGGCGATAGAAGTGAATTTGAGTTTATATAAAACTTTTAATGACTCGTAATCTTTTTCATTCACACTGAGGTCATTGGTATAAAATTAAAGGAGTTATGAATAAAAATGCATACACCTCCACCAGCACGGAAGTTTCGTGGTTTATGAATTGACGCATAATTCGTCAATTCAAATTGTAAATTATGCTCGTCATATTTACACCACGTCTCAGTAAGACAGATTATTTTAAAATTGTGATTTAATTCGAGCATTAGAAGTTTAAAGTCTTCAAAATTTTTGTTTACGCTTCAAATATTATTGTTTAAGATTGAAAATGTGTTTTTATTTTGTTGAAGATAAAAATTAGATTCAGAAATTGAATAGTATTTGCTTTCTAATGACTAAATAATTAGTGACGTCATTATCACAAATTGCGACATTTTCATCACAAAGTTTAATTAATAAATTATCATCCATTTTAAAATATAAAAAATAAGATGAGGGAAAAACTAGTTAAAATAAAAAATATATGAATACTTATATAGATTCAGTGGAAACAGCATCTCGTTTTTTCGCAGTCCAATCGCGAATGACTAAAATTGCTATTCCTATTTGTATAGCGTTACGTACAAACTTTTGTAGGTGTAAACGTCTTTAGCATAATATGCTAAAGACGCTTACACCTACAAAAGTTTAATAAATTATCATCCATTTTAAAATATAAAAAATAAGATGAGGGAAAAACTAGTTAAAATAAAAAATATATGAATACTTATATAGATTCAGTGGAAACAGCATCTCGTTTTTTCGCAGTCCAATTGCGAATGACTAAAATTGCTATTCCTATTTGTATAGCGTTACGTACAAACTTTTGTAGGTGTAAACGTCTTTAGCATAATATGCTAAAGACGCTTACACCTACAAAAGTTTAATAAATTATCATCCATTTTAAAATATAAAAAATAAGATGAGGGAAAAACTAGTTAAAATAAAAAATATATGAATACTTATATAGATTCAGTGGAAACAGCATCTCGTTTTTTCGCAGTCCAATCGCGAATGACTAAAATTGCTATTCTCATTTTATAGATATATTATACACGGTTATCTCTATTTAATGCAAACTCTACATATTATGTTGAGTTTGCATTAAATAGAGATAACCGTTTATAATATATCTATAAAATGAGAAAACTTTAAAATTTTATTTTAAAATTTAGAAATCTTTTTTTGCTAGGTTAATTTTTTTTTGTTATAAGAATATAAGCATGATTTAAAAAATTTCACTTAACTACTGAGCTATCAAATGAAATGCATTTAAAAGAAAAATAAACCTAATTATAAGTCTCTTATAAGCTCTACGTATGCGGAAAAGGCCATTTTAGGAGTCCCTCAAGACCCTTAAACATATAATGAGTTCCTAATATTATCAAGAAAAACATCTTCAAAAGTTTATCTTGACATTTAATTTCAAATTAGGCGAAATCATAAAAATTTCAAATATGATAATTATGTTATAAAAAATTATTTGAAAAAATAAAATTGCCAAAAATTGATAAAAATCCACATTTTTCTTTTTTTAGTTAATAAATAAATTAGTAAATAAACTTCATTTTTTATGAAGTTAAATTTAACATTGAAGTTTTCATATAATTTTGCTTCATTTGAGACCAAAATAATACACTTAAATAATTTTTTTATGATATTAGGAACTTGTTATTTTCAAGGGTCTTGAGGGTGTCCTCAACATTTTTTTTATTCAAAAATTTTCAAAAAACATTTTTTTTTATTATATAAAACACATTAGGTAGGTGGAAGCACATATTGTTAAAAAATGTTCATTTTGGGAAAACCCTATATAATAGGTTGTATGATAAATAGGTTCTATATTGATGATATATTGAAGTGTTTTTTACTTTTATCATTTTTGTTAATATATATATATATATATATATATATATATATATATATATATATATATATATATATATATATATATATATATATATATATATATATATATATATATAATCATAAAAATTATAAATAATAAAATAACCAATGAAATTGCACAATATATTAGGAAAGAGTGATAACAGTAAAAACTAATATTTATATGGAAAAAAAGTTGAAACAATAACCAGAACAATATCATACATATAGAACATATTTATTTAAAGTTTAAAAATATATATATTGAATTACAGTTAAATTTTTAGAAAATTGATTTCAAATAAATAAACAAATCTATGATTTACACTGTAAAAGTATTAAATAAAAATAAAGTTTAAGCGCGCTAAGATTTTTGCTGCCTCTTTTTATTTATATATTTGTAAAATATTTGTATTATTATATTGATTTACGTTAAAAAAAAGGTTACATCATTTGCTTTTCAAAAATTAATTAACAAATAAACTGTTGCCATATAAAATATTCTCTGTAGTTAAGAACCGTAGCTACTTTAAAATTTCAAAAGTTTTTTGTATTTTCTTAAGCATGCGTAACTAAACAGCGCTTTTTACTTACTATATTTTTATTGTTATTATTATTGCTATTATTATTTTTGCTATTATTGCTATTATTATTATTGTTATTATTATTATTATTTCAGAATATTAGGCCACCGTGGGCGCTAAACAAAATCGCGACTTCGACTCCAGTAGTAAAACATCTCAGTATTTATGTGCAAAACATTCAATTAACGTTATATTCATACTAAATCTCAAACAACGTTTCATAAATTTGTTAAAAAATTTTTTTTAACTTATTGCGTAATATTTTTTAAAGAGTTCAAAGAGTTTTTCAAAAATTTTACTTTCGATTTGGAGTCGAAGTCGGAGTCGGAATTGTACTCAAAGTCGTTACTTTTTTTTGACGACTTCACACCCCTGGTTGTATCAAAATTGCATAAATAAATTGATTATAGGTAAAAAGTTATTGAACATTATTATACGTTTTAATTAATAGTTTAAGAACGATTTCGTTTTTTTGGATTCCATTATTTTTTTGTAAAAGCAAAATACTAGTCGTTTCAGCAATTACAGAGTTAAATAATTGAATGCGTTTGACTGTTAAGCTTTTCTTAAGGTCAATCAATTCTTTAAAGAATGCAGAAAAAATAATTTTTCTCATTACTGATTTATAAGAGTCATAATAGAGTTCGATTGAATTGCATTGAGTATTTGTGATACTATTCCTTTTTTTTACATCTATTAGTTGCGTTATAATGTTATCATATGCACCATGGACAGGAATGCTACGCTTCTCATTATAAATCGAAAGAATTATTTCACTTGTGACTCTGTTCTTCTTTGTTCATACAAGAAACACTTGGCAATATCAATTTTTAATCTTGTGGCTTCAACTTTTAATGCAACCAAAAATAGGGAAAAGCGGGGCAACATGGCGAACGTTTTGAAAGCCCTGAGTTATTGAAAAACTATAAGTCGTGAAGCCATAATACTTTCTCAGTATGTTTATGTTATTAATTTCTTTCATTGCCTGCATAAATTTTCAGTTTGCAAATATAACAATTTGAAATAAATATTAAAATAAAAAGTTCATAAATTTGTCATCTGGTCACGTGACCGGGGCAAGATGACTTATTATGCAGTTTTTACCTCCAATTTTATAAAAAAATTTTAAAAACTGCCAATAACTCTAATTAAAGTAACAAAAAATAAACACAAATTGCAAAAACTACTTCTAAAGAAGTTAAATTTGAAGGACACTAACCATTATGAGAAACCGAAAGTGAGGAATTTTTTTTAAGCGCAAAAAGTAAACTTATTTGTATAAAATGGCGTTAATAATATTTCAAAAAACAAATTGGTGTTTTAAAATACAAGATGCAAACACAGTTTCGTTTTCACCCAATTTTTAAATTTTTTGTTAAGTTGTTATATGAAAACCCATCTTGCCCCATTCGCCATGTTGCCCCGCTTTCCCCTACTTCTGGTTTTTCTACAAATGCCCATTATGCCTTTTACCATACAGGCCTTGTTACGAGATTTCGCTGCGTAACGGAAAAGCGAAACGTGAATAAATGTAACTTTACTCAATAAATTGTTAAAAGTTAATTTACGTCAGTTGCGTTTTCACTTTATTGTAATTAAATTTAAAATGACATTAAAAACTATTGTTAGTCTTTGAAACGAAATAGCTTTAAATTGAACAATGTTGTTATAAAAAAAAAAAAAATTTCAATGTTGATTAAAAAAAAGTCTTCTTGTATTAAATTCTTATACTTATTTAAACTTAATTTTTTTGCTTTTAAACATTCGTTTTATGGTTGTTTTTTTTATTTTTTTTTTAATAATTTAAATTTAACACTTGTTTATGGTTGATTTTCTTAAAGGGATTTAAATGTACTTATAACTAAACGCATAGATTGAGTTTTCCCCTTATAAAAAAACGTTTGCACTAATAAAATAAATGTTGTAAAGAAACGAAATTTACTGCTTTTTCGGCTTTGTTTTTTTTTTATTTCCATTAAAATAATTTATTTTTATGTACAGTATAATATTATAAACCTAATATTTTTTTACTCAAGCCAAAAAAAAAATAGTGCTTTCAGTTTTAAGATGTTATAAGCAGAATTTGTTTTTAACAAATATCATTATAATTTTGAAACTTATGTATCTTATATTTATAGCTCAAGTACTAGTTTTGTTTTTAAAATAAAATAAAGATAAGTTGGGCTTTTAAAGAGTTTATTTACTCATCGCGTTGTTTTTAATAGGTTTGAATTTTGGTTTGTTCAAGGACGTTTATTAATACGTCCTTGGTTTGTTTTATAAAAAAAAATTCTTCGGCAAACGGCAAAGGGAAAACCCAAACATAACATTTATAACTCGAGTTTAAAAAAAAAAATTGACGTCATTTATTAACTTGGATTTAAAAAATGAATAATGCGCTTCTGTAAATAATGAATGAAACTGTAAAATAATTGAAAAATAAAAACTGGAAAATAATGCGCTTTTGTTAAGCGCATTATTCAGACCAGTATTTGGAACTTACCTGAAACTTAACTAAAATTAAAATAAAGTTATATGTAATACGAACATTTTAAAGTAACTTGAATTAAATTTATTAAATCTTTTTTTACTTTGGTAATTTTATCATAAAAAAAACGGAGCATTTTAAAATTAAAAAATTTTAAAATGCTCTGTTTTAAAATTAAATGAAAGAATTTTAAATAAATTTAATAAATTTATTTACTAAAAACTATAATTATTAAAAAAATATTTAAATTTAATAAAATAAATTGAAAATATTTCTTTTTTTAAATTAGATTGTTTATAAACTTATGAAATCTAATATTTAAAATTAAATATGATGAAAAGTTTAAACTTAAAACACTTTATTTTCTTTAAGTAATTTTTAAAAACAAAAAAAAAGTTATTAAACATATTGTTTCTTTAACCAAAAATCTATTAGTTTACAATTGCGGTTAAATGCTTTTACTTACGACTTTAATATTCTAAAAGATAAAAGTTTTTGCGTAACGCATAACTGCTGAATCGCCTTTTCGCAGGCAAAATGCGAGCTGTGTAACGCTTCTTAACAAGGCCTGCCATATTTGATTCAAGTGTTTGAAGTTGTTGAATTTCACTTTTGTTTAGATGACAAACGCCAACGCCATAATACAATATTGTTCTACAAAAACATTTAAATAGATGTGTTTTAAGTGATGGATCAGTAAATGTATCCAAACCCCAGTTTCGTGCTGCACAAAATGCATATAGAAATTTTTTTTGTCTTCGTTTACAATGGTTACTACTTCTAAGGTCATTTCAAATGATCACTCAAGATATTCAATTGAGGTTATCTGTTCAATTGCGGTGTTACAAAACATTATATTTTCTTTTTTATTTCTCTTTGCTTTTATTCCAAACTTTATTAACTGTGTTTTTTGAGGATTGCATTGGTAATTTCTACCATAATCTTTAAAAGTTTTAAGCAATAGATTTAATTCTTCAACATGCGAGGTAATTACTAGATTATCATCATCATACATTAAAATGCCAAGCTTTAAGTTATTAATACAAACACCAAGTGATGCATTTTCCACTTGTTTCATAAGT
This sequence comes from Hydra vulgaris, assembly GCF_022113875.1. Taxonomy (NCBI): domain Eukaryota; kingdom Metazoa; phylum Cnidaria; class Hydrozoa; order Anthoathecata; family Hydridae; genus Hydra; species Hydra vulgaris. Next base: position 11,263,328 of record NC_061158.1, on the reverse strand, counting down.
TCTTCAGTATATATTGAAAAAAGAAGAGGCGAGAGTGTTCCACCTTGTTTAACGCTTACATTTGTTACAAAGACGTTAGATATGTAATTACCGATACTTACAAACGCAAATGAATTCAGATAGTATTCGTACAACGCAAGCCACGATTTATCAACAAGTTTATCAATTAGCTCCATTAATAAAGTCATTCGGTTCACTTTATCAAATGCTTTTGAGGCATCAATTGAAACAACATAAGTATTTAGTTTCAAAGGTTTATTATGTCTGATTAATTCCGTAAGAGCAAATATTGCATGACTAGTTGAACTGTTTGATCTGAAACCAAATTGCAATGACGGGACTGTATGATTTGTTTTTATATGCTCCATTATTATGTACTCAAAAATATTGGCTAGGCTGTCAGAAATTGTTAACAGACGTGAATTAGAAACATTCTGCATATTACCTGTATCATTTTAAACAATTGGAATAATTTTCCCAACGTTAATTCACTATTATCTTAACGACCGTGCAAAACAACTTTTATTTTGTTTTTAGTTCCTTTTGTTTTAATTTTTTCAGGTTTATACGTTTTTTTTATTTTTAAATAAATTAAGCGAACTAAATCGAGAAAAATTTATTATTTAGTATCATTATTTAGGTCATTACATATTAATTATCATTTATTTGCGCGCACTTTGCAAATGCGTAAAAAATTGTTTTCAAGAAATAAAAGTTTATTAAATTCAATAAGCATCATTGATACATTTAAAAAATTAGATAAGTGTTTTTTATTTCTCTGTAAATATAGAGATAAATGTTTTTTAGTTTTCTGTTCTTTAAGAACATTGAGCAAATGTATATATATGTATATATATATATATATATATATATATATATATATATATATATATATATATATATATATATATATATATATATATATATATATATATATATATATATATATATGTATATATATATATATATACATATATATATATATATATATATATATATATATATATATATATATATATATATATATATATATATATATATATATATATATATATATATATATATATATATATATATATATACCATTAGGAAACATCAATTTAAAGAAAAAAGTTAGATAAATATTTTTTACTATTTTACTAATTCTCTGTACTTTAATTTGACTTTATAGAGATGTGATATATATATATATATATATATATATATATATATATATATATATATATAATATATATATATATATATATATTTGTAGTTATTTTAGGTGCTCCCAGAAGTCCTTTCAGTCTTTATCACAGAGCACCGCGGGAGAGCAATTAACAAGAAGTTTACGCCTCCTTCCGTACCAATGTCGCTTGTTGGGCTAGGCCTGGCGTCGAACCTTGGATCTCTAGGTTATGAGCCAGGGACCGTATTCTCATCTCTCCGTTAAGCTTAACGGAGCGTTAATAAAAAATTTCTTTTTAAAGATTTTTATAAAAAAGTTCTTTAAAAATATAAACTTTTAAAAACAAATGTTTTATTTTAGTATTAGTTTTATTTTAAAAAATTTAAACAAGATTTTCGTCATTTCTTTACTTAGATATATTATAATGAAATTTCAGACAAAAGCTCAGTTAAGCTTAACGGAGAGATGAGAATACGGCTGCTGAACTCTAACCACTGCGCCACGGCTGCTCTCTGATATTGATGTTATTTAGGAGTATGACCTTGAATAACACGTGGAATAAAATCTTAAAAGTTAATTCTAATAAACAACACAAATACACCATTACCATTACCATTCAATTTAACAATATGAAAAAGTTATATAGTAAAAACAATTTAACTTTAAAGGAAACTTATAGCTTGAATATTATAAATGTAAAAATGCTATTAAATGCTCTTCATATATTTATAATTTTACTCAAATATTTGTTATTAACAATACTAGCAATTGAACTTTCGAAAAAATTATTGATCTAGTACAATAATAGACAATATAGTACGATGTTAATAAACACTTTTAAACTATGTGCAAATTGCGTTTTATAGGTAGTTTTTTTTTTATACGCATTATTTAATTATAAACATATAAAAACAGGCATTTTTATTGAAATGATTTACCCTATAGTATTGCATTTAAAGTAGTTATTTAATAGTTTGAGTATTTTTTAGGATCTTAACGATTGTTACTACCAAGAGGAATACAGTGTAGCATCTGATACAGGTTTTGTTGACATACCTTCTGGAAATGAAAATGCTCTTAAAGAGGCTGTTGCTACAATTGGACCAATATCTGTTACTATTGATGCTAGTAAAAGTTCTTTTGCGAGCTATAAGTCAGGTGTGTATTATGAGCCAACTTGTGGCAATGCTATACAGAATCTTACTCATGGTGTTTTAGTCGTTGGTTATGGTACCGAAAAAGGTCGCGATTTTTGGCTTGTAAAAAACAGGTATTAATCATTATTCATGTGCTTGGTGTTTTTTAAAAAATGGTAAAATGATTTAAATGCATATCTTTAACTATATGTTTTCCTAGTTGGGGCAAAATGTGGGGAGATCAAGGTTATATTAAAATGTCAAGAAATAAGTCGAATCAATGTGGTATTGCAACTAAAGCCAGTTTTCCGTTAGTTTAAGCTTTAAAACAACTTCAATCATTCATAATTGTTTGGACACCTTTATACAACTATATCAACAGTTTTAAATATTTTGAGAGAAAGCTGTAAAAAACCAAACATAGCTAAAGAACGTTTAGAATTATAAACCAGCATATTTTTCTATTAAGTATTTTACAAAGCACAATAAACAATGCACAAACATTTAAAAATGGTGTTGGAATAAGTTTTCAAGTGATAACAGCTTGATCCTAGAAAAAGATCCCAGAACTATTGTTTAATGATGCACGCAATATAATGCTTTTTATATTATTTTGTATTAACATTTTATATAATAAAAATTTATATTTACAATGTTTCTCGTATGACATAATATATAAAGAAAACAAAAAAGTTTGATTGGAAGTTAGCACTTAAACATAGTTGTTTTAATTGTTCTCCGTTGGCGTAACTCTTGGCGTAACTGTTCTTCAACAGAGTTTTAAATTTTCCAGACTTACTCGCAAAAACAATATTTAATCAGAGAATTTTGTTCATAGATTTCTTGATGACTATTTAATTTTAAGGAATGCGTTAACCACGTTCTCAGCCTCTAAATAAGCTTACGACTTCTACTCCAATATTTCTATTTTTGATAAAAATCTAACGCCGTACTTTTGACTACTACAGAAAGATTTAAACTTTAAAAATAAAATTAGCGTTGTACTTTTATTGTAAGATATTGACTTAAGTTGTAAGATTTGTAATTTTTGTAAAAACTAGAGAGCCTATATACTCAGAGAGCGGACATACGGAAAATACGAAAGAACGGCGGCCATGTTTTTGCCAAACTAGCGTATGACATTCAAAACAATTGAAAGAAAATGAGCACAATAATGTTTTAAACAGAAATAAATTTTTAAAAATTAAACCTTTTTATGTTTTATTTTTTCAAAATTATTTTTCGACAAAATTATTTATTTATTTACGAAATACCTTTAAAAAAAAACACAGCAAAAAAGTAGTTGTAATCAATAAGTAATTTGAAAAAAGCTTTACAGTTTATTTTATAAATTAGTTGAACCTAAACCTTTAGTGCAAATGCATGCATTGTCATACTCTTGCTGCCAAGTTCACAAGAACTTTTTTTAGTTTTTTTCTTTTTACATAATAAACGCTTTTTTTTAAGGTTAAATATTTTAAATCTGAATGTTATAAACCTGTTTTTTAGCTTCAATTTAATTTGATGACAACAAGGATACAAAGTTAGACTTTTATATTGTTCATCAGAACTAATTTTCTCTAAAAGCATAATATTACAATTCTTTTAGGAATTAAGGTATGGCTCAAATGATCTGAATATTAACTCCATTTGTAAAAAGAATGCAAATGTTGTTTCATTAGCAAAAAATAAACTACCCACTTTGTGCTCTTTGTCTGTAACAAACTTTGTGTAATCAGCATTAACTCTATTTTTAGAAACTAGAGATTCAAAACAAATTGTGCAAACTTTTTCAATTTTTTAACTCCAGAAATTATATAACCTTTTTTTATATAAAATTATATAAAATTTTGCTTAGCATTACTTAAGATTAAGTTAGAGGTTTTATCCCAATCTTTAGGTAACAAAATGCACTCTCTTTGCTGTGGTTTATGCACATTACTATTAACTATATCAAGAAAACCATATAAGAGCTGACGGTCATCTATAGTATAACTGCCTTTTGATGATTTTTTCAAGAATTGGGGAACGCAAATAAGTTTCAAGTTATTTTTAAATTAAAGAGCAATAGGAATTACTTGTTTTGCACGTACCAGGAAAAAAAGATTCTCCAGGCAATCCTGTGTAAATCGTGATGTCATTAGAAAATCAAAATTTTTTTCTAGAAGAAACTTATTTTGCATATTAATAACTGATGTTGTTGATAATATAACACCAGATTGAATAGGTTTCCATCTTATTTTTTCAGTTTGGCCTAATATTTTTAAACCATTGAATATCTCTATGACTTCATTTAAAAAAGTTATTGTTTCATTGTAAACTTTGTCATTTTTCATGCTAAGAGCCATACCTGGGTTTCATGAAGTCATTAATGTAAACCATTTATCAACAATTCCTATAAACCGAGCAGTTGTGAGAATAGAATCATCTTTTATTTCACTTGCAATAAATTTTAATCCACAACTTACATCATGATTCATTACAGATGTTGCTCTTGATACTTTCATTTTGTTGAAATGTTTTTCATCAAGATGTTCAGATGTAAGCTTGTAAGCAAACTTCAAATCCATACCTTCTTGAAAGTCTACAAGCTTGTTAAGGTGTTTTGAATCTATAATTGGCGATTGAAGTTTATATTTTTCTTGAATCTTAGCTGTTATTATAAAATGATTGTCACATAAAAGAGATGTTCTTATATTCTTTAATAAATGTGGTACGTCTGCTAAAAAATCAATTGTACGAGTAGGGTCACATGGGTGTTAAATTGAACTAAAAATACTGCCACTTTTAGTACAGCTAATATTAAAACATTTCCACATTGCCTGGTTAATGGCACCCATATCAGAAGTAACACTATTAACTTTTAATCCTATTTCTTCAGTATACTTTATTATAGATAGGACAATGTTTTTTAAAACAGAACTTCCAGTATATTAATATGCAACAGCTTGTTTCCATCTTGTAGATATTCCTCCAAGCATAAAAACTAAAGCATGGTTAGCTTGGCCATAATGTTCAGGTAATGTAACAACTCCATAGTAAGAGCTTGTAGATGTGTCATAGTCAACACGTTCAGTTATTCACATTTCATCAAGAATTAAAACACATTCTTTTTCATGGATTTTCATGGCATTCACCTTAGTTTTCATAAACTCAAAGACTTCTGTTAGAATGCCACTTTGAAATTTTAGATTTTTTTAATCTTCGTCGTAGGGGACGTAATGATGGGTATGGTAAGTTTAAACGAAGTAAATTTTCATTACCACTATGACCACATGAAAATTTGAGTTCTAACGCTTCATTTATAGTATCATTTGACCATTTAATGAATTTTATATTTTTTCTACTTAAAGATAAAATTTGATCTTCTTTAAATATTGTTTTCAAAACTCTAAATTTATCTCTCTTTATATGATTATATTTTTGAATAGTATTTATTTTTGCTTTCGATTTTAAAATGTAAATTTTTTTCTTTTGATTAATGACTTTTTTGTTCTAATCTCTCCAATTTCGCATTTAAATCTTGTATAAGTAAACTTTTATCAACCTCAGTTGTACAAACTTCAGATAGTTCATTGTTATTTACTTCAATTAAAACATTTTCCACAACTTCTTCTCTTTCTATACAACTTATTTTCTTTTTTTTTGGTATTGGAAAACGGTCGAGTGGATTTTTTCGCTTATGTTTTGCTCTAACATGTTTAACGACAGTAGGAATTGCATTATGTTTGAGTTTTCTTGATCCATCTTCTCTGTTTTTTTCCCATTGATCAGCATCAAAGTATATCTTAATAAAAAAATTGAACGAATATAATGTATTTGTATGGATTCTAAAATAACTCATTTCTAGGATTAATTACATAAAACTGTATTTTCTTATGCTTACTTCACAACAGACTTTTGTTAAAATTAAGATCTTTCGGAATAAACGGCAAACTCCTACAATGGATTAAATCTTTTTTAGTGGGCAGAAAGCAACGCGTTACAATTAACAATACCAGCTCTGCATGGGTTGATGTTCTCAGTGGTGTTCCTCAAGGTTCTGTTCTCGGCCCGCTCTTCTTCATTCTCTACACAAATGATCTCGCAAAACTCACTGAAACTTCTGAGATATTTGCCGATGATACTAAACTTTTTTCTAAAACCTTATCGCAATCTAATTTTGTTGATCTGCAGGATCGTCTACGCTTGATATACGAGTGGTCAAACACTTGGTTACTTAAGCTAAACACTTCAAAATGCTGCGTCATTCATTACGGTCGAAACAACCCCCATTACAATTACTTTCTTCAAAATAACCAAGGAATCAACCAATCTCTAAGAAGCTCTACTAAAGAACGTGATTTAGGAGTCATTTTTACATCTAACCTCAAGTGGAGCGCTCATATTCAAACAGTTGTCTCTAAGTCCTTACAAATTCTCGATATGCTGAAAAAGACATTCACTTTCATTGATGAAAAAATGGCTCTCAAATTATATAAAGTATTTATAAGACCACATCTTGAATATGGAGTGTCCATTTGGGCTCCTTTTTTAAAAGCTGATATGGCTTTGGTTGAATCTGTTCAACGCAAAGCTACAAAATGGGCTTACAGCTTGAGGCATCTTCAATACTGCGAAAGGCTAAAAAGATTAAACCTACCATCACTTGAGTTTCGACGCCTTCGATGCGATTTAATCCAAATTTTTAAATTAATACATCGTTTTGATATAGTTAATGATAAATATCTACCAAAATATATTAACTCCGTGTCTCGTGGTCACCATTCTAAAATAAGGCGTGAGTATGTTCTAAACTGTCTTCCAAGATATAATCATTTGTATAATAGATCAGCAAAATACTGGAACAATCTACCAGAGCAAATAACTTTGTACTCCACTGTACTTTCTTTCAAAAATAGACTAGACTCCTGGTTGTGGAAAAAGTTTGGAACAAATATTTATAAAACTGGTTGTTTATAGTGGGGTGTTTCCCCTGCTCGCTGTATGTGTACATTCTATGTAAATTTACGGCTACAACTATAATAATAATAATAATTTATTTTTACCTGAATTTAAGTGGTTTTCTGAATAGACAATTATTATCTTTCATTTTTTACAAACATCTACAGTTATTTATACTTTACTATTTAAAAGTAGCGTTGAGAATTTTAGGTCATACTGCTGCCAGCACCCAGGATGACCTACTTCAAAAAAATCAACCTCACTCAAATGAATTATTTTTTAATTCGAAAAAACATGGTGGACAAGCGAGTTTGGAAGCTCGATACTCCTTCTAGCCCCCTTGATACTACCGGCAGTTGGAGTCGTGTAATGTGGTAAAATATGTTTAGCTTATATCTAGAGTTGTGTAATGTAGTAAGATACGTTTTTATGTTAATTTCTTATATTAATTTTATATTTTTTTAATATAAAATTTCCTAAATATTCACATGTTATGTCATTTTTTTTTACTTTATTTAGGTTAGAGGGGGATGGACCACACCCATTTTCCTAAATCGATGTATTTACCATTAGTATATATTGTAAATTAGTAAAGTATGATTTTCACTTATAATAATTGATTTCCTTTTTAATATAAAGAAAAAAATATTTATAAAATTTAATTGTTTTTGATTATAGGGTGTGTTAACTATCTCCTTCATACTTACCCTAACACAAAGATACACTTTTTAAGTGTTGCTGGTGGATGAGCAAACTATAATGAAAGTTATATATAGAAATAATTTCGCATTTCGCAAACATGACGCTCTACTATGGAAGAAATGAACATTTTCGTGTGGTATAGGTGGTGGTTCAGCACCCCCTCTAGCCATCTGAACACGCCCAGTGAACAAAGACCATTTTAGTTTTGTAGCCCACTGTTACACCTATCCTTTAATACCAAGTTATAGGCACTTTGATAACAATTAACAATTTTTTAAACAACAATTGAGAAACATATACATATATATATATATATATATATATATATATATATATATATATATATATATATATATATATATATATATATATAAATATATATATATATATATATATATATATATATATATATATATATATATATATATATATATATATATATATATATATATATATATATATATATATATATATATATATATATATATATATATATATATATATATATATATATATATATATATATTTATATAAATTAATCAATAAAACTGTATTGAGAAGTACAAACTTACACCGGCAGTCTGTAATGTATGGTGCAACTGCATAACCCAGCTTTAAGATTAAATTTCTAAGTAACATAATTACACGACTTATATGAAGGTTAAAATAGAAAATATTTAATTAAAATAATGAGAATACTTACCCGAAAGAGATAAGCTGTTTAAAAATTCACAAATAAATTTATTCATTTTATTATGATCTAAAACAACTATGGTGTTCTACGATTCTTTTAAAAAAGACAATATCAGGAATGCTTCTACACATTCTGAAAACAGCTTTTTACACCAATTACACTTTGCCATTTGTTTATTTTTGTTTCAATTATCTAAGGGATTCGAAGGTATCCTACAATTGCAGTTTGTTAACGATTGAAAAAAAGAGGATACTTTATAAACTTTGTGACATATGTTTTTTCATCTCTGCTACAGAAAATATTCATTGTCTGGTTTTGTTCTTGTACTTACAATATGATATATAAAACCAATAGAAAAGACTCAAAAATCCTTACCATTTGACTGTTGTTACTTTCGTAGTACACATATAGCTAACTTGCTATGTGTTTATTTCATGATGGTTTGAATCTTTTAAACTGTATGATTTGAAACTTTATTATGAAACACACTGTTCATTAAAAAAACTCCACCAGGTTTATCACAATATTTTGAAATCGCCATTAACCTGTTCGCTGCCAACTACGAGAATACTCGTATTATGTTGGCGCCATTTACTTTCCAACTACGAGTATATTCTTAGTTAGTGGGACTTTGATATTTGCCAACTACGAGAATCGTAGTAAGCCGGCGTCATGAGTTTGCCAACTACGAGTAAACACGTAGTTATACTAACTTATTTCAAATAATATTTGTACATGACTGGCTGTGTCTATTCTTATAAATATTTTTTTCTTAGCTTCACATTTGATTGCAGAAAAGATTACATTTAAGTTTTTATTTTAAAGATCCCGGGAAACTAAATTAAATGCGGATAAAGAGAGAAACAGCTTAAAACAGATAAATCTAAAAAGTTGTTTAAACTTCGTTGTATTAGCTCAAATTAATTTTTGAAAAAACCTAATTAATCTATATTGAGAATAAACAAACAAATTTTTCAATAAAATATTACAAATCACTAAATGAACTTGTTGATCAATTTTTAAGGTTATGAAAGAAAATATAATTAAGACATCATTTCTATATAATTCCACACAAATAAACACCTGTAACTATAAAATTAAATATCACAGTGTTTAAGTCCATTATTTTAGTCACAACTAACTCTTTAATCGAATAATCATGATCATGGAAAACAAGTTGTGATTGTTTATTTGCTCTAATGAAGAAACTGCATCATTTTGAGATACAACTTGCTCATTGTCTTTAATAACTTGATTAACATCTACAATGCTTGAACTTTGTGAAACATTTTTTTTGTTTATTTTCGTAATTATATTTTTTGATCTAAGTGGTCTTCCTCTTTTGTTCGAATATTATCTTGATCTTTTTTCTTATTTCCTCTTAACTTATAGTATGCTTCTACCTTAGTGGCTGATATTGCTAATATCACTTTTCCCTGCTGTTATTGGTAACTTGAATTTTTTGCTTGCTTCATAATTAAGATTAGATGTATGAATTTCATCAACATATTTCCTAAACGATTCTCCAATGTTGAGATGAATATCTATATTTGTAAAACTAAGTAATTTCGAGAGAACATATTCAGGGTCAAATGGATATATGCCAGTAGCCTTAAATCCTGCTTGTAGATTATGTTTTAGATTTTCTTTACCAAAATTAAGAGTAGATTTAATGAGCTGCAAAAACAAATTTTTTGGTAGGTTATTAACTTTTTTCCCACGGGATGTTTTACGCCATTGGTTAAGAACTGACCTCCAATTAGCTTTTAAACTCAATAAATACCCAACATCTAGAGGTTGTAAAAGGTGTGTGAAATCGGGTACCAAACATATAAATGTTATATTATGTTTTTCACATTTGTTTAAGGCTTTTAAAGATATATGAGCACTTAAATTATCGCAAACCGGAATTTTTTTACCTTTCTTATTTATAATATTTGGAACAAAGTGATTTAACAGCCACTCTTCAAATATTTGAATTTCCATCCAACCACTACAAGAAGTTCCCATTCTTGATCCTTCTGGTGCATTAAAAAGCCAGTCAAACCAACTGTGTTTTTCTTTAGAAATGAAAAATGGCGGAATTAGCTTTCCTGAGGCATTTCCACAAAAAACAACAGTTTAGCAAGACTTTGTAGTGTTTCTTATAAGTTTTGGATGTCGAGAGGATTGACAAAAAATAATTTTTTTTTCTTCTAAGGTCGTCATCAAACCCTGTTTCATCCATATTATAAATGTTATCTGGCGTTACTCTATTTAATTCCTTCTCTAGATTTTGAAAAAATAATTCTATTTGACAATAATTAACCTGTGCACGTTTCCTTGAAATACCATGAGATACTTTTTCTTTAATGATGGATGTCTGTCAAGATTAAGTCTACACCACTCCCAACCTGGTCGGTTATCTTTAAAATGTTGTATATCTTTTCCACTATTATCATTAATTCCAATTAGTAAACTTTTGTCACTTAAATAAAGTAAATGATTTTCAAAACAAAGTTCCTCATCAATGCTAAGAGCAATAGGGCACCCTACTGATTTACAGTGTTTACTTTTTAGCTTCTACAATAATGTTGTTTTAGGTACTTTAAAAATTTTAGAAGCTACACGATTCGACATGTTTTCTAATTTAATTTTTGCTGATGCCTCTTAAAGTGTAGCATTTAAGTAATTAGATATTATGCCATTTTTCTAGTGCCAGGATGAGTTCTCAAACTTTTTCTTGGCATTTTAAGAATGCTAAAACTATAGAGGTAATTGCTGTTATTAATGAAAATTATTTAATTATTCAGATATTTGCTATTAATAAATTAAGTTTTTAAAACTATCAAAAAAGCCATAAATATCAAAGCTTAAAATATCAAAATACATTAGCAATAGATATTTTAGTTTATGGTATATATATATATATATATATATATATATATATATATATATATATATATATATATATATATATATATATATATATATATATATATATATATATATATATATATATATATATATATATATATATATATATATATTTATATATATATATATATATTTATATATATATATGTATATATATATATATATATATATATATATATATATATATATATTTATATATATATATATATATATATATATATATATATATATATATATATATATATATATATATATATATATACATATATATATGTATATATATATATATATATATATATATATATATATATATATATTTATATATATATATATATATATATATATATTTATATATATATATATGTATATATATATATATATATATATATATATATATATATATATATATATATATATATACATATATATATATATATATATATATATATATATATATATATATATATATATATATATATATATATATATATATATATATATATATATATATATATATATATATATATATATATATATATATATAATTACATAATAAAAACACTATAATAAAAAGATGTCTATTATATTTATTATGCATTATTGCAATGTTACTCCAACAGCAAAAAAAGCACTTTTAGGAAACATTGGTTATTCAAAGTTATTTTAATTTAGGTTATATTTTAGCTAAGTAAAAATAAATATCCTTTTAGTAGCAAAAAACATGTTATTTCCTATTATTTTGAGTTTTTAATAAAATTCAAAAAATATTTCAATAAAATACTAAAAAATCTATTCTGATATTTACAATACAGTAACAAATATTCTAAATTGATAACACACGATATTATCACCACATTCGACTGTGTAACTGGAAATTGAGGAAAAAAATATTTTTGAGAAACAAAATTCAATTATCTATAGTCAAACTTTTGTAAAAAAGGATAATTTATTATAATATCCTTTGTTAAAGCAACAGACAAAGAAAATGCCAAAGAAAAAAAAAATTTAAAAACATTTACACGTTTTATTCAATGTTACACGCAAATTCAAAGTTACCCAGAATGACTGACTGTATCTTTTGCATTTCTGAACTAAAACTAAGAATATATGGTCCACAACAGTCCGGAAAAACAAAAGTATTTTATCGGCCAAATTTTTGCGCTTTGGAGATTGAAGAGAACAGACGAATTTTATTTTTTTATTTTTTTTAAAAAAAAAGTTTTGAAAATGTTACGCTAAAATGGCTCCGAGAAAAATTAGTGAATTAGTTTTGTATCTGAATAGCAATTTGGCATTTCCAGTAATAAAAAAAATTATAAATCCTAAATCACTTTTAAACCCTTGGATGACCAAAGGTTTACTCAAATCATCAAAGAGGAAACAAAACCTTTATGAAAAATATTTAAAACATAAAACATATAAAAATGAAACAAAATATAAAAATTATAAAAACTTGTTTGTAAAAATAAAGAAACAATCTAAAAAAAATTATTATGCAAAATTGCTAGAAAAAACACATGGAAACACACAAAAGACGTGGAATGTAATTAAGCAGATAATCGGTACAAATAAATGTCAAAATAATAAATTGCCAGAAAAACTTTTAGTTGACGGGGATATAATTTATAATAAAGAAGTCTTTATTAACAAGCTCAACAAATTTTTTCTTGATATTGGACCAAGATTAGCTGATAAAATTTCGAAAACCAACTCAAACAACTTCGAATCTTATATAAATACACCCAACACATCTATGATAGAATCTAATTTAAACTTAAGTGAGATGCGCAATACTTTCAACTGTCTAAAAAATAATAAATGTGCGGGCATTGATAAAATTAGCGTAAATGTAGTTAAATCTATGTTTGATATTATTGAACCATCACTGTTTCACATTTTTAATCTTTCTTTAAAATCCGGTATTGTACCGGAGAAATTAAAAATTGCTAAGATTATACCTATTTTTAAAAATGGCGATGATACAAATATGTCCAATTATAGACCTATTTCTGTCTTACCATGTTTCTCTAAATTAGAACGAATTATGTATGATAGACTTAACAACTATTTAACTGAGAACAATATTCTGTATAATAAACAATTTGGGTTTAAAAAAAATCATTCAACGGACCATGCAGTAGTCGATCTAATAAATTATGTATCCAATGGGTTCAATAATGATTGCTATACATTAGGAGTTTTTATTGATTTGTCAAAAGCATTTGACACTGTTAATCATGATATTCTAATAAAAAAACTAGAAATGTATGGAGTATTAAACAATAACTTACAATGGTTTAAAAGTTACCTTTCAAACAGGAAACAATACATAATATATACAGAAAATGAAGAAAAAAAACATATCATAACTTGTGGTGTTCCCCAGAGATCAATCTTAGGGCCCTTATTATTCATACTGTTCATTAATGATTTGTATTTAGCATCCAAAATTCTAAACGTTATTTTGTTTGCTGATGACTCAAATCTTTTTTACTCTAACAGAAATATTAAAGATCTGTTTAGAATTTTTAATGAAGAGTTATTAAAAATAAATGAATGGATTACGAATAATAAACTTTCATTAAATGTTGGGAAAACTAAATTTATGTTGTTCCACAAACCTAGTAAAGGTGATAACCTTTTTTTAAAACTACCTGATCTCTTTATGAACAAAAAAGTTATTAAAAGAGAGTCAACTATTAACTTTCTAGGAGTGATATTAGATGAAAATATATCATGGAAATATCATATTAGATCTATTGAAAATAAAATCTCCAAAAATATTTCAATGCTATATAAAGTTAAACCTTTTCTTAATACGAAATCTTTAAAAATTATATATTTCTCATTTATTCATAGTTATCTTTCCTATTGTAATCTTGCATGGGCAAGTACCAATTATGGGAAGCTCAAAAAAATTTATAGCAAACAAAAACATGCTTGTAGGATTATTTTTGGCGTTAACAGAACTGTTAATGGTGAATCTCTTTTAAAGAAACTTAATGTGCTTAATATTTACAAACTTAATATATACCAAGTTATGCTATTTATGTTTAAAACAAAACATGCGTTATCTCCTAATATATTTCAGTCTTACTTTACCGAAATATCTCATAAATATCCCACTAAATTTTCATCTGATAATTTTGTTATTCCAAGATCTTATTTAAAACTCAATTCATTTCAAATTCAATACCGGGGACCATTTATATGGAAAGGTTTTTTAAAAAATATAATTAAAAATAAAATTCTTCAAGGCATCTCCTTAGAACAATTCAAAAGAGAATCTAAACGTTTTCTATTAGAAAAAACTTTCGATTTTAAAGATTTCTTCTAAAATTACCTAAAATAATTAAACCTGAAAAAGTCATCACTACTCATTTACTATTGTCTTGTGTATCTTGTTTATTTCTTATTAAAATAAAAAATATATATACTAATAATTTTGAACAGACAAATAACATTTGTTCGACTTATTACTTGTGTCTTATATTTGTCGAACTAATATTGTATTGTACTTCAATTTTTAACCTTTTAGTTTTTAACTTGTAACTTTGTGACGTTAATGTAAACGGGGCTTGGCGATAAGACAGTTTATGTCTTTTTCTTGCTCCGGCCAATTTTTATACATGAATGGTTTTTTCTCATTGTAAATTTAATTATACGGCAAAGAAAATATAATAATAATAATAATAATAATAATAATAATAATAATAATAATAATAATAATAATAATAATAATAGCAATAATAATAATAATAATAATAATAATAATAATAATAATAATAATAATAATAATAATAATAATAATAGCAATAATAATAATAATAATAATAAGAATCTCGTAGAAAACTACATTCTTAATGTGGAAGAAGTTTGCTCCCATTCGAAAGATGTAATCATGAAAGAATTTTCAAAACTTCAAGAGGAAGATATATATTGTCTCAGAGGTTTTCTGTTTACGGAGATCCTAGAAAGCTTTGAGATAAAAAAATTTTCTGACTTAAACATTAGTCTTGATTCTAATGACCCTGTGAAGAAAAATCTTAGAAAAAGATACAAGGTTTCTACGTGTTTAGATGATATATATTTAATGTCTATCTCTCTTGCTGAAAAGCAGCTCCACAAAGATTTTACTAAATTGATCATTAACTCAAAAATAATTAGTGAACAAATAACTACACATTTAAAAGAAATAAATGTTCTGTCGAATTTAAAAGAACTCAATCACCGCTTAAAGGCATTGCATTCAGATACCATCAAAATTCGAGAAGATCTTCGTTTACTGCAAGTAAAATACGACGAACTTTATGAATCAAATGCAGAAATTAAAAAAAATCAACAACAGCTGTCTCAAAATTGCGTCACTAAATCATCGGTTATCCAAAAACCAACAGAAAATCTTATTGTTTCAAATTGAAAAAACTACCGTACAATTCAAAATCATGCACAAAGTAAAACTACTCCACACTTCACTGTAGAGAATATTAACGAAAAATTAAAAATACGTAAAAATTATGCACAAAAAGTTAAATTACCACCCAAAATTGCGTACCATAATAATGTAAAAAAAATTGGAAATAAAAGTATTGATTGTGACTGGTTTGAACAAACAAACCATTATGATTCGACACCGGGTACATTCATTCCAAAAAAAGAACCAATCTTTGGAAGCCAAATAGCTGAAAACAGAAGCTCTATTGCAGGTAGCCGTATTGTTCGAGAATTTGATATATTTTTCGGAAGCGTTTGCAATTCTATATCAGAAGATCTTTGGTATAATTACTTAAAAAAAGAAGAAGGCGTCGAACCGATTGCTGTCACACTTAACCGAGCAAGTAAATATAATCGTTCCTTCAAGGTACCAATAAAACGTTACGAAAAACATATTGTCTTAAAACCTGAAATTCGAAACAACAACATTATTGTTAAAAAATTTCGAAAGTCTCGTGAAAACTTAAGAACAATAATACCTCAAAATAATAACAATATCGCAGTCAATAACAAAAAGTCAATCTGAAGATGAACATCAACAATATGCAGCTCTTCCCTATAGATAAATCCGAAATCACAATGGGTAAACGCACAATAAATTAAAAACTTTTACTTTTAGTTTTTGTGCATATAACTGTCAAAGTATTAAATGAAACACCTTTTATATCTCTACCTTGATTAAATCCTTCGAAATAATTTTTATATCCGAGCATTGGCTTTCAAATGCTGAGCGTTTTATTTTAAATGATCTAGCTGCTCCGACACATCAATTATTTTTTCACTGTGCCGAAAAAAAAGAATACGGAAGACCTTTTGGGGGAAATCCTTTTTTATTTCGTAAAAGCTTACCGTTGTCTCTTCAAGTAATACACAAAGATGAACACATTCTTTCAATAAAAGATTCCTTTGGCGACAGTGTTTTTATTTTTATTTGAGTTTATCTTACTTAATGCAGAAATACTTCTGAATCCTTAGAAGAATATATGTCTCAAATTAGTTTGATAAACTCCATCATTAACACATATGAAGATGAAGAAGAATATATAATTGCAGGCGATTTTCAGTCATTTCCAGAAAATATATATGATACGGAAATCTAAAATAATAAAACACGAAATAACTTTTCTAAGTATTTACCCAATTTTCTTGAATTAAATGAGCTCTTTTTCGGACATAATTGAGCTCTTTTTTGGACATAATTAATGGTACTGGTCCAACCTATACCTATAAACATAAAACGCTGAATAATTCATCTTATATCGATCATATAAGAATCATCAATATGCTTTACTGGCTACCATGTTATTCCTCCTTCGCATCTAAACATGAGCGATCAAAATAAAAGTCTAACACTAGTTGTAAATAGTATTCTTAAAAAATATAATATAATCCCAAAGTATGCATGAAATGATAATAACTTTATTAAAATTTATAGTCAGAATAAATCAGAATCTCTCCGATTTTTTCAAAGATTACACTTTTATTGGAGAAGAAATAGAGAAACAATCTCAAACAACATGTGAAAAAATAAACAACGCTGCTATTTTAGCAATAGAAGACTGTTTTCCACAAAAAGAATCAGGAGCTTACTCTAAATCATGGTGGACACCAGAAATTAAATCGTGCAAAGATATTCTCTCTTTCCACTTTAAAGAATGGAAAAAAGATAACTTTAGTAGATCGCAGGAATGCAATTCATTTAACAAGTACAAGCTAGCTCGAAAAAATTTCCGCAAAATTGTAAAAGCGGCTCACAACTTCAAAATTAATAAAATCACCAAAAATATTGAATCTCTTCGAAAAAGTAATCCACTAAAGTTTTTGAACAATATCCAAAAATTTAAATCAAATCCTAACACTAGTATTTTTACTAAAAAACAAGATAAAAAAGAACTTGTAGAAGAATTTAGACAAAGCTTTAGTACCATTCTCAACACTCCCACAATTACCAACAACAACAACAAACACCGTCGTATTCCACAACTCATTGATGAGCCTAATAAAATTCTTGTATCAACTTCCGACATCGAAACTTGTATTCTTAAGCTTAGATCTAATAGATCACGTGATTCCTACGGAATTACTGCAGAACATCTTAAATACTCATATAACAACAATTTACTTACATGGCTTTCAAAGTTTTATAACAATATCTTCATTAATGGAGCGGTGCTGGAGTACCTATCAACATCTGTCATTGTTCCAATAGTGAAATCCTTTAAAAAATCTCTTGATAATCTCGATAACTATTGCGGAATTAGTATCATGGCAATTCTGACAAAGCTCTTTGAATATATTATTATGGAAAAATGTCCGAAAATATCAGATAGCCACTCTCACCAATTTGGCTTCAAACATAATAGCTCTACTCTTCATGCAGAGTTTCTTTTTAGTGAAACAATAAATCATTACAATAACAATAATTCATCAATATATATTTGTAGTTTAGATGCAAAATAAGACTTTCTATAGCTGTAACTGAGAATTGTTGCTTGAAAAACTTTATTACAACAAAAAATTATCGCTATCAGTAGTTCACGCACTACAATCACTATACCTATCGGGTACTGCTAGTATATCATACCTTGGGCATAAATCAAATCATTTCCGTTTGTCTCAAGGCGTGCGACAAGGATCCATTTTATCACCACATTTATATAACTTATTCACTCAAAGTATATTAAATCAAATTGTTTCAGATTGCAAAGTTATAACAACGATAAGTGGGGTGGACACCAGTATTATAGCTTATGCAGACGATATAATCCTACTAAGTCCTACTCTTTCTGGTTTACAAGAATTGGTTAATAAAGTTCAGTCACAATGCCAAAACCTATATATTAAATTAAACACTGAAAAAACCGAGTTTATTATATCCGGTAAAATCTCAATTACAAAAAATTCAATTCAAGTAAACGGCTTTTCCATACACCTCAAGAATAAACTGAAACAACTCGGATTCCTATGGGATAATCAAAATAATACAAAAAATATAGCAACACTTCAAACATTAAATGTAAACGAACGTATTAATTAGTTTCAATCAATATCCAGAGCTCTTATAAAATCGGGTATTCGTTTTTATCAACCATTAACCATAGTACGCTTGTTCAAATCACTGGTTGTACCGAATTTATCATACGGGTTAGAAATTTGTTGTTATAATAATTCACTTTTTAATAAACTAGACGCTGTTTGAAGGTCAGCATTAAAATTCCTATTTTAATGCTGACCTTCAAACAGCGTCTAGTTTATTAAGAAGTGAATTAGTATATCGAAGTACAGCAAAAACTACCTGCATCCCTTCTTTAAAATTGATGACATATCTACCATCCTCATTCGAAACAAATTAAATCTGTTTATCATACTATTGAACAATCCAACTTGTTTTTACCTGATTTTGGCTCAGATATCTGATGTTACTAAAGATAACCTATTTATCAACGAAGTAATAAATATTTGCAATCAACCTGAGCTAAACTTCAGCAGTGTTTGATAGAGGGGAAAAAAATAATGGTAAAACGTTGCTATGATGACGTAGGAAAAAATATAGCGGCAATTTTAAACTATTCTTTTGAATTCTGGAATATCAGAAAACAAAGACTGGTATTTACTAAGTTTTGGAGGAAAACATCCAAAGAAAAATTAAAATTTTTTACACTGAAAGTATAAAATATTAGTTTTAAACAATTTGTTTTTTTACCTGTAATATGGGTGTTAAAAAGAATAAATAATTAAAATAAATAAATGTTATGTAATAAAATATTATATCTGCCTAAAATATCACATCTCCTATAAAAAAAGCGAAAATGAGATAGCGCTTTTAAGTCATTGCACGTAGAAGTGAATCAAGGACGTCCGAAACATTCAATTATAAACAATATAATAAAAATGCAACAAGATTCATAAAAACGTTTTACTATAAATGAAGTTAGCATAAAATGGTAATTTATTTTAAATTCATATTTATAAAATTTTGATCGTAATGTGTTTCGTGACAATAGTAAAAAAAAGATTGCACATGAGGGATATAATACTTTAGGTAATAAAAATAACAATCGTTTGCAATAATTTAGAAATCTGCATAGGAGGGATGTGATATTTTAAGTAAGAATTTCAGTTTCTTTTTTTGACGTATACAGAAATAATAAGTGGTGAATGTTATATTCTAGATACCAAATACTATTCGTTTAAAATACTTTATAAATTACTGAGGGGGATGTAATATTTCAGAAGTAGATATAGGGGGGATGTGATATTTTAAGTAAGAATTTTAGTTTCTTTTTGTGACATATACAGTGAATAAACCGAGGGGATGTGATATTCTAGATACAAAATACTAGTCGTTTGAAATATTATATGAATTACTTAAAGGGTGTAATATTTTAAAAGTAAACATACAGGAGAAGTGATATTTTAAATAAGAATTTAATTTTCTTTTTGTGGTACATACTGAATTTACAAGTGATGAATCTGTTATCTTAAACACTTAATAATAACCGTTTGAAATATTGTATGAATTTCTTAGGGAGATGTAATATTTTTGTAGCATACATAGGGGGGATGTGATATTTTAAGTAAGAACTTCAG
Source organism: Hydra vulgaris (assembly GCF_022113875.1). Classification (NCBI taxonomy): domain Eukaryota; kingdom Metazoa; phylum Cnidaria; class Hydrozoa; order Anthoathecata; family Hydridae; genus Hydra; species Hydra vulgaris. The sequence continues at coordinate 11,242,684 of NC_061158.1, read as the reverse complement.
TTTCTTTTTGTGATATATACAGTGAATAAACCGAGGGGATGTGATATTCTAGATACCAAGTACTAGTCGTTTGAAATGCTTTATAAATTACTTAGGGGGATGTAATATTTAAAAGGTAAACACAGAGGAGATGTTATATTTAAGGTAAGAAATTTAAGTTTTTTTGGGGGGCATAGGGGGGTGTGATATTTTAGGTAAGAATTTTAGTTTCTTTTTGTGGTACAAACAGAACTTTTAAGTGATGGATGTGATATTTAATATATTAATTGCTACTCATTTGAGAAAATTTTATGAAATACTAAAGGGATGTAATATTTTAAATATATACATAGGTGGGATGTGATTTTTTAAGTTGATTATTTGCTTCTTTTTGTATTTATAAATGTATATGTATATATATATATATATTTATAAATACAAAAAGAATATATATATATATATATATATATATATATATATATATATATATATATATATATATATATATATATATATATATATATTTATATATATATATATATATATATATATATATATATATATATATATATATATATATAGAGCTTACACAGGTGGGTTGCGTTACTCTAGAAAACAAATACAATAATTTTGCAACATGGTTGTAGTTATGCTGGAGAATATTTTAGAAGCCTGCATAGGGAAATTTAATATTTTAATTTTGAATTTTAGCTGTCGTTTGCAAAATGTGCAGAGATTACTCAAACAGTCTTTTTTCATATTTTTAATTAGATTATATGAGCTAACAAATTAAAAATGTATTATTGTTCAATTAATTCATATGTGAGGCTTTCAACAAGTTAAAGTTTTATAACAATACAAGAAATTTTTTTTTTTAGTTTCAGTAAACTAAAAAAAATTTTTTTTACCTATTTGTGTTTTTATCTCTAAGGGCATAAAGTAATAAATTGGTTCAATTTATAAAAAATTTTAAATAAAAAGAAATGACTAAAAAAGAAATGACTGAAATGAAAGAAATTTTTTAAAGAGTCATTTTTTATTACATTTTTATATAAATATGTTCATACAAAATAAAGTTTCATTTCTAAAAGCAATGCATCTCATACGGTATCATCGATTTAAATATTTAAAAAATACTTTAAATATTCAAATAGAAAATGTACATTAAATATTTAATGTACATTTTCTATTTGAATATTTAAAGTATTTTTTGTTATTTGAAATTTTTATTAAAAAATAATTAAAATATATTTTATTACCTATTTAACTTTTTTTTTGATTTTTTCTCATTTTTTTTTTTGTCTTTTTTTTTTAGATATCATTTAACATTAAAGTAGTATAAACATTTTCAGTTCTCTAAAGAATCTCACAAACCTCCTTTGTCTCTTTTTCTGTATGCATTAACTTCTTTATGTGGAAAGACGCGCACCAATACTTCTCAATTTATATAATTTTCAGCAAACTATATTAAATTAACTTTAAGACTCTTAACTGTAAAGGATAAGACTCTTAACTGTAAAGGATATATATATATATATATATATATATATATATATATATATATATATATATATATATATATTTATCCATTACAGTTAAGAGTCTTAAAGTTAATTTAAGGCAGAATACTCCACATGATATACCATCAGCTTGTATAGCATAAGGTAATGTTAATATTTCAAACTTTTCTAAAACACTATATCTTTGTTGTAAGTAACAACTACTGTATAATAGTAAAAAAATTATAAAAGATGTACATACAAATTTTGACATAGGAATATCTAATAATAATATCACACTTCCATTTCACTTCTTCTTTTTTGATGGAATTTATCTGTTCTCCCATAGGATCCATAGAGTGAATTGTTTTATTACCTGGTTTGATTATCTTAAACACAAGTGAGTTTTAAAATCAGGTTCAAGGTTAGGTTCCCTGTAAAATAATGGGGAACTTTTTGTACTTAAAGAAAAAAAAATTTTCAAAAAACAATTATACTATTTTACATAGTGCAAGCGTCCAATGGAATTTTGCCACCATGCATTTATATATGTGTGTGTGTATGTGTGTGTGTGTAAAAATACTCTATAATTAAATTAATAAATCATTAGTTTTTTTAGATAAATGTTTTTAAATACCTTATGCCGTCTTCGTATTAAATCAGTTTTAATTGGCAATCTATCCAGTGAGAGTAGCCCAGTTGGCAATAGTACTTCGATTCGATTCTTCAAAGCATCAATAAATGGAATAGCATTCATTATATAGTTTTATATTTTGAATTAAAATTTTAATTAAATGAAGACAAATTTAAAAAAAACACTTATGTCAGTTCGCAGAAGCGCGATTTCGCAAATTTGTTTGACGCACATATGCCAATTCGCACTTATGCTAGTTTGCACTTATGACAATGTTTGGAAATTCTTTTTGCGCATTTATACCCATTTGCACTTATTCCATTTGGCATTGTGTCTGTTTTTGTAACTGCTTCACACATGTGCTAGTTTACACTTATGCGAATTCGTACTTACGCCAGTTCGCACATATGAAATTCACGGTTATTCACTTGTCCCATTATGGTAAAACACCTTATGTAGAGCCATGCATGGGATTTGTATTATGGATTGTAAGATAGGAGTAATATCGTTAAAAACTTAAACAGAGTATTTATAGGATGCACTTTTTAATGCACTTTTAATTTACTAACCTCTTCATCATACCTATCATACATTTTTGACAATTCTTACCACCAATATTTTAAACTCTTTGTTTCTAATAGAAAGAAATTATGGAAAAACTGGCAATTCCTAATTAAGTGGTAAAAATTATACATTTTAAAGAAAATTTTTAAATCAGTATTTAGCAATTTACAACTGCAGAGTTACTAGATGAAACATTATCAAGTGCTGAGTCAAATTTATCAAACTCTATTAGGCTGTTCATTTCAGTTACTACTTCTTGCTCACACTATTTTATATTAGGTTTTATGGATCTTTGGGTTTTTATCTCATTTAGGAGACGCAACACACAATATTAAAAGTCTAAACAAACTTACAATATTACAAACTTACAAATTTTACATAGTATTACAATAATACAAACTTACAAATTTTACATAGTATTAACAAAATTACGTATATAAATAAATTTAAAATACATAAATTTAATAATTTAACAACTTTACTGGTCTAACTCTAAATCAGAGAAAAACTAATAGACAGTAAAATACTTGATTGTAACAATGCTAATTTTTGGTATAGCCACAATAAGTATTATACTATATATTACAGTTTTTCTCAGATTTAGGGTTAGAGATGAAAGATTGTTTCATAGATTTATAATTTTGACAATATTGAAATAATGGATTTCATGCAGGTGATTATTTAAAGTTAAAATTGGAACCTCATCTTTTCAATGAAATCTTTTAATATTGACAGTCGTGTTAGCATTTTACAACAAACATTACATTATTATTTTTAAGTAAAGACTTACTTGCTTGAGATAAGGGAAATCTATCATATTTATCCTTTTTATTTTAAGATGATGAAGATTGATGCGTCTTAAAATGAATCTCTTGGTCATCACAATCAATTACATCTTTATTTATTATTTTTAACCTACAGAATACAAGCATAGAGCATAATTGAATTTTATCTAGAAACTTGTTTTCTCATGTAGAAATTTTACAATTAAAAATCTTTTACAAATTACTTTACAGATTATTAATTTTATAAGTAAAATAGGGTATATAATATTATAGGTTTCATACTGCCAAATATTTGGTAATTAATTTGGTAACCAGAATATTATTAAAGAACAAAAACCTTAAAATGACATTTTGAACTAAATCACTTACTTTCTTGAAATAAATCATCATATTTTTCCCTTTCAGCCTTTTCAACTATAGTAATTCCTTAATAAAAACCACTGATATTATTATATTTTATTTTTTCTTCTTTAGAGTTGAAGAAGAAAAACTCTGAAAAATGTTATTCCCTTTTCTTAAATCCAAATGAATTTTTTTGCATTAAAAGCAGTTGATAATCAAGTAGAATTAAAAACTTAATCTAGTTTCTTTAGCAATCAAGTTTACTCAACAATTAAGCTATTTAATCTAAATAACTACACCATAAAAACTTTATCATTTTAATCATATCTACTTGACTCAAGTAGAAATACAAACACAACCTAGTTTTAACGAAGACAAACTAAAAATACTCCAATATATTTTTAAATTTTATTCTCCAAGAACAATACAAACACTTGGTTGATTTAAAGATATGTTAATTTATATAACTTTTACTTAAATAAATCACTTCGCTTAATCGAATGGGTTAGCCTTAGATAGGATGCACCAAAAGTACATTTATAATTTTTTTAAAAACGCCGACCTAGAAAGCGCGTCACAAGTTTAGCGCATGCGTTTTTCAAATGTTAAAGACCTCGTGAATTCAAAGCAACTATTTTGTATTTAAAATGAGTTCACAAAACAAAAACAGGTCATATTCTTGACATCAAAATGAATGAAAATATTTTTTGCCAAGATGTAGCAAGTAAGATTTATTTTTATTAGTTTATTATTTATCTTTTATTATTCTCTATTCAATTATTGAGTAAGATTTTCACTTAATTTTTTTACTTAATTAAAATAAATATAAGTCACTTATATAATTATATTTATTTAAATATATTATACTTCATTTATTTATGTATATATATACATATATATATATATACATACATATATATATATATATATATATATATATATATATATATATATATATATATATATATATATATATATATATATATATATATATATATATATATATATATATATATATATATAAATATATATATATATATATATATATATATATATATATATATATATATATATATATATATATATATATATATATATATATATGATATATATATATATATATATATATATATATATATATATATATATATATATATATATATATATATATATATATATATATATATATTCATATATATATATATATATATATATATATAGGCCCGCCGCTACCCTTTATGACGCCCGGGGTCAAAACTTATCTAGCGCCCTGTCATATTGATCTAATTCAAAAAGGTTTAGGTATTGTCCAAATACTGGCTTTTTTTTTTTTAACTAAATTCACTTTTAAAGGCCGAGGGAGTAAATACAGTCAAGACGGCTTCTAAATAGTTTTATAAAAGTAAAAATAAATTTGAAATAAAAGTAAAAAAGAAACATAACTTGACAAGTTACTGAACTTTATTACATTGCGAGTAACTATGAGTTTTAAATGTAATAGATATTTTAATTGCTTCATGTGAATTTGATTCTACGGGCATAATTTAAACCAAAATTTGGAATGACTTTTTGCAAGATCGTATTCAATAGATATAACTAAGACATTGGTAAGCCGGTCTTGACTTATTCTAGATCTTAATTTTATCTAGACCAAGCTTACTGAAAGATCTCTCTTTCAGCAATGGAAACGAGAACGGTGTTAAAAATACGTAACAAAATGCTTATTGATTCGAAGATAGACTCTAGACCTTTTTAATAGATTCCATTTAATAGCTTCATTAAAGTGAAATATTCTTTTTGACTGAAAAACTTGGCGTGCTTCAGAATATCCAGATGATGGACCTCTAAAATTAGTTTTTCTTCATTTACATTGTTCACATAGATTTGCGCTAAAGTTTTACATTTCTCCTCCAGGCTAGGAGGTTCAATTTTCTTCACTCAACCTACTACTATTTGATTCTGATAACCATAGGGAGGAGAAACTGTTTGTCATTTTTTCTGCAGCTCTCTTATTTGATGGATTAAAGTATCGAGAGCGGTGTTCTTCAGCCGTTTTTCAAAACGCCTAAAAAAAAAAGAAAATCAAAATTGACTTTTTTAGAAAATAAGCTTATTTAGGTGCCTGCAAAAGTTATTGAATAATTGTTTTTAAAGAACTTTGAAAAAGTTCATACAAATTATAATTTTCAATAAACGTTTTACAAAAACTTTCTTGTATTATTATTTTTTAATGCGTTTTTCTCGTAAAAAGCAAATACGTAATAAATATGTAAAAAGCATCTAAAGGCGTTTTGAAAAATGGGTACAGTGTTAAATATGTTCACCTCAAACTACTTTTCATCGTTTTCGTAGAAATGAACTTCTTTCCTTAGTTTTCCTCTTCCTTGTCCTTTTTTAAACTAACTTTGACTAAAACCCATAACTAGCTAGACCGGAGGTAACCAAATGTCCTTCATTAATTAATTCGGGCCAAGAATATCTAAATTCATAAGATCCTCGGTAGGAACCCTCATAAGCTTCTTCTCTTCATCTAAAGTAATGTTTCCTGATTGAAATGACACTCTGAAAATTGCCTAGCGCGCTTCGAACCAGAAGGTTGTCATGATAATAAACTCAAATGAAAAAATCCATTTCTCCAAAGATTTTACTTCATTCAACAGATCAGCAGTTAAATCAAGTTCCTGAAGTTTCTGCAAAGAAAAAATAATTTCTCTAAGTTGCTTAACCAACGGCTTCAAAGTCTCAATCCGTGCACGCCATGGGGTTTGTGAGATCTAATGAAGAGACAAACCAGTTGTCTTGGTTAAGATTTCACATTGTATAGGGCTTCCACTAAAAAGATTGTAGAGTAACTGAATCCTGCCACAATAGTTTTTCATTTCTACAGAAGATTCAAGGGAATGAACACCAGCTAGGTTAATGTTATGAGCGCTGCATAGCATGTAGAAAGCTTAAGGATTTCTCTGAAGGATGATCGCTTTTACTCCTTTGTACCTACCAGACATGTTCGCACCGTTGTTGTACCCTTGACCTCGACAGATCTTCAGATTGATGTCATTTTGATCCTAGAAATCCATAATTATTTTGGCAATATCCACAAATTTCTTTTGTTTAAGATTTTCGACCTTAAGAAAGCGCTAATTAACTACCTGTCTTTTATCAATACCATTGTAGACAAATCGGAGTATAAATGCAATTTGCTCAGTATAAGAAACGTCAGGCGTTCCGTCGACAAGAATAAAATAGTAAATTACTATATGTGCATCTTTAATGATGGCACCGTGGACGATTCTTCCGCACTTTTTTATAAATTCATTTTAGAAACTCCAAACCAAAAAATGCACAATAATTTGTTTACCTCCATGTTGACACAAGGAAACTTCTTTCATGTGGGATAATACATTTGTATAGAAATAGCTAATAATAACGTCCTAGTGTATTATTAAAAAGTAATGCTTTAGTAATGACACGCGACCTCGAACAAATGTTGGAAAATGATCACGTATCAGTACTGATAATAGATAATGGGCCAGTGCTGGTAAGCTATCGCGGGCCAGTGCTAGCAAATGATTCCGGGTCAATGCTGGCAAACGATCGCAGGCCAGTGCTTGCAAACAATTGCGGGCCAGTGCTGGCCCAATGGCCGTTTCGATGCAGGCTCCTATCTTCCAGTTTAGCAACTTTATCTTTAAATTCTTCACCAAGATTTATTTTTTTGCTGTCTTGAATGTTACTTTTACGTTTTTCTTTAATTTTAGTTGATTCGTTCATTGTTTGTTCATAGCGAGTATTTTTAAAGGTCATTGTATCATTTATACAGTATCGGACAAAACAAGTGCAACCAAATAATGCTAATTAGTTTCTTTATATAAAAGTGCTGCATTTTTTCAATTTAGAGAATTAACTAAGTAACTGTATAGAGAAAACGTTCCTCAAGTTTTATTCATCACAAAGTTAATTATTTGTTCATGAAAATTAATAAATTAATCAAAAGTATTAAAAAAAGTTTATTTTTCTTCCGGACAAAACAAGAGCAACTCCACAAAATGTTGAGTGCAACTCCACAATTATGTAATAATATAAAGTGCAACTCCACAAAATATTGACCAAGCTGTATTTATTAACATTTCGTGGCAAATCAGTTCTTGTCGATCACAGTCTTGCATCTTCGATGCATAGATTCGAACAGGCGATTAGTGAAACTTTGTGGAATCGTTGACCAGGCCTTTTGGATTTGTTCAAACAGTTGATCCTTATTACGAACACCTTCACAATTAATTCTGCGGTTGACGACCTCCCACAGGTTCTCGATAGAATTGAGATCCGGAGTTTGAGGCGGCCAATCCATCACCGATAGGTGGTTGTTTTGAAACTACTGCTTGACTACTTTTGTAGTGTGTTTTGAATCGTTGTCTTGCTGAAAAATCCATTTTATTTGCATATTCCATTCAGTATGAGGTAACATAACATCTCTTAGGATATTTTATAAATGAAACGGTCCATTATTCCATCGATTCAAGTATTGGACTTACACCATTAGCAGAAAAACACCTCCAGACCATTACATTGCCTCCACCATGCTTCATGGTCTTTTTTCCGGCCGGTCAACGTACACGGAAAATGCCATTGCTCCGAATGATGTTGAACTTTGATTCATCACTGAACAGGGCAGTTTGTCATTTCTGCACATTCCAGTTATTATGAGATGTAGCAAACAGGAGTCTTTTCTTCTGTTTACAATCCAAGATTGTCGGGAGCCATTTTTGCACTTGAATTCATAAAAATAAAAAAATAAAATAATCACGTTTCTCAAAGCTTACCGTATTACATTTACCTTTTAATGATACAATAATGCTCTGTGGAACACAACGTCTTGGTTGGATGTGGACTGAATTGATGTAACGAAACACTTGTTGTATTTCACTTCTTGTAATGATTTTCTTCGATAAAACACTTTGATAAAACTCACGTCGATAAACTGTCTTGATAATACTGACTGATTGACTTACATATATTGACTGAATTACATGTCGGTTTACATGTCTCTTATATAGTAAAATGATGTGAACCTGTTCTGAAAGATTCTTGATGCTTTTTTTATGATATTTCTGGAAGCCTCTGGATGCGTCTGGATGCTTCTGAATGTTTCCGGATGCTTCTGGATGATTCTGGAAGCTTCCAGATGTTTCTTCTTGAAACTTCTGGATACTTCTCTTAATTATTAAAAAACTACTGTGACGTTGACATGAACAAGACTTAAGAAAATGAAACAAACCAAAAAGTTGCGCTTGTTTTGTCCGTTGCAAAATGGCACTTGTCAACGAAATTCTGCTTGTGTGCTGTCACCTGTCAGTTGATTGCTTTTGTCATTACATGCTATGACTCCAGACTCCTGAACTGTTTGCTGTGGTAGTATAGTTCGTTTCGTTTTTAAGACAGGTAAAATTAAGAAAACTTTTTAGCATTGTTCGATGTTGCTTGCAAATGTTTTGTCCAATACTGTAACAACATTATCATTTTTTAAGGTTGTATTTTCTTTTATTAATTGTTTTATCTGTTCCTCAAGTTTTTCAAACCTTTCAGTAAAAATCTTTATTATCGTGTTTTCATGCACTTCTAGACTAGAAAAGCAACTAGTTGATGAAACGTTTTCTGTACTATTTTTAACTAGACTTATATTCATCGATAAACTTTAAGTTTCATAGTATTATCTCTCAGCGTTCAAAAATTACGAAAATATAAAATTTGCGACCCCCTAAAATTGAGGGGGGTTTAAACTTTATATGTTTATAATTTTTAAACGCTAAAATATTTTACTATAAAATTTAAAATTTAACGATGAATAAAAGTCGAGTTGGATATAGTAAAAAAAATATTTCATTAACTAGTTACTCTCACGTTTGGGGCAGGGGGGCAAATATTTTGGTGCTTTTTTGTTCCCAGGCTCCAATCATCGCAATTTTTTGCAAAGCATCCTTATTTGACATAAGTATAAATATATAAATGTTTGGAGTTTTCTCCACGTCCAGAAGTTAGCTATCTTAAAGAACAAAAGATTGGCGCCACTGCTTCTAGTAACATTTTTACTTGTGTTATTGTTAATCTTTTAGCCATTTTGAAAACAAAAAAATGCGTCTTACTTACTTAAAATATAATTACGAATAACTATAATTACTAGGAAATATAATTAATGCTAAACATAATTACTACAAAATATGTTTACGTCTAAATAAAATTACTAAATAATAAGTATAAATACAACTAAATATAATTACTATGGAATTTAACTACTGCTAAATATAGTTACTACGAGATATCGCGACGTTAGAATTATCTTGTTCTATCTCCACTTTCTGAAAAAAATGAGTTAATGATAGAGTTGTGTTCCTCAAAATAATGTCTTTCTACTGAATTGAAACCTAAGTTATAAGTAAAAAAGTTGCGGAAAAACATGTTATAAAAAAAATTTATACGCCGTCTTCTAAAGTTTTTGTTTTTTAAATCGTTTTATCTCAAAACTAAAAAATGTGGAGATATAACAAAATAATTCTAACGTCGCGATATATTAACGACTAAATATAATTACGAACAAATATAGTTACAACCAAATTCAATTAATATGAGATATAATTGCTGCTAATTATAATCACTACGAAATATATTAAAGACTAAACATAATTTGTATTAAATAAAGTTACAACTAAATATAATTACAACGAAATATAATTACTGCTAAATATAATTACTACGAAATATACTAAAGACTAAATATAATTAGTATTGAATATAAATTCTACTAAATGTAATTATTACTAAAATTAACTACTACGAAATATAACTACGACTAAATATCTAATTACTATTAAATACGTTTTATATTAAATATAAATAGTGTTAAAGATAATTAAAACTAAATATAATTGCTATTAAATATAAATTCTATTAAATATAATAATTATTAAATATAATTACTACCTAATATAATAACGACAAAATATAATCACTACCTAATATAATAACGACAAAATATAAATCACTATTAAGTATAATTTCGAATAAATATAATCACTACTAAATATAATTACGATTAAATATAATTACTACTAAATGTAAATACAACTAAATACAAATACTACTAAATATAATTAATTCTAAATTACAAAAAAATAAATTGGTAAAATCTTATATAAAATGTTTTAGAAAATACACATATAAGTTATGGAAATGATAGGAAAAAAATATAAAAATTTTTTAACAAAAAAAAACGTCTATTTACTAATGTTCAGAAGCCTATTTATTAATATTACAAACATGCCGCTGATACTCAATATTGCATTTCAAGAGACGAGCAATAGCTGACAAAAATTCAATAAGCTCAACAAGATTTGATTGTTATGAATCAATTTTCTGTTTATGCGACACAATGATCACAACAAGTGACCAACGGAGCCGTCCAGTTTTGTAGACCTGAGAGATGTGATAATAAAAACAGTTAGAAGATGGTGTCATTGAATAAAAAATAAAAAATCATAAGAAAATACAAAATGAGCGATAAGACTTTTGTGAAGAAAAAGAACGAAGTAAATGCTCGGAGGGCAAGGAGAGAACAACTAACACTCTAATCACTCGTTATGTAGAGCATATGTTTCAAAGAACAAATATTTGATATTCTGATTCTAAAGACTGTTGATGTCTACAGGTGTGATAGTGTAGTGCATTAGTACGTACCGTTTGTCGTCTAGTATGGTCTCGTTATGTTTCCGTTCACTTTCAAATCGGGTGAATAGAAAGCTAAACACACTCACTTCTTGCGCTTATGGGCTAGCACATCAGAGCAAGACGTAAGACCTACAGAATGGATTTCAATTGATCGAATGCACACATTAGTCACCGTAGGCCACAAGCCATCACTCTTAACCAAAAGAGCTACTGCCCCGTGCTGGTGTGGAATGATGTGCTATGAAGTGAGATTTCAGATCCGAGCGCATAGTTAGCGAGCGCTGATCCGACGTGCATTGTGGAGCTTCCGACTGAACGTGTGCGTGACTGTCAGCGTAGTCATTAGGTTATTGAGCGCCGTAACCACATCCAGCGGGATAGCCTAATGTCCGTTTTGTCGTTGTGGTGCACATTGGAAAAAGTCGGGGCTCACCAGCCACAAAGAATAAATTTTTTTGCATATGCGACACAATGTTCGCAATAAGTGACCAACGGAGCCGTCCAGTTACGTAGACCTGGGAGATATGAAAATAAAAACAGATTGAAGATGATGTCATTTAGGGAGAAAAACATAAATTAATGTAAAGATTAATTAGTAGGAGGAATAAAAGTTAGCAACTCAGGAAAAGAGGAATAAAAACTCACTCTCTAGTCATCTTTTAGCAAATGATAAAACAATGATCTATGAGTAAACAAGTCAATAAAAATTCGCTGGTTTATAATGGTATTCATAACTAAAATAATCGCACCATACAAGTGTCTAATAAATGTGGTACTATATATGTTCTAAACTCTAGACAAAAAATTGAAAACTGATAATCACCTGTGTAACCTAAAAATATATAAATCTCGTTAATGTAACAAGTTCATAATAAAAAGCTTACAAAGCGCAAAAATACATGGGTTTAAGAGGAAAAAAAATGTTGGTGCCATAATAACCAATTAGATTTAAGTAGTGGATAAATGGTGATCCCCCTCCTCAGGAATGCACTGCGATCACCAATGACGTTTCGGAGAGCCCGAGACCTGCACTAACGCCATTCGTCAGGGGCGTGTCCTTGCAACAGATCTCACCGCCTGCACTCTACGTCATGCTAGTCAATATTGCAATATAATAGGACTACACTACAAAAGCCAAAAAACCAATCCCTATCCCAGCTTTTGAAAACAGCTCCAACATTCTTAGAGATCTCGTGAGGGTGGTGAGAAATGCGCGTGGTGTGACCATAAACAGATATGTAAACACATCTAAATATGAGGTACCCTTACATTAGAAGAAACAAACTTGTACACATGTACGTATGCGCGTGTGTAAATAAACAATTATAATGTGTAGAAATAAAAAAAAGGCAAATAGAAAATAGTAATTAATAATTAATAGTAACTTACCGTTTCTTTTATGGCTGAAATATGTATTATAAATATAAGTAAATACCACTCATAAACATTGATATTAAGTTAAGATGTTTTGTGGTTAGTACGAAAGTAGTTAAACGAAAGTATGATAAAAAATATATAACTCTAAATAGTATGTTCTCATATAAATCTTGCCTGGTAAGTAGAGACAATAATTATCACACAAAACAGACTCAGAGTAATTAAATAACGATTAGCCAGAGATAAAAAAATATACGAACATCAAATCAGTAGGCAGAAAATAATGAGGAAATAAAAAGATAAGACAATATATGCGATTTTAAACTAATAGCTTATAACCTCTAAAAAATCTAACGTTAAAAAACAATATTGTTGACAAAACGACCAAAGATACGTTAGTGAAGACTGTATAGTGCAAACCGCAACAAACTAACTTAGCGACATCAAATCGAGAAAATTAGATAGAAACAAAAAAACCCAACGAAATCGTGATTAGTCTAAACTTATCTAATGAAATTGTCCAGTATATTCCAACCAAGAATATATATGTTATAAAAAATACGCTAATACGTACTTTTGTGTAAAATTTTCGCACTGTTATACTTCTCACAAATATACGGCCTCATTTACACATAACACACATCTGAATAAATATACAAGGATAAGGTAAAATAAGATTATGAACAAAAGTATATAATAAAGAACAAATATTTGATATACTGGTTTTAGAGGCCGTTGATGTCTACAAGTGTGATGGTGTAGTGCATTAGTATGTACCGTTTGGTCGTCTAGTATGGTCTCGTTATGTCTTCGTTCACTTTCGAATCGGGTGATTAGAAAGCTAAACACACTCACTCCTTGCGCTTATGGGCTAGCACATCAGAGCCAGACGTGAGACCTACAGAATGGATTTCAATTGATCGAATGAACACATTAGTCACCGTAGGCCACAAGCCATCACTCTTAACCAAAAGAGCTACTGTCCGTGCTGGTGTGGAATGATGTACTATGGAGTGAGATTTTAGATCCGAACACATAGTCAACGAGCGCTGATCCGATGTGCATTGTGGAGCTTCCGACTGAAATTGTGCGTGAGTGTCAGCGTAGTCATTAGGTTATTGATCGATCAAATTTGATCAAAAAAGCTGCTTTAGATAAAGTCTGAATATGATGTAATGTTACCATCGTTTTTTTATATCTTTAGCTTTTACCTTGAATTGGTTATTGTTCCACACCTATCACATATACATTGGGTCATTCTTTTTTGTTAAATATTTTAGTTTGCGGGAGTACGTGTATAAAATACTCACTAAAATATTTACTTATATGTAAATTTTTTTTTAAGATATTTGAATCTAACAACACATGACTAAAAAGTGTTTTAGATTCAAACTAAATCAATTCTAAAAGTAAGTGAGTTTGAAACAAAAGAGTTAAAACCCTTATTGAATTTATATATGTCTTATTTAATTCCTGATAATAAATTAAGCCAACAAAATATATTATTAAAGATTTTTGTTTCCAAAGTTGTTTCAGATCGTGAGATTTTAGATCCGAACACATAGTCAACGAGCGCTGATCCGATGTGCATTGTGGAGCTTCCGACTGAAATTGTGCGTGAGTGTCAGCGTAGTCATTAGGTTATTGATCGATCAAATTTGATCAAAAAAGCTGCTTTAGATAAAGTCTGAATATGATGTAATGTTACCATCGTTTTTTTATATCTTTAGCTTTTACCTTGAATTGGTTATTGTTCCACACCTATCACATATACATTGGGTCATTCTTTTTTGTTAAATATTTTAGTTTGCGGGAGTACGTGTATAAAATACTCACTAAAATATTTACTTATATGTAAATTTTTTTTTAAGATATTTGAATCTAACAACACATGACTAAAAAGTGTTTTAGATTCAAACTAAATCAATTCTAAAAGTAAGTGAGTTTGAAACAAAAGAGTTAAAACCCTTATTGAATTTATATATGTCTTATTTAATTCCTGATAATAAATTAAGCCAACAAAATATATTATTAAAGATTTTTGTTTCCAAAGTTGTTTCAGATCGCTAAAACGTGTATTAGTTGAATGCAGAAAAAACTTTCAGTGTCATATTTAAACTCCGTGACCTCAAAAACCTTTTATTGATGTAAAATATGAACTTAAACCAAGCTTTTCTATTAGTTCATCATTATATAATTTCTAATAGTATCACTATATTCTATTATTTAAGAATTTGGTATTTTTTTTCCGTTTTTTATTTAATTCGTCTCACTGTGTGACGTTAGGTCTAACAAAAGAAAAAATAAAATATAATAATTTAATTCGCCTCACTGTGTGACGTTAGATCTAACAAAAGATAAAATAAGATATAATAATGTTTGTCTAATCACCAGTGTCAAAAGAGGACAATTGAAATTTGTTTTTGTTTCTACACATGAAACATTTCATCCTATTTGTTAAGTTAGTTTGTAATAAAAGATTTTAAAATGTTTTGTAAAAAAAGATTTCAATTTTTTAATTTATTGATGCATGCTATTTAGTTTCCAATGTAAGTTAATAACTATAAACTATAATAAAAATTATAATAAAACGAAAATTATAAATAAATACTAATCATAAAAAAAACACTTTAACATAACTTTGCAAATGTTAAGAGATAAGTATATATATATAAATATATATATATATATATATATATATATATATATATATATATATATATATATATATATATATATATATATATATATATATATATATATATATATATATATGTATATATATATATATATATATATATATATATATATATATATATATATATATATATATATATATATATAAATACCACTATATTTAGTTACAATCAAATATAATTACGAATAAATATAATTAAATATAATTACTTATACCTATAATTAAAAATAATTATAATTACTGATAGTGTAGATACGAATAAATATAATCATAACGAAATATAATTACAACTACATATTATTAGAACTAAATATAGTTACGTCTAATATAGTTACGTCTAATATAGTAAATATAGTTACGTCTAAATATAATTACTATCTAATATATTTACCGTAAATAATTTACGACTAACTATAATCAATACAAAATATATTTAAGACTAAATATAATCCCAATTAAATTTAATTATAACTAAATATAATTACTACTAAATATAATTACTACTAAATATAATTACTACTAAATGTAATTACGAATAAGTATAATTACTATTTAATATAATTAGTGTTAAATATAATTGCTATTAAACATAATTACTATTATATATAGCTATTACTAAATATAAATAATATCAGATATTATTGCTACTAAATATAATTACGACTAAATATAATTACTATTAAATATAATTATGATTAAATATAACTACTACTAAATACAATTACTGCTAAATATAGTTACAGCTACATATAAATACTACTAAATATAATTACTACTAAATAATAAAACTACTAAATATAAGTACTTTTCAATTACCCAAAATAAATTGGTAAAATCTTTTATAAAATGTTTTTGAAAAAACACCTAAAAGATTTTGTTATGGAAATATATTAAGTTAGGGAAATGATTGAAAAAGAGTATAAAAGTAATTTACCAAAAAAGCGTCTCTCTAATAAATTGCTACTTAATGTGTTTGAGAAGCTTATTTATTAATATTTTAAATATGCCGCTCAGACTAAATATTGCTCTTCACAAGACTAAAAATAGCTATCATCTTCCATTAAGCTCAATAAGATTTATTTGTTATTAAGCAAAACTTAACCTATGTACATTAAGATTTGATTTCTATTTAAAAATATAATTTACTTATGAACAACAAGATTTGATTTTTAATTAAATTAGTTCAGTACAATGAGTCTAATCTTTAAAAAAATAAATTGTTTGTTGCTTTTAATAACCATAGAAAAATAAATAAAAAAATGGTGTTTTAGATAAAAACTAAATTTGATGTAACTTTGTTATTTTGAATCTTTAACCTTTTCCTTAAATCGGTTATTGTTTTCCTGCTATCACACATATATTTGGTCGTTCTTTTTTTGGAAAACTTTTAGTTTCCGGGTTAGCGTGTCAAAAATAATTATTCAAGTATTTACTTTTAATAAAGTTGTCGTTAAGATATTTCAATCTAACAATATTTTACTAAAAAGTGAACTGAATCAATTCTAAAAGTGAGTTTAAAATAAAAGATTTGAGATTCTTATTGAATTTATTCAAACTTCTTAATTAATTCCTGATGATAAAATAAGTAAGCGAAATATATCATTATAGATTTTAGTATCAAAATTTGTTTTTGGAAACAAATTTTCTTCGATGTAAAATATGTATTTAACCCGGTCTTATCTATTAGATTATCATTATTATCTATAATCTAATATTAATCACTGTTATCTATTATTAATTAGTTTAGTATTTTTTTTCGTTTTTAATCTAATCCGCCTCACTGAGCGACGTTAAGTCTAACAAAAGGAACAAAAAGATATAATAATTGTTGTCTAACCACCAGTGTCGTAAGAAAATAATTGAAATTTAATTGTGTCTACACACACACACACACACACACACACACACACACACATATATATATATATATATATATATATATATATATATATATATATATATATATATATATATATATATATATATATATATATATATATGTATATATATATATATATATATATATATATATATATACATATATATATATATATATATATATATATATATATATATATATTATATATATATATATATATATATATATATATATATATGTATATATATATATATATAAATATATATATATAAATATATATATATATATATATATATATATATATATATATATATATATATATATATATATATATATATATATATATATATATATATATATAGTATATATATATATATATATATATATATATATATATATATATATATATATATATATATACATATATATATATATATATATATATATATATATATATATATATATATATATATATATATATATATATATATATATATATATATATATATATATATATATATATATATATATATATATATATATATACAGTGGAACGACAACCCACATTGATTGGAAATAATCCAAATGTGGCATTAATTCCACAAAGTAGTGTTGTAATGAAAATCATGTAAAATGCGTTAAGGCTCATTGCAAAAAGATTGCTGGGCTATCTTTTTATTAAGAGCTTTGATTCGAGTGTATATTTTTCAATCATTTAACATGGAGCTTATACTATTTTATGCATTTAATAATATGCCATACTTTAGAAATTAGACTTATAACATATTAGGTTACAAATGCTCTTTCTATCATTTAATAATATGTTTTAAATGTTTTTTAATTACATTCGGTTTTGAAGAACTGACAGAAGAAAATTTAAGACATGTTAACCTTAATAATCCATGGCTCAGTTCAACTTATAAATCCTATAACACGGTTTACCCTAGTCAGGCGAATCTAAAAATTAAATAAGATGTTTGAAAACTTAGCGACTGGGTTTTTTAAAAAATAAAAAAAAGTAGGTCCCATAACATTTGGGAAGGGAGGGGGTGGTACACCCCTCCAAATTTTTCTCTGAAATTAGCGTAGTGTTGTCATTTATTATTTTTCAATTTTTAAGGTTAAAAAGCAAAGGTAACGTGTGTATTGCTTACTAATGCTTACAATTGAAATTTTTTGGTTGATTTTTAAAAGCAATATTTGACTCAGCTCTTAATGTTTGGTTTTTTAGTATTTTATTTACACACGAGCAAGTTTATTGAATGGTTTATACGAGTTTATTATAATGTAAATAAAGTTTCATCTAAGAGCATACATCATAAATATATTTTTTTTAGTAATAATAACCATGACCTAACCATGAGATTAGTTATGATATTGTAGCATGATATGATTAACTACGCTATTATAATGTGAGTAGATAAGTTATCCATATTTGGATATGCAATAGTAAAAATTGCTTACAAATCTTGTAAAAAATGTGTTAATAATAAAGATTATCATTTTTTTAAAATTATAACAAAATCCAGTTCCCATAATGTTTACACTTGTCTTGTGATGTTATTATTAAACACATGTATCATTGTTTTTTTTTTTGTTTTTTTTTGCTAAATTGATAAGCGTTAGCTTCGATGCTTACTAAAGCATTTGTAACAAATTTTTGCAATTATTTTAAGTGCAAGCAATTTAAAAATATTATTTTCAAATTTTGATGATTTTTTAACTTTTTGATTCTGTTTGCAATTGTTTAATGTAGTTTAAATATTTTGATTGTGTTTCCAATTTTTTGTTTTGTTTTCAACTTTTTTGCAAGAATATTAAAAAATTTATTATAAAAGCATCAACATTTTAGAAAAAATGAAATATTTTATTTTGATCGGCATTCTGGTTCAATCTTTTTCATTTGAACTTCAAAGTTTTTCAAATGATCCTCAGATTCCTATGAAGGATCCGGAATGGAGAAGATTTAAAATAAAGTTTGGTAAATTTTATAGCAACGACGATGAAGAAAAATCAAAATATTTGATCTGGAAAATGAACAATGAAAATATAAAAATTCATAACTCCGAAAACCACTCTTTCGAAATAGGAATAAATCAGTTTTCTGATCTGGTAAGATTTTTTTGTTAATATAACATGTATTGTTAAATAATTTTAGAAAAATATTTTACAATAAAAAGTATAAAAATTTAAGCATCACTCAAAAAAAAGTGCCAACAAGTTCTTTTTAAATTGGTTGTTCATAACTAAACCCTTGAACTTTTCATTAAAAACTAAAAAAGGATACTATATTAATAGCCAATAAAGTTGCTAAAACTTTCAAATTATAAACTGTTTGAAAATTTTAAAAATGGTTTTTAAATAATAATTTAAAATTCAAAACTTTGCTAATACGCATACACTAATTAATAACCCAATATTAAAAGTTTTAAACAACCTGTTACGGGTATAAAAGGCGGCGGTAATCTTTAAGTTTTTTTTATTTGGTGGATTCCAGATCATCTGATATGATTGTGGTGAAGAAAAGGGGAGCATTTTCGAATCCCATTAAAAGGTAATATAAATTTAAACTCTCTATTTAAATTAACTTCTTCACTTTTAAACAATGAATTGTGTTAAATATATAGAAACATATAAAAAATAATTTTATTAGGCTGTAAAATAGAAACGATTGCCCGATCGCCCATATTGAGCCCTATATGGAACGCCTTCGCTGTGACGTTTTGAAAAAAGAATAGAAAAACATAGACTAAAACACAGTTACATTTATATCATGTGGCAAATTATTATATGTTATATTATAAATTTTAATATTGGGTTTTTAATAAGAATATTGATACTTTTAAATAGCAATAAAAATAAATTTTGGTTTTTATAATGTGAATTTATTTGCAATTAAAAACCTATTATAATAAATTATTTATAATTAGTCATGTGATACATGACTAGTTATAAATAGTTTTTATAACTAGTCATGTATCACATGTTAGTTATAAAAAGTAATATATCTTAAAATTAAAAAAATTCTTGACCAAAAACAGCGTCAAGAATTTTAAGTTTCAATAGTTATAAGTTAAAAAACCATTACAAGTTCAAAAAAGTTCAAAGTTAGATAACAAAATAAAACAAATAAAATAAATTAAAACAAAATAAAGTAAATAAAACAAAATAAACAAAATATGCAAAAGTAACAAAATAAATTCAATAAACAATTAATTAAGCAACTAATTAAAGCAATTAATAAAACAGTTAATTAAGAAACTAATAAATAAAACAAAGTAAACAAAGTAAAAACAAATTTAAGATTTTTTTTTATTTTGTTTTTAAAAATTAAATAACAATTTACTATAAAAAAGAAGAAAAATCCTAGAAAAATAAAAAAGGTAAGTCATTATTTTCTCTGTAATCAACTGAACATAGGTTCAATGAAACATACGTTTAATGCAGGTTTATTTTAATAGTAATATTTATTTATTTTGTTTATATGTTATAATATTTGTTTTCACTATTTTCTTTGTATTTTTCATTTTCTTTACATCATATACTACTAAATTAACTAAAACTGTATATTTGTAAAATCTTAAAAAAATTAAAAAAAAAAATAAACAAATAAGTTTTTTTTTTAATAAATTATTAGAAAAACATATGAAAACATTAAAAAAACAAGTTGTAAAGCAAGTAATTGGGAATTTAATATGAAATTATTTTACAAAAACATATCTCAGTATTAAATAGCTAATTTAGGTCGAGTGAATAAAAACGAGCAATTGCTTTTACTAATAAATTGGTTAGCTTTACGAGAATAAAAACTTGAAAAACATTGCTTAAGTTTTATTCTCGAAAAGCTGAGCAATTACTGAGTAAATTGCTTACCTAGAAGTAAATAAAAATTTGAGGATAACTCCTAAAGTTTTTATTCACGTAAAGCTGACCAATTACTGAATAAAAGCTATTGATTATTTTTATTTACCCGACCTTTTATCTGTGTACTATTGTTGAGAAGCTTATTTATTAATATTTCAAACATGCTGCTAAGACTTAAAATTGCTCTTCAAGAGACTAACAATAGCTTTCAGCTGCTGACAGAAATCCTTTAAGCTCAACAAAATTTCATTATTATTTAAAAAATCAAATTTTTTTATTGACAACAAAACTTGATTGTTATTTAACAAGATTCAAGACACTTATTGACAACAAGATTTGATTAATATTTAACAAAATTCAATACACTATTTGAATTTAAGACTTGATTTATATTAAAAATAACAGTTAGATTTAATTTATTTTTTTAAGGTTATTTAGTACAATAGGTTTATCTTAAGAAGGTTATTGTATTTTTGTATTTTTATATCTGTACCTTCTTTTCTTTATTCGCTTATTGTTCCCGGCTAGCACTTATACAACACAACGTTTCAGGTTGTACACATCGAGTTGCTACCCGCAACGTTGCAACGTTGCTAATGCTAAGTTATAAAACTTATATTTTATATATATATATATATATATATATATATATATATATATATATATATATATATATATATATATATATATATATATATATATATATATATATATATATATATATATATATATATATATATATACTCATTCCAAAACGTTCGCTAAATTATTGATATAAGGTTTTTTTTATTAATTGATTTCTTTTATAAATATATTATACAAATTGTTAATTATTCAATCGATTCTATATTTAATTAAAATTAGTTTAAATCATATAATTGATTTTTGCAATTTGATTTAAATTTAAATCAAGTTTCACAATTTTTTAGTAAAATCATTTATTTGTTATGATTTAACAGCTTCTGTACTAGTGTTGTTAAAAATCATTTTTCAAATAGATGCAAACTTAATCAACCAAAATTTGAAAAAAACAAACATCTTTATTATCTATAGGTGTAATATAAAAAATAAAAAAAAAATATTAAATTAATATTACTTAAAATCTGCTGGCATTTAAAGAAACTAAAAACATTTTTTTTTTGTTATAATAATGTATAAATTATAAAAATTTTAATGTAATTAAATAAGCAAACTTAATATCATTTTTAAAATAACTTATTATGAAAAATAAAATCTGAAAAAAAAAATATTTTATACTTTTTTGCTACAATTATGGTTTTAATGTTGTTTTTTATTTTGATATAAATCAATATATAAAATTGAACTCTATCTAAATTAAAAAGAAACAAAAAACAACATGAAAATCAAAAAAAACTAATATCAAAAAACATCATTTTAATTAATAACTTAAAATCTATCAGGCTTTGAAAAAAAAAAAAAAAAAAAAAAGATTTTAAATAAATAAAAAAGTTTCGTTCAAAACCGTTATTTAAAACAAATTTTTATAAAAAAACTTCATCAAATATTATCATAAATTAAACAGCCCTACAACAGCGTATGTATTATCTCATCTAACCCATGGAATTAGCAGTAGATAAGAATAAAATATTGAGAATGTAATAAAGTTTTGATGATTGTTTCGATCTGACTTATTTTCAAAAAATTGAATAATAAATGATTATAACGGGGTTGGTAAATTTTTTTAACAAAAAAACAATCAAAGAATATTAATTATACAACCAAGAAATTAAAATAACACCGTCGAACTTGTATGATTATTCTTAACCAAAAAAGTTTGCAAAAAAATCATTAATCTACCCGTAAAAGAGGTTATGCCATCTAACGAACCTGCTCATTTTACGCAACCTTCCAATATATTAAATTAAATGATGTTTTTTAATATTTTGGCGATAAGACAAAAAAATGACTTCTTGCTTCTTTATTTCTAAATTTATTTAGGTTGTAAAATATTTAAACATAATGTTAGAAAAAAAAACTACTTTATATAAGGTTAGGTTACTTAAGTTAGATTGGTTTTATAGAAAGTTTTTATTTACAAATGACAGCAAATAAATGATTTAATGATAAAGTTATGCCATTCGGTTTAAAAAGTCCGTCATTTTTATGTAATAAAGGGAGAAGAAACTACATATAAAAACAATTTTAAATTAAGAAAAGTAGTCTTTAGGGCGGATCCAGGTGGCATTATTGAATTATAGCCCTACGTAATCAGATTCTTACAGAAACACAAAGAAATCATCAAAAATCACGTGTAAGTGAACTATTATTTCTAAGCCTATAAGGTTTTCTTTTCTTTATTTTTACGGCGAAAAGCGTAATATTATAAAATATTTTGCAGTTAGCTCTAAATGCCTGATTAATAATATCGCAATTTATATAGTATTTTTTAAAAATATTGAACAGCCGTTCGGAAGCATTTATAGTATAAAAAAAAATTCGAAACAGTATTTATTGTTATTACTGGTTAAGATAATAAATAAAAATAACAGTTACATCAAATACTTTTTTATGCCTTTTTTTTCATTACATTCTGGTATTTGAACGAATAGTTTGCATTATTCGGCTAAATACCAAATAGTATGAAAAGTTGCCGAGTAGACCGAATACCGAATATATCTGAACAATAGCTGAATGTTTGTGACATCTCTCTTGTAATGACTTTAAGCAACCCATAGAGTAAATATACCAAACAATCATGGCTTGTCCTGTAGCTTGTGCAAAAGCTTTTCTATTAAACTTTCAAAATATTAAATTTACAAGAAGAGAAAGACCTCAAAATCCACCTACTGTATTTGAATTAATTCAAAAGAGTTTAGTTCGAAATTATTTACTAGAGAAAAGAAAAACAACGGAAGCTGAATGCTTTGTATGATCAGTAAAAGATAATGAACTTTCAAAACTTGTAGATCTTGGCAAAACTGATTCGCATGAAAATGTTTATGATATGCAATTCTTTATATCAAAGATCACTAAATAGTTTAGCTTTTTTATTTTTAACTTTTTAATTATACTTGCTTAACTAGCTGTTAGTTATTAGCATTATTAAGGAAAAGGGCTTGAAACAACACTGGTAGTAATAAATTTTGTCTATTAGTATTTAATGACTTATCATATGAAGCCTATAATGCTGGAGTTGGATGTACTACTACCTCGTTAATTAAAAATCTTAAGTTCAAATGTTTGTAATAAGTTCATAAGTTTAAATGTTGGTCACAAGTTCACAAGGAGTTATGCTATTTGATTTTATTTGAAAAAATAGGAAAGAAAACATTTTAACTTCAGCAAGTTAAATGCAAAAGTAACATTGACTCAAGTAAAATTCTTGAGCAAAAATATTTATCTGAGGTTATTGTTCGATCTTTTAAGTATTTTGCAGCGTCACGTAGTTTATATAAGCAATTAAGAAATAGTTTTTAGAGTATTGATACTTCCTAGTATTGATACCCTGACATGTGTAACTTCAAAAGTTTTTTACGTTGATAAAAATAATTTTTATTAAATAAAATGACGCACTGGTATGTATTACTGATGCTTGTTTGTTCTTCATATTTAGGCCATGTTTTGAAAATTAACATTATAACTAAGTTTTATTAAAATTTATATAAAAAGAGCATGTCAATAGCTACCCTCAGCCTAATTTTTATGTCCCCCTCCCTTTTGAATTTAGTGTTGTGTTTCTATAAATGTTCTTTGTACTGCACCATTAGCCATTACAAATTTATACCCTGAAATAGTGCAGCTGAGGGCAATGAGGTTTTTAGAAACAACACAGAATAAAAAATCAAGAATAATTCTGTATTGTCTTAAACTCTTTCTTATGGTTAGCAAGAAGTTAGAGAGTAGATGTGTACTCAATATCTAATCTTTGAGTGGTAAATGGCTTTTAACATGAACCTAGCATGAGAAACACAGCCTTTCAATAAGAAAAATAGTACTTGAATAATATTTACAGATACAGATACATCAGGGTAAGTTCCAATAACTCCTTATCATCGCCTCTGGAAATTATGTCAGTGTTTAATTCATCCTTGCAAAACTGGATAGTTTCCTCATTCTGGGTTGCCAATAATGTATTGCTGATGGAATTGGTATCAAACCATATTATATTGGAAGGATCAATAGTTTTCTTGATGCCGTTCCAGTTTGCCTGAAACCGTTTAAACATTAAATTTTCTGGAGCTGCTGTTTTGCATGAGGTAAGTTACTCCTAGAAATGTTTGAGATGAAGTTCATATATATGTCTTTTGCAGGCAAGCTCTAACAAAATAGATTCCTGTCTTTGACTGAACCTAAAATTGGTTCCTGAATGTCTCTCAGTATTTGAGGCAGTTGTCAAAACATAATCCCTTGACAGCGCACTATGGTTTCTGAGACCCGATTTTTTGGCAGAAACCCATTTTGTAAAAGTATTTAAAAAGATTTTTTTAATGTAGTACCTTAAAGTAAACCCTATAAAGTTATAATAAACGTTTTTAAATTAATAGTTTAATTTGTTTGTAATATGCATCCCTAATATTTTTAACTCAGTTTAGTTTACAGCAAGTTAGCGTAAATTGAGCTGTTAATTTAATAATACATAACCTTTTAAATAATAATATTGTTAATTTCTGTAAAGTAAATTATTTTTATACAGGTATATACTTTTTAAAAAATGTAAATAAATTAAAATATTGCATTATTATGTTATTTAAATACAAACAATAAACGCGTAGAAGTATTTCTTCTTCCATTACTTTTTTCAAAACATTAAATTTACTTTTAAAAAAGTCTCCTTATTTTAAAAAAAATATTTTTACGCGATTGAATTTCATTAACAATCTGAAATATATTCCAATTTTTAAAACTTGCCCCTAGTCACCCCAATTAAAAATATATCTGGTTGTTTGCAGTGATGTACTGTTTCAAATACGAGGATTTTATTAATGTATGCCTGGAATAGAACGATAAAAATGAGAAAAACTCAAATATTTTTGAGCAAGTCATTAAAATAATTAGAAATGGTATAAAAGTAGTTATCAGCAATAATATTCAAAAGAAAATTTGTCGTTTGTGAAATTCTTTTGAACGAAAATGATCGTATAGCCAAAGAACAACGGGCCAATTTAAAAGTAAAAATTTATATTAGTTAAAAGAGAATTTAGATTTACTGATAATGCAACTCCATCAACATCTTTTAGTCAGTCGATTCCATCAAAATCTTCTGGATGACCAAGTTTATCATTCAACAAAAAATCAGATTGGGCCAAAAGATTGGAAGCATCAGAGTCATGCCGAAATAGTTCGCACAAAACATCGTCTATATTGCAAGCAGCAGGTTTGGCGCGTCAGAAGGAGACACGTGATTTAATATTGATTATAAAAGAATCAAATAAAAGTCAATCTATCGAAGGTCAACGAAAACTAAAAAAAACACTATAATTTCACTAAAAAAAGAAATAGTATGTTTTATAGCGGAAGAAGCATTAGAATTAATTTTGGATTCTAATTTAACAACAATATCAAAACATTAGACAAGGAGCTGTTATTAAAATTATAATTGATATCCTGGTTTACAAAGAGATTTGGAAATGTATATTGACATGAAGAACAAATGGTATCTGTAATGGTTTAAACTCAAAAGATAATTAGATCATATGGAGCTATTACACTCCTCAATCTGCACGGTTTTAAGTTAAAAACACTATATTGGCAGACAGGTAGATAAAAAACACAATTTTGACGGACAGATAGATAAGTTAGAGCTAATAACACTTATTTTTGTCTATTATTAAAAAAAATTTAAATTATTACTTTATTTTTAACGAAAGTTGATAAAAAATATTTTAAATATATTTACTCGAACAAATTCAAACCAAGTCGTCCAATATGTGGAACTACTTCCAATGGTTTTGTTAAACTGCAGGAATTCAATACGACAGAATAATTGAAACATAAGTCTAATACTTTACAGTATGGCATTAGTCTACTATATGCTCAGATACGATTTTTTAAATTCATAGTTCACATAATATATAGATATAATTTGTGTAAATGGCAAATTCTTGGTACTAATAATAAGAAAATTATTTTATGTAAAAAAAAAAAAAAATACTACAACGGTTCCTTGAAAATTTATATTTTTACGTGAATAAACCAAAAGTAGGACATTTTGGAAGTTCTAATAAAGGCAATACTGCTCGCCGAGCATTTGAAAATGTTGAAAAATTTTCCAAAATAACTAATTCAAATAAAAAAATGATTTATAAAAATCAGTTAAATTTCAGTTATATTTATTAATAATTTAAAACTATATCTTATTCTTTTATATATATAGTAGTTTTAAAATATTTTTATGCCCATTTCTTGCTAGTGTCAATGAATATATTTTTCATAGAACCTTAGTTATCTCAGATCCTATCATTATTATTATTCCAGTATTAATTTAGACAAAAGAATTCAGAACCATTGTAAGTTCCCAACTCGTTCGGAGGTATTTAGTTTACTAACAGAAATGCCATCTAATACCTCGCAACATCATTATAGCGAAAGCAAAGAAGGTAGTCAAATCGACGATGACTAGGACGATGAAGTTGCATATAACTATATATATATATATATATATATATATATATATATATATATATATACATAAATATATACATATATATATATATATATATATATATATATGTATATATATATATATATATGTATATATATATATATATATATATATACATATATATATATATATATATATATATATATATATATATATATATATATATATATATATATATATATATATATATATATATATATATATATATATATATATATATATATATATATATATATATATATATATATATATATATATATATATATATATATATATATATATATATATATATATATATATATATATATATATACAGAGATATATATTTATTAGGGTGATTCATTTTTGACGAAATTTATATATATGTAATGGTTGACCACAATTGAAACCATTGAAAACACGAGTTTTTGAAAATCAAGTTGTTTCCTCCTGGAAAGTAATGGAATGGTTGCCACCAAAGTAAAAAAATTTTGGGCCCGAAAAATTTAAATTCATGTGACAAAAGAGGTCCCCGCCAGTCAAATTTATATACAAAAACTATCAAACTTCAAAGGTCAGGCGGGGACCTTTAAAATTAACTGAGAAACTCAACTTTTTTCTTTTATATGATTTATTTTAGACTATTTATTTATAAAAGATTAGGACCAAAAAAGAAATATGGTGGTACTTCTTCTACATCGTGTGTAGAAAGATACGACTTTTTCATAAAATGAAACACTACAATTTATAACTGACGCTTGTTTATTTTTTATATTTAAAACAAATTTTTAAAGTTAATGTTAGAACTAAGCATTTTAACAGTATATATATATATATATATATATATATATATATATATAATATATATATATATAAATATATATATATATATATATATATATATATATATATATATATATATATATATATATATATATATATATATATATATATATATATATATATATATATATATATATATATATATATATATATATATATATATATATATATATATATATATATATATATATATATATATATGTTTTGGTATTATTACCAGTATTATTAAACAATTTTTTTATGATATTGCAATCTACAGCTTTTATTTTAAAGTCAGAGATAATTCATTTCTTTGATCATCTTCATCATAATCAACATTGCATATTATGTTTATATCTGAATCAAAAAAAAAACAAAAAACAATAGTATAATGCTAAAAGGATAAAAAGAAATGATAAATGGGATTACACCAAAGAGTTTCAAAAGTTGGAAGAAGGTGAGATAGTGAAGAAAGTTAGGTAGTTAAAATGTCTAAGCTGACTTATGTTCCTGCTAGCCAAAGACAAATTAAGAAAGACAAGGTCAATTCATGTCTAAAACTATTTTGTGAAGAGACTATAAATGCATTTAAAGAGTCATTAAGGTAAAAAATATCATGATACTGATAGAGCTAGTATTTTTTCAATTAAGGTGGCTCAGTTTTGGAAAAAAGTGCACGTGTATCTATTGCTTGGGCATTTGACAACAGACCCAACAAAAAGAGCATTTGGAAAACTTAGACAAGGTAGTGGGAGAACTTTTTTTATAAATAAAAATCAAGATTCTGGTCTTGATTTTTTTAATAAAAAAAATTAAGACCAGAAAAAATTATGATGTGATAAACCACCTGAACTAAAAATATCATATCTATTTATCTTCATATTTTAAGTCCTTTATTTAAGCAGGTTATACAATTTGTGAATTAGACTTAAATAATCAAACCATAAGCTCAACCTATACCATTGCAAGATGGTTTGATTATTTACTTTGTTTATTATAGAGTAGAAAAACATATAAGAATTTAAACTGTTATTGTTTTTTATACAAGTGCTTCAGTTTTCTATTCTTACTATAATTATGTAATCAAATTAATCCAGTTATAAAATAGCAATACAAGCTTTGCAATTTGTGTATATAAAACCATCAAACGAGGTTTATGCTCGACACCTCTTAGCAACATATTAGCAACAGCTATGTTTTGATGAATATATACATGCTCTTAAAGTCTTAGCAAAAAAATGTAACTTTAAATCGGTTTCTACTATTAAATATTGCGATGAAAATATTAGAGATGCATTTATAACAGGGAGAAAATTCTCAAATTGTCAGACAGTAACTGCTAGAAAACAGCACAATAAGCCTGGATGAAATGTTTTCAAAAGCAAGAGTCTTGAAATCAGCACAAAAAAATGCTGAAAATTACCTTTAGTATAATATATCAGATCCAACAGTAGCTGCAATAACATTAAACATTCCAGCTGACAAATTTTCTAAAATAAATTGCTCAGCAAGAAACACTTGCAATTTAATTCAGCTTCATCAATCATTGTGTCATTCTGGAGTTACTAGATTTTATGCTTTTAATAAAAATCGTAGTTTATCTTTCTCAATTGATGATGTTAAACTAATAACTAATCAGTGAAAATGGAAAAGTGTTTTCCATTTGCGATCCCGCGGCCTGATATTTCATCTCAGACTGTATTCAAGTGTTTTTCAAAGGTATTCTCGGTTTTTGGTTTGCCAAGTTATATTCATACCGATAGAGGTTCAGCCTTTAAAATAATACTTACTAGAGAAAAGTATTGCGACAATTCATACTACAGCATATAACCCTTAAGGGAATGGTCAAGCAGAAAAGTCTAATGGAACCATAATAAAGTCTATTGAGATTGTTAATAGACAACACAATTTACGCATCAAAGCTTGGGAAAAAGTATTACTAGATGTTCTCTATTCTATAAGATTATTAATAAATGCTAAAACAATGGAGGCACCTCATGAAATAATGTTTAAGCACATTCTTAAAATAGCAACTGGATTCACTGTCTCTTTATGGTTATGCCATCCTCAACTAATAATAATGAAAAGACGTTTACATGATAATAAGTATGAACTAATGGCAGTCGAATTTCAACTCATAGATGCTAGTCCTCAATATATTCACATAAGGTACCCAGATGGAAGAGAAAAGGTTTTGCTAAGACACTTATCCCAAACAAGTTTCACGCCGATCATTTATCAAGCAATTCATATTGAAGATTCACCAGAGAATGTCTTTAATAAACCTTCTTACCCGTATAAACCGTTAACACCTAAGAAATATAGGGACTTACGAATACCTTTCTTAAAAACTCTCTTAAACAGCCTCAGCTTTATTAACTCCACTACCTGAAAATCTTGCTAATGATTTTTGTTCGATTGATCAGTTGTTTTCAATAAAACCTGAAAATGACGCGCGTAGATCCTCAAAGGTAAATCGCCTACGATTACGGCATATAGAAGAAGATACATGGAGAGTTTCGTTTATTTATTATGAACTCTGTTTAATTTATGGCTGCAGAGAGTATTGTGTATTGATTATTTACTTTGTTTATTTTAGAGTAAAAAAACTTACAACAATTAAAATTGTTGTTGTTCTTTATACAAGTACTTCTTATTTAAAACTTAAATCAAAAAGCAACCAAATAGTTAAGAGCATGAAAACAAAAAATATTAACTCCCAATGTACCTGTTATTTTAGCATTTCCTGTAATTTCAGTACGCCCTGGGTGAATGCAATAAAACTTTCCAGTTCAGAGCTTTTTATCATAACGCAAAACCTGGTTTCGAATCATTTTAAAGCGTGCAATCCAATTTCAACGAGAGTTGAACTTTTTCTAGGGGGTATCTTGTATATATCTAAATTGTAGTATTTTTTATATAGGCTTTTTTATATACGTCCAGTTTTGACCGGGATCTGATCACAAAACTGATCTCAAAATTTTTGAACCGAAATTTGGTGCTGCAAGAACCAAACGTCAAGCAATAGTTTTAAATGTTCTGGCACCTTTATCTGTAAAAAAAGTACACGATGACTCACAAAAGACACTTTTTTAAGTGATTCAAATGACACATGAAATAGAAGAAAAGTAAAACTAACACCAGTTATTGTTAGATCTTTTTTACCACTAAAATGTGTCAAAGTAAAACTTGTGGATTTTGATTCGGCTGATGATGAAACATTTAAAATATTGATAGATAAGTTAATATCAACATAGCAGCGTCAGGAAGTGAATAAAAAATTGCTGCTTTTTGTTCCAACTATTGCATTACATATTTTGGTGGAGTAAAATTGTTGTCAATGGTTGTGGTGCATACATTTTGCACAATAAACTTTAATCTGCTGCGGATGGTCATCCAAATAAAACTCTTGTTGTGAAAATTTATAAATACTTTCATGTCTACCAAGTTCGAGTAACGGAATTTTTTAATTTTGTAGAGGTGGAATATAGAATTCGCTTATTTTGACAAAACGATTCAAACACTTTCAATAAAAAGGCATTGGTATACCTAATCTGGTAAAAGTTATTGAATACCTTTAGTTTTTACCAGGAACATTTGCACCTGAAGAGCGAACTTTTTTAATTATGAAAAATATTTGTTCAGATGACCAAGGTCTTTTGAAGATACGTGCATTGCTGTACTGCAAGTTGAACTTTGGCATTAGATGCTCACTTTTTTATGAAAATTAAAAAAAAATTTTGTGCTAGAAAAGTACATTATACTGAAAGGTTTAACTCATATAAAAACTGTGAATAGTTTTTTTCTCATATTTTTTGTTAGATTTAACAAATAAAACAAAAATATTTAGGTATTATTTCTTTGCCTTATATCCCAGCTGAGAAACGGAGCTCTTCCTTTTTTATATAAAGACTTTCATAAAATCCAGTTACAGGGTGCCATGTTTTTAAAAGGACAAGAGAAACTATTTTTTTCCTCCTACTATCTCTCTGGTCATTTGTTTCAGCATTCTACAACACTTCCCCCCTTTTACTCAAGCACACACATACACCAATGTCTCTTTTTAAAATCCAACCACCTCCCCCTCCGACGCAGCAACCCCTGCTTGTCCCCGTTTACAACTTTACAAGTATGGTAAGCCTACCTATAGTATTAGTAGGCTAATCGTATTATTGAAGTTGTAAAGATATTTGAAGTTTTAAAGATATTATATTGAAAAATAAATCTTATATATCTAATGGCGACATATTTTTTTATTTTTATTAGACTCATGAAGAATTTATAAAGATTTATGGACGATGTTTGAAACTTCCAAAGGATATTGTAAATACCACAAAAGGATCTACATTTTTACCTCCTAATAATGTCAATATACCTGAAAAGATAGACTGGAGAACTAAAGGTTACGTCACCCAAGTTAAGGACCAAGGATCAAAGTGTGGATCATGTTATGCATTTAGCGCTGTAACTATATTTTTTTGTATTAATTAAAATTTTTTTTTTAGAGTTATTTACAATTAAGATTCACATTCATGATACAAAATGATATTATGCAGTTTAATGCATGATCCAATTATCAGTAAGAAACAATAAACAATACTTTAAAACTTTATCAATACACTAAAGTATAATAAAAAAAATAAAAAACAATTTTTTGTTGTTGTATAAACAAAATAAAACTTTCCATAGATAATAAAACCTGCTTTAAAAAAATATAAAAACTTACAATGTTAAAATAAGCGTTTATTATAACATCATAAGTTTAATATTTTTTCAAAGCATATTCTATAATCAATTAATCTCCTTTTATAATTTTCGTAAAATATATTTAATTTTTATTATAAATGAAAAATATGTTTTACACAGTATTTCAATATTATGTTAATAATACAAAATAATATGTTAATAATACAATAATAATAATAAAATAATATGTTAAAAATACAAAAATATGTTTTACACAATATTTCAATAAAAAGTCTATTGAACTTTTATAAATTTTTAAAGTATACCTAAACATTTAATCGTGAATATATATTTTTCTTTTCATTTTTAATTACAACTTTTTTTCATAGAGCTAGAAGTAAAAATTAATTTGTAAAAAAATATTTTATTATTATGAAATTTTAAATATAAAACAAATTATTAAACTATAAGTTCTTCCACAATTCTCCACAATTGGAAAAAAATTGAGTAATTGAACGAATTTATGAAGTTTAAAAATTAGTTTATTTTGGATTAAACATAAATTAGTTTATAAACCTGCAAAAAGCAAGACAAGTATTAAAAGATATAAAATAAAAACTCCAGTATTAATACCCTCATTCAGAAAGCAAGTATCGGTAATATAAAATAATTTATTTCTACACCTTTTTTGTAACAAAAACTATAAAACATAAAAAGCAATTGTCATTACTGAATGATAATGGCAGACCTTATAAATAATGATCATTATTTATAAGTTCTCTGAATCTATCATTCATTAATATTCTGAATTATATTAATTTCTGATCCTGAAGTGCTCAGTTTAATTCTGAACAACTCATTTGATTCTGAGTTTCTGATTCTGAAGTGTGTAATCTGAAATTCTGACTCTGAAGTGTGAAATCTAAAAATTCTAATTCTGAAGTGCTCAGTTTCTCGTAGCTTACCTTGAGGTGTTTGTGATCTCTCTAAAACTAATATCTTATTCTTCTTCTTCCTCAGTATCCCCCTATTATCGTATCTCTTACAACTATCTTAAATACTCTTATATAACATCTACGATTAGAGGTGGCATGGAATAATCTAAAATAAATCTCACTCTTCTTCATAATTTCCCACTTATTGTGCTGCTCCAAACTCTAATCTTAACCATTAAATCTTTATTTATCACCAAAACGTTCTCCAGAAAACAAAAATCTGTTTACTTTTTGTCTATAATTTGTCTTTAATAAGAACATATCTGGTATTTTACCTCTCTTGTATGGTCCAGATTTTGTTACCTTATTTAAAGACAAAGCTGAAGTTATTCGTTAGAAACTTTTCATTAATTTCATCATTGATTTCACTAACAATATCCTACCTGATGTGACCAACAAGCAGATTAATCCAATTTTTGACATTTGCATTACTCCAAATTTTGTAATTAAAGTGATTTCATACGTATAATTATCTACGGCTTGTGGACCAAACAACATACTTGCAATAGTCTTGCAAAAGTTTTCTTCTGAGTCTATACATTCAAAACTATTTAACAAATGTTTATCAGAGTCTTGGTGTCCAGCCTGCTGGAAAGCAGCATCTGTTATACCTATTTTCAAATATGAAGGAGAGCAGTCTGACTTGTTTAAATACTTCTTACTATCATAAGCAAGATTTCTAAGTTTTTAGTTAACAGGGACTAAATCTCACGTCTTTAATCTAATAACTTACTTTCCGATTATCAATATGAGTTTCGATCTTTTCTTTCTACTGCTGATTTGTTAAAGGTAAAAGTTTTTAAATTTTATTGTGAATTAGGTAAAAAAAGAGTTTAGGGCTATTGTTTTAATCAATTATAAATACTTTGATAAAATGAGGCATACTGGTTTTCTCCGCAAGCTCACTTCTAACGATGTATCATGCAACATCTTTAAGACTATTGGATCCTTTAAAATGTGGTATAAAAGTTGTTATCATTAAACAGCGGTCTTATTTATATCCTTTATTATAAAGAGTTCCTCAAGATTCTATTTTAGACCCTATAATTATTTTAATTTACGTTAATGATCTCCCAGAATTTCCTACAATTCAAATGGCATTGTTAATTCATGATACAACCATTTATTCTAGACTTGATAAGAAACCTAACCTATTGGATTGATTGAAATGGACATTTGAGCTTAAAAAGGATCTCAATTTTGTTACAGCATGAGGCTAATGAACTTTAAATCAGATAAAGGTTTTTTTCAGTTTAATGTTGTAATTTAGGCCTTCTTATATTTATTATTTGTTGTATACTCAAATAATCATCTAGCTTTAGTGTTTTAGGGCTAGATCTTACTTTCGATCTTATTTGAACATATTTCAAATCTATTGTAAAATTAGTATTTACAAGGTTGCATCTCCTTATCTTGCTCACAATTTTTTGTTTTTTTTTTGCATTCTAATTTTTATATCATTAAATCTCTAATCTATCCTTGTATGGAATACGAATACCATATCTGGCGCAGAGTTATGAATACTGCTCTTTCTCTTTAAAAAATATGCAAAAACACATTGTAAACATAGTTGGATCTGCTCTTGCAGTTAAACTTTAACTAATGTCACATCATCGTAATGTTGCTTCTCTTTCTCTTTTTATAAAGACTATATTGGGCTCTGCCCGAACTTTTTTTTTACACGTTATTCAATTAAGTATAATTTATTTACTGTGATGTTGCTAACAGCTCCCAAAATTTTCATTTGTCTAGTTTTTTTTCTCAAATCAGTTACTTGGAATTTTTTCCCTTTATCATTTTTTCTTGATATAAATAAATTGCAACCTTTAAAGTTGTACGTTAATCATTATCTGGCTTCAAAAACTTCATCTTGCTTCATAAACTTCATCTTTTCTTTATCAATAACTTTTAACCTTAATAATGGTTGCTTGTAGCCTTGTTGAAAGTAAAGATTAAAAAAAGAAAAATGTTATAATATAGTCAAAAATAAATGCTTTAATGCATTGTTTTCCGAACAAAAACGGAATTTTTTAGCTAATACATTTTTCTTAATGAAAAAGTATTTCAATATTGAATTTTCGTGCCAGATATTTTCTAATGTGTTGATTTTATTTTAACAAAGCGAAAAACTCAATAGCGTTTTTTAATTAGATAAAAGCTCCTAACTAATTCCAATATATTTATGCTAATTATACTGGTTTCTGTCATTACCACATAATATCTTTTCAAAAAGCACATAGCAGTTTGAACTTCACTATTCACACCTTATAAATCTTTTGGTAAGCTCATACTACCTAGATACTCATATTACCATATATAGAAAATATAATCGGGTATTTATCACTACTTTTTCAAAATAGGACTGAAACTTTTTAGGAGATAGCCCCATCTTTATTTTATAGATGAACATTAAAATTTGCTGTAAGTTGATTTTATAAATATTTAATGCACCAAGTATAAGCAAAAGAGGCTTGCATGGTACAATTTTATTAGCTCCAAAAAAGTATTCTGCACGCACGTTTTTGTTTATTTTACAATTTTTTAATTTTGTATGATTTGTATTTGCCCATGCAATATTACAATAAAATTACATTAAATAAATATTTAATGCACCAAGTATACGCAGAACAGGTTCACAGGGTATAATTTTATCAGCTCCAGATAATATTAAGCACGCATGTTTTTGTTTACTGTACAATATTTTTAATTTTGTATGGCTTTTACTTTCCCATGCAATATTACAATAAATTAAATAACAATGAGTAAAAGGAAAATAAAGACTTTACAATTAATTTAATTAATTGTAAAGTCTTAAAAGGGCTAAACCATTTGTAATTAATTATTTACAAATGGTTTAGCCCTTTATATCATGGCAATATTTTTTGATATTTTTCAATGCTTTTTATATGATTACTCCAACGTAAAATGTTCATCTAATATAACGCCCAAAAAGCTTAGTAAAGTTTCTTTTTGAATGTTAGTGTTATTGATTAATAAATTTGGCAGTTTAGTAAGAATATTTTAAAATTTTATTTATTTTATGGAATAAAATAAATTTGATTTTATCCACATTTAGAGTTTATTACTTATAAATCAGTAATTAACCTTACACAACTTTTCGTTAGCAGTTTCAAAAATTGTTTTAGTATCTCTGTGCAAAAAAAAAAAGGTTGGAGTCATCTGCAAAAAAAAACAATATTTAACAAGTTTGTTGCTAAATTTAAATCATTTATATATACTAAAAGTAATCAGGGTTCTAAAATAAAGCCCTTGGGGACACAACAAGTTACAGCATATGGAGTTGTTTTTGTTTGCTCATATTGAATAAATTGCTTTCTATCGGTCAAATATCTTTTGAACCAAAGTAAGTTAGTATTATTTTCTCCATAATATTCAATTTTTTTTGTTAGTATATTATGGTTTAAAGTATCAAAATATTGCCTTTGACAGATCAATTAAAACTGCTGATGTAAAGTAGTTAGTACATAATGTGTTTGTTATTTGATTGACTATTTCAACCATTGCATGATAAGTGAACAATTTTTTTTTTAAAAACCAAACTGTTTTGAATACAACATATCGTTTTCTGATAAATGAATAAATAGCCAGTTGTATGTTATTTTTTTTAAACAATTTTTAGAAACAAGATAATATAGATATAAGTCTATAATTAGATAAAATAAAGTAATTGCCGCTCCTAAAAACCTGTGTGATTTGTGCAATTTTGAATTTTTTCGAAACAATACCTGTTTTGAAAAATTTTTTCGAAACAATACCTGTTTTGAAAATTTTTTTCGAAACAATATCTGTTTTGAAAGAAAGATTAAAAGTGTGAAACAAAAATGGTTTGATGATATTATAAACAAACTTTACAACGTTAACGTTATTTTTATCAAATCCAGCATTTTGTTACTTTTAAGATTATAAAAGCCGGCTCGCAATTTAATTGAGTTAAATGAGGTTTATCCAAAACGTTATAATAGTTTCTTAAATAAAACTCAAATAAAGGGGAATTCAGTCAATTTTTGATGCCAAGCTAAGACCAGCATTAGTAATAAAACTGTTAATTTTTTCAGGAGTTTTTTTCATCAATAGTTTTTTTTTAACAGAGTGCTTCTTGCATAATTATTTTGAGCAATTACTGTTTAAATTATATTCCATGTTTTTTTGGTGTTTCCGCTTGCTTTGTCTAATAACTTAAGGGGTTGTCCATAAATTACGCCACGCTATTAGAGAGGGAGAGAGGGTTGGTGCTTTTGATAACTCATACAAAACTAGCTACTCAAGTGTTACAATTTTGCGATGGCGGGGAAGGTCAAAATATTAAAAACTTGCATGAAATAATTTACGGACGACCTCATTGCCTAATAATTAATTTTTGAGTTTCTTTTTGTTTTTTTATATAGTTTTTAAATATCTTTTCTTTTTTATAATTTTTTTTATGTATTTATCATATAATTTTTGTTATGTTTTTTAGGACATGTTTTTTTAAAGATACGATGTTTTCATAGAGATTGTTATGCTAACTATAATTAATTGAGTTATTAATAAAAATACTTACCCCCCCCCCCACCAATACCTAAATAACTTGGTTGGTGAACTGAGTTGTATTTAATTAGTTCTAACTGTATAATTTTTTTACCACGCATACACCAGGTTTCCGTTTTAATGTTTCAATTCACCCAACAAAACCTTAAGTTTTTTAATAAAGTTTTAAACTTCAAATTTTAATGTTTCAATTAAAAAAAAAGTTTCCTTTTTTTGTAAATATTGTAAAGATTTGAAAACTGTATAGTATTGACTTTATAATATTTGTTGATTAAAATTATTAAAGTCATTCTCGTATGAACGATATTTTCACAAAAAAACGTATTTATTAGGTTTTTCTGCATTTTTTTGTTTAATTGCTTTTGTTTTAAATGGCGTACTATATTTCACGGTTGTGTTTGTAACATTTTAGAGCCCAATTTTAAGAGGCCTGATTTTAAAAAAGATGGCTGCGCAACTATAGAGAAAACATATAAGTATATCTCATCAGGACTAAATAGATAGTATGAATATAGTATTACAAGTAGGAATATTAATAATAAAAAACTATTGACAAAAAACTGGCATTTTTTTCTCTCATATTAGCGATTTATGTATTTGTAAATATATATAAATATATATATATATATATATATATATATATATATATATATATATATACATATATATATATATATATATATATATATATATATATATATATATATATATATAATATATATATATATATATATATATATATATATATATATATATATATATATATATATATATATATATATATATATATATATATATATGTATATATGTATATATGTATTTATATATATATATATATAGATATATATATATATATATATATATATATATATATATATATATATATATATATATATATAATATATATATATATATATATATATTATATATATATATATATATATATATAATATATATATATATATATATATATATATGTACCTATGATATATATTTTTATATATTTGTACATAACACAATTAAGTTGACAACACTAGGAATTTACAAAAAAAAAAAAAGTTAAACATTTTGTTTTTTTGTGTTAATATCTATTTATGTTTTTTTTTTTCTCCTTTTTTTGTATAGTATTATTTTTCTCTCTGTCTACTTTTAAAACCTTTAACAGCATCTTTTCGTACAGTAACATTGATTAAGTTCTGCTTATTGTTAAAAAAAGACATTAATTATAATATTAGAAGCAAATTTAGACCCTCATTCTTTGTGTAAATCTCAAGTAAAGCAAACTGTTAGAAAGTATTTTGATAAAACAAAGCTTGATACATCTTTGACATTAGCACCTTGTTTAGTTATTAAATTTAAAAGATTATCCAAGACTGCAAACATCTACATGTGAAATTCTTAAGTGAAAACGAAGGCATAGTAAGACCACCTTAAAGTATTTGTAGATATGGGCAAATATTTATAGTCCTTAGAATTAAAGCGAGCTTAGACTTACAATTGCTACATTTGCTTCTTTTCATTAATTTCTTTGCTATATAACCAGCAATTGTTGTGGAAACTTCTTCTGTTTCAGGTGATAGAGTTAATTCTGATATCTCATTTGAATTTAAATCTAATTTTCTAAGTAAATCATCATTAATTGGGTTATCATAATTTTTATTTAATTCTTTGTCCTAAATATTTACATTAAAGTCCGACATGCTAAAACAATCTCTAAATGTTAAACTTCTAGTAAACTTACTAGAAATTTCCCACCACTCATCTGTCGATATTGAGAAAATATACGCACTATAGGATCACTTTGAAGTCGTGAAGTAAGCACATACAAATATCCTTCTTTAATACGCTCCTCTATAAGCCTCTATAAGTATTGATTGAGAATGCAAAGTTAAGATAAGAGCAGATGGTGTGTGTTTAGATAAAGTAAAAAATGGAGATTTCTGCCAAAGTTCTATCCAGTCAACTAGTTGCCTAAAAAATGTATTTATCATCATCAAAAATAATTGCATTACCAAATTTATTTGGACTAAATTATTGTTTTAAATTTGAAACAGTTTGCTATTTTTGAAAAGTACTTAAAAAACCAGAAATGTTATTTCTTTCAGGAAAATAACTTTAAAAACTTGCAACTGTTATTTCATTGAAAATCGATTGTGCAAGAAAAACATTTTGCTTTTTATTACCAGGGTGAAAAGTTTGATAAGTAATTTTTGGAGCTTTTTTTAAATTACCTTGAAGTAGTTTATCTTTAGAGTGAAGAAGATGAAAATCTCCCCAAGTTATGTAACCAATTAAACAATTATAAACATTGTCTTTTATATTATAAGTAAACTATGTAAAGACCAATTTTTTGCAGTGTAATGAATTGTTTCTGATGTTTTTAGCAATATGAACACTATCATAAAATAAGTATATTTTAATAGTTGGACAATTAGGATTTTAAATAAATAAATTTGACTAATTATCATATTTCTAATAAAGTAAATTAAATGGATTTAAATTTGCTTGATGATTGTTAGTAATAACTCCTCGAATTTTAAAACCAGATAAAGAAAACTAATAAAATCTGATATTTTCTCTGAAACCCATTTATCACTAATGGTAACTTTGGGTACTGCTTTTATGAAATAAGGAATAGATTTCTTTAAACTAACAATCATAAATACAACAACTCCTTTGTACAGAGTAACATTGTCATCTGTACCCACGTAGACACGACTACAATATTGTTCTTGTTTTCAAAGATAAAACTCATCTACAATTAGTATTATATCTTCATGTATAAAACCCTTCTCATGTGTTTTAACAGCCTTTATTGCATCAACTCCACCATGTTTAATTTTAATTAATAAAGAAATTAAAGGTAATGGAAAAGATTCAAGTAAAGTTTCACATCCTTGTTTAAATATATATCTTAATAATAAAGCGTGTCTGATCATATTTGCAAAATACTGTGGTTGACCTTTTCTTTTATAGTATATACTACCATATATTTCCTCTAAAAGTATATTTCTATTAGAAGGAGCTATGTTTTTTATGTACGATGCAAGATTTTCTAACATATTTAAACTAGTTAACATTATTTTCTTTGTATTGCAAAGTTACACATAAATAACGATAAATTTTTATTGATTCAAGAACAGAAGGACAATGCGTTAAAGAATCAAATATTAAATTGTACTAAATAACACAAATGAGATGTTTTTAAATTGAAAACCTTCTGCAGAATGTTTTCTGTTTAACTTGTTCCATTTAGTTATATTATCATTTTCAGAAAAAAAAACTTCATCTTTTTGATAAATATGAGTTTTAGGTGGTCTTCTTAAAGCAATAGGTTATAGTAAAGTGGAAGGCCGTTTTAAGCAATCACTAAACTAAGTTTTAGGAATAGGGTTTAAATTCCAATTTAACTTGCAATTTATACCTCGAATAATACACTTTTCATTAAAATGCTTTTCACATAAAACAGAATTTGGAGAGGGCACCCAATCACCACGATTTACAAAACAAACTCAATAATTTAGCATCTGTTGATTTTTCAACGGAAAATGTAAAGAAACAACTTTTATTTCTTCCAAAGAACAGTTGTATTTAGTTTTACATCCATTTGCAACACACTTGTTCATCATAATATTCAGCTTTGCTAATATTTATCTAAATAGCATTTTATATATATATATATATATATATATATATATATATATATATATATATATATATATATATATATATATATATATATATATATATATATATATATATATATATGTATATATATATATGTATATATATATATATATATATATATATATATATATATATATATATATATATATATATATATATATATATATATATATATATATATATATATATATATATATATATATATATATATATATATATACAAAGATTAGATTTTTTCGAACCTTATGGTAGTTTAGTTTTTATTTTGTAAAAAACAAGTATATATTTTCTCCTAGAAAATTATTTAAGAGTTCAATTACATAAATTTTGTAAT
>NC_061158.1:11166068-11198673 GCF_022113875.1 Hydra vulgaris | reverse complement strand
GTAAAAAAAGATTAATAATTAATGTTTTGAATCCTACTTAATGAAAAACAAAATAGTGGTTGTTATAAAATTGATATCAAATAAGCTAAAACCATTGTTTTAGTTTATCATATAAAATGCATTTAAACTATTATTATTATTATTATTATTTTTATTAAATGCAAACAATAACATACAATGATCATTAACATTGACTTACTTTTATGACGTCGATAAAATATTGGCGGGGATTTTTAGCTGATGTCCGATGCTTTCCCATGGTAGGTAGCATGTCCAGCAAACATAGCATTGCATTGTGACTCGTTGCATCTAATAACAAATAAATAGGTTTTTTTTACATACATTTACAATAATTTAAAGTGCTTACACACAAGTACAATCCTGAATATTTAAATGTTGTATCTGCGGTGAAATTTTCAAAGTTCTGCGTTAGGTCAAGAGATTTGCCTTGGCCATCACAATAACGAAGCACTTCGAGAGCGAGGTTGCTTTCAAAGTATGCTGCTGGATCTTTTCTCGGACTAGCAACCATACTTTTGAAATCTTGTTGTACCTTAAAATCAT
Source organism: Hydra vulgaris (assembly GCF_022113875.1). NCBI lineage: Eukaryota > Metazoa > Cnidaria > Hydrozoa > Anthoathecata > Hydridae > Hydra > Hydra vulgaris. Next base: position 11,198,109 of record NC_061158.1, on the reverse strand, counting down.
ATGATCGATTATTTTACAGAAACCAACATTTAATGAAACTAGTTTTGCTTATATCTATGCAGACAAATAGTAAAATGAACATTAATATATATCAACACTAAGCATTCTTTTAGTGCTTTTATCAAGCAACAATAATGAAAGTTGTATGTAGGATTTTGTATAGCTATGATAAAATACTTGAAAAATATGTAATGAAATTCTTCGAAAGAAACGAAAAGATTTTTGAATATAATTAAGTTTATTTATTATTTTATTGGTTGTATATCTCGAAAGTTAAGCTATGTATGAGTTATTTTTTGCTTTTCAATGTTCTTGAAAACAGAAACTTACTAAGCCAGGCACATTTATAAAACGAGGGCATTCCTGAAGGATCTGTGCCATTGTAGGTCCAGCAGAACCTCCACCCCCTTTTATCCAACTCTGCCGATAACTGCACGTTTCAGCCATTAACGTATAGATTTTGTCTACGTTGGCTGATAACGGTACCAAATTCTGAAGCATGACCGTTTTTAATTTGACATCCTCGCCAAACACCTCTATAAATTGGTCAGCCGCTTGAACCACACTATCATTGACTGCTGTACATAAAAATAAATGCAATAAAACAGGCTGATAAAATAGATCAACAGCTGCATATTTAGCTATAGATTTACTTAATAGATTAACAGCTGCACATGTATCTATAACTTACTCAAACCTAATTTGTTCACTAACGCAATCGTACACTTAATTATAAGAAAATAATGACGTACATAGTTTGTATCTTAGGCGATATTTTCGTTGCCGCTCAGGCAGCTGACGTTTAATCTGCCTAAACCGGTTTTGTATAAAACCTGTCCCATCTAATGTGTAATAATGTTCCTTGATAAAAAAAAATAGTTCACTGCTTAAATTTGTATTAAATGTACAAAAACAACAATTTTGACTTAGTTTTCAGATTCTGATGACAAAATTGGTTATCAAACTAAATTGTTATATAGAGCAAATATGGCATATTCATATATACTCAGGTAAACACATAACAATAAAATGCATGCACATACATATACTATTAGCTAATTATCAGTATTCAAATAAATACATAATCAGTATTCAAAAAAATGCATTCTTACATATCCTTCGCCGAAACTTCATTTTTGGTGAGGAAAAGCTTTTATGATGCTTTTTGCCATCAGCAATTTCTTTTCTGTTGGTGGATAACTAAACAAAAAATAAATTAAATAATGCTTTCTTACACAACTATGTAAATAATTGTATAAGGTAACACATCAAACACATCGCACAAAACTATATTTCTAACTAATCTGCCAACCTATCATCAATTGTATTTAACATAACAATGATTAAAATGCACATTGTTTTTAATTTATCCAATACTATAATTATTAAATATTAGTTTTCTTATTATTTTTATCATTATTGTTATTGTTATTAAAATTATTACTGTAAGCTTAACATTAAAAAAGCTTGATTATTGTTAATACTTAATATTAGCATAATTGCTACCGTATTGTTATTTTCGCTAATATTGTCGCGTTTTTCTATTTCTCAATTTGAGTTTAAACAAGCTAACATTATATAAAATGTAAAAATACATACTCTCCAAATAAGTCAATGAAATGACTACATGCTGCTTTGACCATTGCCAAACGAGCTTCACGTGCCATTACGGCTTTGTTACCCTCTTCTACTATCCACTTTTCTTTTGGATGCTTCTTTAATGCCACAATAATTGAAACGTCTATAGATATTTAAAAACAATAATCATTAATACATTCATTTATTATAGTTTACTCAAATGCACTATGTATACATTATTTTTCTTTTACACATCAAATTGATTTATAATATTTGAAGCAGAATTTTAGTGGCACCTTAAGATTCTTGCATGAGAACATACGTATTCTGGCACATATGTATTAATCCGTGATGCCGATTAATTTTTTTTATTAATCGATTATTCGGCAATGCGGTTTTTTTAATTATTCGATTAATAACCGATTAAAAATAAATGCCGATGACGTCTACGTTATTAAGAGTTAAGGGGGTTTAAATGGTGTGTACTTTATACTTGCCTATCCCAGCATGCACTGCAATACTCATATTTTTGATTTTGATAAAATTTATGCATTTTAGGAAAAAAATAATCAAAAAATTGTTCGATTAAAGGTTTAGCCGATTAATCGGACAATTAATCGATTAAACGTCACTCCTCTACTAAGTTGTATTTAAGTGCGCATGTATTTGAATGTGAATGTACACTTCTGCCCATACATACAAGCACACATATACAAATAAACTTACAGTTACATATACAGATTTTTATAGTAAAAAATTTGAAATAGACTTTTAAAATAAGATATAATACAGTAATATATACCGTTATTACTTGAAATCACAGGCAAGTCCCTTGGTCGTTAACGTACAACTTGCTTGCTCGTGCTTGGCTGTTTCTCTTCCATGTCTTCCATGTGATGCACATCTGCAGCTGAAGTAATGCTAGTCATGCTTGTTTTTGGTGTAGAATTCTGCAATGGTTCGAATGTGTAGTCTGGTGTACCGGGTATTATAGACAATGTTGTTGCCAAGCTTCTGATAGCTTCATCAGCATTTAAAGCATACACTATTGCACCGGGATTTAAATATTGCACAATTTCATTAACATCGATATCTGTACCATCATCAATTTTGAACGAAGCGATATCAAAACCAAGCTTTTGGGCAGCTACATAAAGAAATTTTACATAGCCTAATAATAAAAACTGAAATGAACAAAATTGAAATTACAAAAATTGGATTCATAATTGTCTTTTGATTTTACACAGCAGGTTATACAACTCGTACGATATGAGCTGATCTTAGTGAATTAACAAAAACAAAAATGACAAACATGCAGTTGTAACTAAAATCTCTAAATGCTTATTTAGAGATGCTAGTTACAACATGACGAAGAGCAACGAATGAATACTTCGATCTTGTGGCAGAAACAGTATGCAACGCTAATGGATAATAATCTAACAATTCATCATACTCTAGTACTACACTTTTTCCACAGTCATCATTTTCAACTGCAAAAGCATGATAATGACTATCATAATAATGAGTGTGCAGTTCTTGGCAAACAAAATAAATGCCACCATCAGATAAAATAAACTCATCAAATAGTACAAATTTGAGACACTCATCCATCTGTCTACCAACAACTAAAACATCTCCACTGAAATAATCCGTACCATTAATCATTGTATGCCTACAAACATAAACTTCATCCAACATGCCAATGCACAATTTGGCACATACAGCAGATGCTGCCTTTAATACTCGCACAAAAATTAGTTCTCCAGCACCACTATTTACATCCCTACAACCGAATTTTTTTCAAAATGCCAAGTCAAACACTGATGAGTTTGTTGTTTAAGAGCTACAGTTTTACACACATTTTTGAAACTTGTAATTGATTTTTTTAACTGATTATGTTTGGCCTCAAACCGCATACACCAATATTGACATGCCGGACCATACTTTTGAAGACCAGCAGGATAATGAACTAAATTATGAAATTTAGATGTCAATCGTTTTGATGAAAATAACTCCCTGTACATTGTGTGGTGATCAAACTAAGTTGATCTAAATATGAAATCATGCCATGTGATATCTAGGACACAAAACAAAGTCTATAATCTCCATTAAAAGAGTGACCAACTGCCAATAAGTATTTTCACAGTCTATAAGATCTCCAAATATTAAACCAATAAGTCTACTTAAACACAAATATTGAGGAGCACGCTGACCCAGAAGATTATCACCTGACTTCAATTTTTCTAAAGTTATACAAGACGGCTTATCTCTCTTTTCATGTGTGGCATAACGAAATGCTTTCAGTCGAGAATTGAGCAGATTACACGTAAAAATTTTATCGACAATAATAAGCTGGTATAAACTGATTTTAACACATTAGGAAAAACGCCTTCAAATATATCGTGCATAGCATCCACACAATAGTTGTCAGTAACTTAAAAGTAATGCAAATCATTAAAGGGTGGTTGTCGCTTTACACCAGTATTTCTTGTGTTGCAGTCTTGCACGACTTTTTCATGCTGTTCAGCAGTTCTTGGTTCAAAATCTCTGGCTCGGTGGTGATCTTGAATGCTTTCAACAGTTGCGTAACACAATCGACATATACAACCAAAAGTAAAACTCTCTTGAAAACCTAACATACCTAAATTGTCAGCCGAAAACAATACAACAGTGCCCTTAACTGTCTGACATACTTTAACGAGCAAAATTTCAATACCCTTTATTTCTAATGTTTTAATATCCTTAATCATTTCTTCAAGAACTGGTTCATATCCACGAGTAGTCTTTGTATCTTCTGTATAAAAAAGACATACCAGATGAATACGCATGAAGCAGGAGTTTAAAGGCATAGGATGGCAAGTTCCGTATCATCATATAGACTGCACCTAGTTTGTGAATTTTTGTTTTCGAGCCTAATGGATTAACGGTTTCAAAATCGTCAAAATAGAAATGTAACTGTAAGACATCCGAATTTTCTATAAACAGTTGACATTCTTTGAAACGAGAAGCATTGCTAAAGTCACTTATTAAATTATTTGTGTTCCTTTGTTGTTTTTTAAGATGTCATACATATAGCTATTAACAAATCTAATTGTCTGATGAATTGGTATATACTGGTAGGTATTAGGAATATGATATTGACATATTTTTCCAGTTTCCTTATCCAAACGAGATTCATAACGATCAAATGTTGGACGTCCAACCGGCTCAACAAATTTTATATGGTTTTTAAGTGTTTCAATTGCTGTTCAAAGTTTCTTACTTCTTTCAAAGTTGGCTTAACATTGTCGATTTCTTCAATTACTGATTCAAGTTGAGTTTTGGTTGTGGATATATGAACTGCATCTAAATTATTTGCAACATTAATTAATTTATCAGAAAACATTTGACACAGCCCCTCTAATAAATCAGTAAATCCCTCCTGTATAATATCTAAGCACCCACACTTAGCATAAACTTTAAACAGTAGCTGTCTTAGCTGTTCTTTAAAGTCGGTAACTTCATCATTTTCAGGCTCTTCTACTTGCTCACTCATTTCAATTTCATCACACAGATTTTCTGGTTCATTATCAACTGGTTTTTGTTCCACGGAGCTTGCATCTGTCAAAGTAAGCTTATGCTTTCTACGTAAATGAGTCGATAATGAGTTTAAGCTATCTAAATATCTCATACAGCCATCTTGTCCACAATAAAGTTCTACTTTATCATATTTAGCTAAGCTATGTCTCAAGTGAAAATGTGTTAAAAATTTCTTAATTGTTAAAGCATCAATACTTTTTCTACATAAACAGCAGTAATAGCCCATTGTTTCGTGTAGAAAAAATCTAATTGTTTGCACCTTCTATTTGAGATGACCGCTTATAAGAAAAGTTATGAATAACAACGTTTATTTGAGATGACCGCTTATAAGAAAAGTTTAAAATAACAACTCAATGATTATTACCTTTGGTTTTCAATTCAGCCAAATTACTGCATACCACAGCTGCTTTTACCGAACCGTCTAGAGTCCAAACTTTCAACAATTTATTAGACATCTACAAGCAAATAACTTTTTACAACTAGAAACACAAGATTTTGTTAATTAAATCATATTATAAGATGCATCAACAATGAGTTATATTAGAATAATACAGTAAAATCAAGTCAAATAAAATATAATAAGTTATTTAAAATATAGATTAATAATAATAATTATTATTGATATACACTACTTAAATAAAAGAAACTTAAAAACCATAGCTTAATAACAAGATGTAATGTGTTCAGTAACAACAAAAACATCAAACTGATAAACTTAAAAGCTACTTGCTTTTAATTGAATGAAAAAGTTACAATAATTACGGACAAAATTTAAAATATGTCTTTAAAGTACGTCATGGTAGTATTTATGCATTAAATCATTATAAAAATAAATTTATTTTCCTTATTACTCTAATAAATGATTACAATTATAGTTGAAGTGTATAGAGTGATAATAGAGTTAAACTTCTTCTTAACAATATGCAACTATTAAACTAATTTGACAAAAATACTAATTAAAACATGACTTATCTAATGGTTTTGAAGTAATACGATGCACAGTGAAAGTAAAAAAAAATATTAGAAAGACTTGCTACTTATGACAGTATTCATTAGCAACACAAATTCTGATTTCTGATTAAAAATGTAATTAAATATAAATTGGTATTTGACCAAGAGCTATTTTACAGTTTATGTACTAACACTAATTATCGCTCATGCAAAAACATTACTAGAAATCAAATAAGTTTATATATTTAATTAGCATCAAATACAATGTATTACGCAAATATTTGAACAATCATTTACATTTGCCTTAGTTACGTTTACACAATTGTATCTATTATATTTGTGCACTAATTAATGCAGCATGTATATTGAATGAAAGTATAGAAGTGTGAATAAAGAACAGCAAATAAAAACAAAAGATTTAACTACTTTTTTATATTATAACACCAAGGTATTATTTTTAAACATATTGTAACAAAAAATGCTTCTTGCCAAAAAAAAAACAAAAATATTTCTTTTCTTCTCTTTGTTCGAACTTCGAAATCGATTTCCCTCCAAAACGAAACCGCTAACACGCAGGTGTCTTATTAAAATGGCGGCTACACAATTTTGTGTTAATTCTACACATCTTTGTGTGAAAATGAAACTGCACAAATTTTTGAGTATCAAAACTACACATCTATTTTTCCAGTGTATATATATATATATATATATATATATATATATATATATATATATATATATATATATATATATATATATATATATATATATATATATATATATATATATATGTATATATATATATATATATATATATATATATATATATATATATATATATATATATATATATATATATATATATATATATATATATATATATATATATATATATATATATATATATATATATATATATATATATATATATATATATGTATATAAAATTAAAAATAAGGCTACACCATTGGCTTTTTAGAAGTTAATTAACAAATAAACTGTTGCCATATTAAATATTCTATATATTTAGGAACCGTGGCCATTTTAAAAGTTCAAAAGTTTTTCGTATTTTCTTACGCATACGTAGCCAAACATTCGGTGAGGTAGTGACAAGAAATAACGGTACGGGGCTTTTATAGGTCTCGCAATTGGAATGAGAACAATTTAATTCTATTAACGAGGATCAATTGGAGGACAAGTCTGGTGCCAGCAGCCGCGGTAATTCCAGCTCCAATAGCGTATATTAGCAGCCGTAGCGCACTTGCCTCAAAAACGTAAAATCCGTGGTTCAAACCCCACATTAATACCTCTGGGCAAGTTTTGTGACATCAGTTGGGAAGGAGGCGTGAACTTCCTATTAAATGCTCTTCCGCGGTGCCCTGCGATAAGACTGTAAGGACTTCTTGGGGCACCTTAATCAACTTAAAAAAAACAAAAAAAAAAACATAGCGCTTTGTACTAATATCTAAACGACCGTGATGAGCGCAACAAAGTTTAAATAAAAGTTAGTTTATATTAAAAATAAAAAATGATTTATTTGTTTCTTTGCAAAAAACAACACACTATATTAACATTTTTAAGTGCACTAAACTGCAATTACTTTTTTATTTTTATTTTTTGGTTTAGTGGCTTTTGTTAAGAGCTTTTAAATTAGATTAGAATTATGAATTAGAATTGTGTCAAGTTAATTCATTTCAACATATTCGTTGTATAATCTAGACTGCAGCCGTTTTTCAAAACGCCTAAAGGTAAAAAATATCAATTTTGACTTTTTTTCAAAATAATTTAGTTTAGATGTCTACAAACCTTATCAAATAAATATTTTCAAAGACTTCTGAAAAAGTTCATAAAAGTTATTCATTTCAAAAAACGTTTTACAAATAGTTAATTTTTAATTTTTTTAAATAATATAATTATACTTGCGTTTTTCTCGAAATACGTAACAAGCATACTCGATGTAGTTAAGGCACTTATAAAATATTATAGCGTCTGTAAGAGTTTTGTTGACTAAGACATATTTCCGTTAAATGGCCTGTGAATTATGAAAAGACGAAAAACATGAAAATAAAAAATTTTGCGGTATCATAAATTATAAATGTTTGTAGCAGACCAAAGATTCTTTTTTTTAAAAAAAAAATCATTTTAAAATCGCTTCTCCAAATTTGAATAAAATTTTAAATTAATAGGTTTTTTAGGTGAAATGATTTTTATTTAGTCAAATATAATTTTCTGGTAAAAAAAAAATAATTATAATGTTATAATTATATGTTCCAAGTATTGTTGGTAAAATATTTTGCAACTCCTCAAGGCTCCTTTTTGCTTTTTTGGCAATCTCTTTATCCAAAAATTTTCAAAGCAATTTAGATCTGGGCTATTTGGTAGCCAAGTTAGACTCTCAATATTTTTGCTTTCGAACCATTCAAAGAAAATTTTAGCCCTGTGACATGGTGCATTGTCTTGCCGAAAAATGAATGGAACGCTTTGCTCAAGTTCATTAATGGTAATAAGTTGTTACTTAAAATATCGACGTAATAAATAGAGTTAAGTCAACCATCAAATAATTTAAACATACCGAGACCGTATAATGTCATGCAGCACCATATTCCAACCAACCTGCTATCTTGTTTTGTTTTTTGAATGATACAATCAAGATTATTCTTTTATGAAGGCTGCCTGCGAATCATAATTCGGTTTTTTCGGTTATCAACTCGATATTCATCTCATCACTTAACATTACTGTCCTCCATTTTTCTTTAGACCATTCTTTGACACTTTAGCAAAATTCTTTTTGCTTTTTTATATGTTGTTTGGTAAGTTGCGGTTTTGAAACAGATTTTTTTCATTGCATATTGTTAGCTATTAGTTTCCTACGCACAAGTGATGCTGATGCTTGACGTCCATTTTTTTTTTTTTTTTCTTTTTTTCGTTCTTATTATTACATTTACAATATTTCAAATACAAATATGTAACAATAAGTTTATATATAAATATAATGGTCGTTATTAGAAAATAAAAGAACGCGGGGACTCGTAGAAGACCATACGGTCTTGTCGTCGAGTACCCCTAAGAAATGTTCGTGTTAAAAGTTAAAAGATAATTACAAGATTAAAAAATAAAAATAAGTTAACAAAAGTAAGAAACTTAAAATACTCCATAATAAATACAAGATGCGTTATATCTATTGTATATGTAAGTTATAGTTGTTAATGATACACATATACTTTTTATAAGTTCATGTTTAAATAAATGGTAAAAACAAAGATCACAAAAAATATCAAAAGTATATTGTTAAATCATCGATTGTAAAAATGAGTTCTTTGAGCTTTTGTTTAAAAGAAAAGTAGTTACTTTGATTGATGAAATACTCAGTAAAATATTTTAAAACTATTTTATTCCATAAGAATTGTCCGCGATAATCTATACAAAATTTAAAAAGATTTGTTTGAAAAATGGGCTGCTTATTAAAGTTATTATTGCGTAAAATGTATTTATTTTATCTTTTGTTGAATACAAATTATGGAAAGAAATCGGGGATGAATCGGTTTTATATTTAAATATAAAACAAAGAATTTTAAAAATATTAATCTCATATATATTAAAAACTTTCATTTCAAATAAAAGAGGCTTGGCATGAGAATAACAGTCTTTAAAATATATAAGGCATGCTACATGCTTCTGCTGACAGCAAAGAGGTTTAAGTTTGTTTTTATTTGCACTAACCCAAGCAATGTTTGCATAGTTTATGTGGCAATGAATTGAACTAAAGTTTGTTTATTTAAGGAATTTCTCGCTTTGTACAATGTTCCTATATTTTTTAAAATTTTACTTGATAAGTTTTTAATGTGATTTTTCCATGTAAGATTTTCATCTAAACAAACGCCTAGAAAATTTGTTACTGTTACTTTTTTAATTTGTATATTGTCAATAACAAGTGGAGGCATGTTAATTGGCAGTTTATGTTTTTTGGTAAGAGGATGGAAAAGAATCCATTTAGTTTTATCAATGTTAAGGGATAGTTTGTTTGTCTTAAACCAGCCAGATATTTTGATTAACTCGTTGTTCACGTTATGAAATAAAGTAGGAATGTTTTTGTGAGACATAAATAAGTTAGTGTCATCAGCAAACATAATTGTTATTAAATTTGAGGCTTTGTATAGATAATTAATATAAATAAGGAAGAGAAGAGGTCCTAATATGGATCCTTGAGGAACTCCACATGTAATATTTAACAAATTTGATGAAAATGATGATCAGCATAAACAAATTGTTTACGATTAGTTAAATAACTTTTCAACCATTTTAAAACATTGCCTATTATACCATAATGTTCTAATTTTTTAATAAGAATTTTTTGATCAATTGTATTAAACGCTTTCGCTAAATCAATAAATATTCCCAATATAAATTTAGAATTGTTAAATGTGTCTGATATACTTCTTGTAAGCTGAATAATTGCATGCTCTGTTGAATTATTTTTTTTGAATCCATATTGCATGTTATATAATAATTTGTTTGTTAAAAGGTGATTGTATATTCTGTTGTACAAAATTCTTTCTGAAATTTTAGAAATAACAGAGAGGATGGAAATTGGATGATACTGTTTTACATTAGTTTTTTCTCCTTCTTTAAATATAGGAATAACTTTTGCTATTTTTAAACCATCAGGAAAAACTCCCTGATTAATAGAGCATTTAAAAATTTGGAAAAGTATGTCTTTTAAAACGTCAAAACAGCTTATAATAATATTTCCGTTGACATCATCAGGACCAACTGCTTTATTTGACTTTAACAATTTAAAAACACTTTCAAACTCTTCAAAAGACAAATCAAAAGAATTTAGATGCGAGTTTAGAGGGTCACATGTTGCTTTTGTTAATTTTTTAGGGTTCGGAATTTTTTCGGCTAGGTTTGGTCCAACAGATACAAAATATTTATTTAATTCAGAAGTAATTAATTTTTGTTCAAGAAGAAGATTATCATCTACTTTAATAACTGAGAGCAAAGATTGCGACATTTTTTAGTGTTACCAGTAATTTCGTTTATTACTTGCCAAGTGCGTTTTGAGTTTAACTTGTATTTTTCAAGTAAATTAGTGAAATATATTTTTTAATATATTAATAGAAATATTGTGTTTTGACGACTATATATAGTTAATATACATCAGAACCGAATAAAACTAGGATAAGTTGTAAATTAAGGAACGTTTTTAAAAGATTTCAACTAAATTCATGTTGATACCGATGAGCGGAATTGATCTAAAGACTCCAAAAGAGTGTTCTTTAGATTCACTATTAAGGGTTGTAAAATAGTTTTTTATAAATTATATATAAAAAATAAAAATTTCTTTAAATATTAAAAAAATCTTAACCAAAAAAAAAACAATACCATCTAAAGCTTTTGTTTGGACATAATAAGCTAATAAAATCATGCTAATTCCAAATAAAAGTATTCGAAAAATTTGTAAATCGCCTTAACTACATCGAGTATTGAAGCGTTTTGAATAACAGCTGCAGCATATATTTATATTAAAAAAATAAATGTAGCAAAAAAAAACCTTTAATTCTTAAAAAAAAATTTAAATTTTTTTCTAGCTGCGGGCTTTTTTTTTTTTACGTCCATAACAGCACTTTCTGAGGTAGCAGGACTGTCTTAGAAAGTTTTTTCTTTATTAAGTTTCAGACTTTTTTTTTGTTTTCAGACCATCCGCAGCTTATTAGGTCTAACTACCTGAGCATATTAATAACATAAGTAAATTTTTTCTCCCGGTGATGTTTTTTTGATATTTAATGAAATTTTAATGAAATTGTATAATATCGTTAATATCGTATAATATCGTTACATATGTTTGTATATAATCTCTATAAAACTTCAAAAGTTACTACTACTACTACTACTACTACTACTACTACTACTACTACTACTACTACTACTACTACTACTACTACTACTACTACTACTACTACTGCTACTATTACTACTACTACTACTACTACTACTACTACTACTACTACTACTACTACTACTACTACTACTACTACTACTACTACTGCTACTATTACTACTACTACTACTACTACTACTACTACTACTACTACTACTACTACTACTACTACTACTACTACTACTACTACTACTAGTAACATTATTAAGTTCGGCAATAATATTTAGATAAGATTGTGTACATTTCAGGAAAACTAAAGAATTCTTTGAAATTATTTTAAAAGTGTTTTAAATATGTAAGTAAACATTACTTCATTTTAAGAAAAGCTCAAAGAAAAAACGAATTGCAATGTTTAAGCATGGTTTTCTTTTAAAGTAAATGTAAATGCATTCATTTTAATTTACATTTTGCACGCTTTTGTCAACGCATGCAAAAACAATGCTAAAACATTACCACTTTCTTTGATAGCGGATATAGCGAAGTTATTTTACTTAAAACTGACGCTATTTTAATAAAAAACCATGTTTTAGATTGGTTTCTTTTCAGTATTTTAATTATGTTTTAAATTTTACTAACTAAATGTTTTTTATTATAAATATGTGTTTTTTATTATAATAAATAGAAAAACTACCTATCATTTAAACACATGCTGTTTATATTTGGGAGGCGGGGGGAAGACATAGTTAATAAAAAAATCGGCAATTTTTAAAATAATTTCAACAAGCAGTAGATTTGGAAAAATATCTCATCGTAGAGTTTTTTTTTGCTGGATAAGAAATTGGAACAATACCTATAACACAATTGCCAACTACAAAAACCGTATTGCAATAATAACATTAAAGAGATCATATGCTAAGAGCTGATTTTCCAGTTTATTTTTTCAGTTAGTATAGCTTCATGTTTTCTAGGAAATTTTTTTTACAGCACAATGTGCTGAAATAGGTGGTTGTCTCCAAAAATGTTTACCATGTGTCCTTTACGAGGTCAAGAAAATTCGACAAAAAGCAGGAATTCCCTTTACTAATACTGACAAGCACGTCAGGTTTTTATTTTATTAAAACGATTTTAAATCTTTAGTTTTGTCTAATTTCAAATTAATTTTATATAATTAACAACTATAAAATCATAAAATTATATATATTTATTATAAATTTCATAAATTTTAATTCTATTCTGTCTTGTTTTAGAGACAAGGTTATCGACTTAGAAAAGAAGAGAAAAGATTTGAACAAACACCGAAACCGTTTAAGTACAAATTTGGTTTTAAAAAGAGGAAATTTTTCAAGAATGCTAGAGGAGGTACATGATATAAGTCAAAACAATTGTGAAGATATTATTATGAAAGATAAAACTGAAGATTTAAAAACTAGAAAAGAAGATGTAGATTTTTTTAAGGACCAGAAACGAGCACGTGTTCAGATAATATTAGGTTAAGATAAAATTTCACAAAATATTGTAAAAACAAAACAAAAAGAGAAATAAAATGAAAAAAATCAAAGAACAAAAGAGTCCATGAGAAAACAGAAAGAGATGGTTACTGAGAACTTTGAAAACACAACAGAAATATTAAATACTTTTGATAATGACCAAGATGAACAGTATCTACAGCCTTCAAGAAAAATTAATAAATCAAATGCTGTACCTAATGTGCCTAATGCATTGTTTCAAAAAAAATAGGAAAAAATTTAACTCCAAGAACATCACGATATGGAATAAGTTCTACTGTACTGAGTGAAACACTTGCTTTTCTAATAAAAAACACTTCTGAAAGAACAGATGATTTTTCTATTTCTAAACGAAGTATTTTAAAACAGAAAAAATTAAGTATAAACAAAACTGCCAGTAAAATTAAAGACAACTTTATTATATTATAGGTAAAAATTCTTACCGTGCATTTTGACTCAAAAGTTATGGTAGAAATGAATGAACTTGGTAAGGAAAAAATTAAAAGAGTAGCTGTACTATTCAGTTTACCAGATCTTTAAGAATCACATCTTTTGGGTATTTTAATTGTGATAGATGGCACTGCTGAGTCTCTTGGAAACGCAATTAAAAAAACTTTAAAAGACTGGGAGCTATTTGACTATGTTGATTGTCTGTCCTTTGACACCATAGTCACAAACACTGGTTGGTTAAAAGGGTTCTTACTCTAATTAAGCAGTGGAAAAGAAAAGCATTGCTTTAGATGGCTTGTCGTCATTATGTCTTTGAATTACATATAAAGATTAATATTGAAAAAATTATAAAATATTTTTATATTTATTTATATATTTAATGGTGAATATTTCTCAACGAATTAAATGATTAACCTTTAAAATTTAGTTAAATGATTTGAAATAAATATATTTCTTACTGATGGTAAAACAAGTGGACCAAAGGCTGAGTTATTTGAAAGACTGAGGTGTAGTTGGAAATTGATTCTTGAAAAGAAGATAAGCTAAGATAGCCTAAAGAGATTTGACTCAGAAAAAAAGTTAGTATCTTATTTGGAAAAGCAGGTTGGTTTAATTGTCCTAATTATATTAACGTGTTTGATTAAAAGTTTTAACAATAAGGTTTTTTTTTAACTTAGGTTTCTGAATCATTAACATTCCTTTAAATTTGCCTTGATAATTATATGTTTTCAAGAATATTATACAATTAGCAAGTATATTATACAATTAGCAGTTCTTTAGTTAGGTGGTAAAGTAAAATATTTTCACTTTAGATTTCCAATGGCTTCACATCATGCCAGGTTTATGGCACAAAGAGTTTATTATTAACATATGACCTTCTTTAGCCACTATTCATTAGCTTATGTCCTAATAAAATATCATTGCAAGAAAGAAAACTGATTCATAAAATTGATTTATTTACAGCACTATTTTATGTTACAAGGTTTATTAAAGCTCATTTGCCTGCCATAGCATCTTCTTTAGAACTAAAGGCTGTTAATGAAATGATACAATACTCTGAACTCTCTCCCTAAACCAGCAGATGCCGTACTGAAGTCACTTGAAAAAACACACTTGGTATATAAATGAAAGATTTGTGGTTATGTGTCTTGCTAATAAATGTTAACCTGTAGATCAGCTAAATAAAATAGCTCTTAAATTAGATCAAACAGAAAAGCCTACCAGTTATAAAATAGGAAAACTTAGTGTCAAAATTTTTAATGAAAGTGACAAAAATCAAACAAAAAAAAGTTAAAGATTTGATTGGTCCTGAAAGCTGGTTTTTCTTTAATTTATTAAGAATGGCATTACAAAAGGCAGAATGACTGAAAAACAATTTATCAATCTGGAAAACATTGTCAGGTTATATAAAATTTAAAAAAATATATCACTGGGATTCTTCTTGTAAATGACATTGCAGAACGTGCTATCAAACTTGTTTAAGACTTCATTTAAACTTTCAAAAATGAAGAAGACAGCCAAGCTACTTTACTGGTTGTTGCTGATCATCGTCTAAAGATTATGACAACAGACAAAAAGTCTTAGTTAAAAATTTTAATTTAACATTTCTATAAAAAATAAATGCAAAAACAAAAATACTTTTTATTAAAATATGTAGAAAAAATATTTATAATCTATCTCCCCCTCCTCCATCTTTCCCTCGCCTAAATATACACAGCATGTATTTTAAAGGGTAGGGATGACCGTTTCATCTTTTGCAGTAAAACAAAACATAATTTAAATAATATTTATGAGGCAAAAAAAAAAAATACTTGAAATGTCCCTCATTATTTGAAAAAATAAGAAATGTTGGTAATTTGGGACCGCTAAGGCCAACAATAGGGGTGCCCGTAAAATGTCATTTTAATACATATATGAAAAGGAACCTGAAAATTATCATTTTTTTTAATTGATACGTATATATATTATATATATATATATATATATATATATATATATATATATATATATATATATATATATATACGTATCAATTAAAAAAAAATATATATATATATATATATATATATATATATATATATATATATATATATACATACTTATATATATATTTATATATATATATATATATATATATATATTTTTTTTTTTAATTGATACGTATATATATATATATATATATATATATATATATATATATATATATATATATATATATATATATATATATATATATATATATATATATATATATATATATATATATATATATATGTATGCAAGTATTGTTGGTGTATTTTACAAAAAAGAGTGCTCCATGTTCTTCAAAAACAGAGAACTAGTAAATAAGTAAAAAAAATTATTCTAATTTTTTTCTTTTATTTCATTTTTCTTAACAATCCTATTTCGTTCTGTACCTACTTTTGATGTTTCCTAATGATCCTACCAGAAACTGCAGTGTTTTTAATTAATTTATATTTGATTTTGTGGAGATGTGATATTGATGTAATTCAGGAGTATGATCCTGATTACCAGGTTGAACGAATTCGTAAGAGGTAATATTATTAAATAACACAAATTTCCGTTTACTGTTTATATACCGTTCAATTTAGCAATACAAAAAAGTTATATAGTAAAAACAATTTAACTGTAAAAGAAAAAGGAAATTCTTAATAAACACTTTTAAACTAATTTTTTTTTAATTTTTTGAGCAAAATGCGATTTATAGGTAGTTTTTTATATACGGATCATTTTGATTGAAATGTTATACATTATAGTTTTTGCATTTAAACAAGTTATTTAATAGAATGAGTATTTTTTAGGAACTTGGGTATTGTTAATACGAAGAGGAATACAGAGAAGCATCTGATACAGGTTTTGTTAACATACCTTCTGGAAATGAAGATGCTCTTAAAGAGGCTGTTGCTACAGTTGGACCAATATCTGTTGCTATTGATACTAGTAAAAAAACTTTCAAAAAATATAAGTCAGGTGTGTATTATGAGCCAACTTGTGGCAATGCTCTAGAGGATCTTACTCATGCTGTTTTAGTCGTTGGTTATGGTACCGAAAAAGGTCGCGATTTTTGGCTTGTAAAAAACAGGTAATAATAATTATTCATGTGTTGGGTGTTATTTAAAAAGTAATAAAATGATATAAATGCTTATCTTTGATGATAATTTTTTCTTAGTTGGGGCGAAGACTGGGGAGATAATGGTTATATTAAAATGTCAAGAAATAAGTCGAATCAATGTGGCATTGCAACTAAAGCCAGTTTTCCGTTAGTTTAAGTTTTAAAACAACTTTATTCATTCATAATCATTTGGACACCTTTATACAACTATATCAACATTTAAAAATAATTTGAGAGAAAACTGGAAAAAAACAAACATAGCCAAAGAACGTTTAGAATTATAAACCAGCATATTTTTTTATTAAGTATTTTACAAAGCACAATAAATGATGCACAAACATTTAAAAATGGTGTTGGAATAAGTTTTCAAGTGATAACAGCTTGATTCTAGAAAAAGTTCCCAGAACTATTATTTAATGATGCACGCAATATAATGCTTTTTATATTACTTTGTATTAACATTTTTATTTAATAAAAATTTTTATTTACAATACTTTTCGTATGACATTATTTAAATGAAAAACAAAAAAGTTTTATTGTAAGTTAGCACAAAGGAAGTTACTTAAATATAAATATTTTAATTGTTCTTCGATGTTCGTGAATGAAGTTGACGTATATGTTTTTTAACAGAGTTTTAACTCTTTCCAGACTTGATTTCAAAAACAATATTTACTCAGAATATTTTTTAGATTTCTTGACCACTATTTTTTCTAAGGAATGCGTTAGCCACGTGCTCAGCCTCTAAATAAACGTTTCAGCATTTTTTATTTGTTGCTAAAGCAACATCATATTCGATTTCTACTCTATTATTTCTATTTTTGATAAAAATCTAACGCCGTGCTTTTGACTTCTATGGAAAGATTTAGACTTTTACTATAAAATTAGCTTTGTTTTTTTATTGTAAGTTATTGACTTACGTTGTAAGATTTTTACTTTTGATATAAAACTAGCGCTGTACTGTTGAGTTCTATTGTGAGATTTGTGTTTTTGGTAAAAAAAAGCCCTACACTCTCGACATCACAATCTTTCATTAGGAAAATTGTGTTTTTTGGTGTAAAACTAGCGTTGTACATATAACATCTGATAACTTAGTTGAAAAATTAATTTAGTCAATAAAACTATTTCGAGGAGTACTTACACTGGCATTCTGAAATGTATGGTGTAACTGAAGTAAGAAACTTACTCCAACAGTCTGTAATGTATGGTGCAACTGCATAACCCAGCTTTAAGATTAAATTTTTAAGTAACATAATTACACAAGCAATATGTAGGTTACAACGGAACATATTTAACTTGAACAATGAGGATACATACCTGAAAGAATTAAACTGTGTAAAAACTCAAAAATAAGTTTATTCATTTTATTATGATTAACTGTAAAAAATAAAACATGTTAAATAAAGCTGTTGAAATAGAAAGATAGTTCGGATTCATTGTAAAGAATACTATTATTCAATACAATAAATAACCATGATACTTTATTTGTACGACACTAACAAAACCATGATGATCTACGATACTTTTAATAAAAGACAAAATCAAGAATGCTTTTACACATTCAGAACACCACTTTTTTATACCGATCTAAGCAGCCGTGGCGCAGTGGTAGCGCACTTGTCTCAGAAACGTAAGATCCGTGGTTCATCCCCACCTCTGGGCAAGTTTTGCGACATCGGTTGGAAAGGAGGCGTGAAATTCCTATTAAATGCTCTTCCGCGGTGCTCTGTGATAGACCGTAAGGATTTCTTGGGGCACCTTAATCAAATTAAAAAAAAATAACAAAAAATAAATAAATAAATAAAAAAAAAAAGATTACATTTTGGTATTTGTTAATTTTTGGTTTTTTATCTAAGGGATTCGATTGAGAAAAAAAAAAAAAATTTATAAACTTTAATGCAATATAACATACGTTTTCTTATATCTGCTTTATAAAATATTCATTGCCTAGTTTTGTTCTTGCACTTACAATGTGATAAATAAAAGCAATAGAAAAGACTCAAAAACCCTTACCATTTCACTGTTGTTTCACTGGTAGTACACAAATAGCAAACTTGCCATGTGTTATTTCACGATGGTCCATTTCTTTTAAAGTGCATGATTTGAAACTTTACCATAAAACAGAATTTTTATTAAAAAAACTCTATCAGGTTAATAACAATATTTTGATATCACTACTAAGTGATTAAAACCAACATGCAAAACTCAGACAAATGGTTTATTTTTTTGCGTACTAAAACAAGACTTTGTCCAATAACGGAGTCTTAATGGCTTTTACTTTTTTACTCTTTTGAATTGGTCTTTGATTAAGTTTTGAAAAAAATTTATATCATTGTCAGATAACCATTTATTGTATAATATATCTGAAAAGTTTATTTTACCTGCCCGACCTTTACATACAGTGAGGTATACAAGATATATATACAGTGCTCGAAGTAAAACAAGTTGCCATTCCGCTACCTTTTTAAAAATCTCTCTATATAACAATTGTTAGACGGGATGGTATTTTTTATTAACCGAATACCATTCCGTAACGGTTTTTTCTCCAATTTGAGCACTGTATTTAAAATTTGTCACAATAACTATAAAAGTGTAAAAAACAGCAACAACAACAACAATAAAATAACAATGCAAAAATAAAATTATTATTGTACAAAATATTATATATAATTATAAAAATACAATAATATCAATTGAAAAGTTTTTAATAAACAGGAAATAGGAGTTAACAAATAATATGTTAAAAAGTTACGCAATATATTTTGAATGTAGTAATGTAAACAGAAAGTGTCATTTAGACATGAATGACATGTTTATTTATACCGATTTTTAATCATTCAATGAACTTACCATATTTAAGTTTTAACTCAAACTTGTTATATGCCGAATCTAAAAACGAAAAATATCTATCACTTATTTGTACGGATAATTTTCATTAACATGTAGATATAGAAAAACTAGCAGTAAGCAACCCGTAAAACGCGTTGTTAGAAAAATAAAATTAAAAAAAAAACCGCGTATAGAAAAGCCTAGAAACTACTTTAAAATAGAAAAGCCTAGAAAATGACGTAACTCGACTAATAATAATAATAATATTAAATTAGCGTATTCATATTATCAGAAGGTTATTTTTCTCTCTTGTAATGTTCAGATATCCGCTTCAAAAGAAAAAAATGGAGTTGAAATAATAAAAAAATGGTATGTTTATAAAATGATTTAAACCTGGTATGAATAAACATGTTCACCGTGCCTAATTCACATTTTCTGTTTAGCTACTTATTTCTATACATATTGCATATCTTTTTAAGCTGTTTTTTTTCTGTTTCCGATTTCTTAAGTATACCATGATAAATTTTTTAATTGACTTTAGATTTTTTGTGAATATATTATTTTTATTAATTTGTACAAAAATAATTATATGTTATTTTTTTTTAAACACCTTAATAGAAACTTTAAAGAAAATGACTTTTATGATTAAAAAAAAAAAGCTTTGTTCAACGACACTTGAGCAATTTGAACGATTAAGCTTCATTTTTATGTCCTCTAAAAGTTAAAACAATTAAGATAATACGGAAGTTTATTAAGTTTGATTGTTTTTTGAAAAAACCGCAATAATAATGACTAAAAAAATTATTTTACTGTTTTGTTTTTGTTTTTTTAGAACATAGACTTTAAAACACGCACGGAGTGTTACTACATCTACTATCTTATAGCCTGCTGCTACAAGAAATTGTAACTACATCAACTATTTTAGAACCTTAGATCCTACTACATTGATGATTTTATAGCCTGCTGAAAGTGCCGACTATATTAAAGGCTACAAGGAAGTGCCGCAATATTGACTTGGGTTTTGCTTTGGGCAAGCATTCTATTATTAAAAAAAATTATTATATATATATATATATATATATATATATATATATATATATATATATATATATATATATATATATATATATATATATATATATATATATATATATATATATATATATATATATATATATATATATATATATATATATATATATATATATATATATATATATATATATATATATATATATATATATATATATATATATATATATATATATCCCAACGGAAACGCAACGTTATATTAACGTTTTATTTACGTTAGATTTTATGTAAGTACAACGTTCGGAAAAATGGAAAGGTTTTGTAACGTAAAATTCTTACATTAGATTTACGTTAAATATTAACGTTATATTAACGTAAAATTCTAAAGCTAGATTAACGTTATACTAATATAAATACAAGTTAGAAAAACATTAGCGTTTTAGATTAACGTAAAATATAATTGTATAATATTTAATGTTAACATTAATGTTAGTTATATTCATATAACCCTGAGCCGAAGCCCTTTATACACGGCTTCGCGTCATGGTTATTATATGAATATAAGCGTATATATTAACATGAAATCTTAAACACAAATACAATCAATATTTAAAGGTAATATAAGGGTTTTTAACTCCTTACAAAAAGGTTAACAAAAAAGTTTTTGGGGTATTCAAACTAAAAATACAATAAACGTTTTAAAGATTTTTTTTTTTAAATGTATTATATATTCTTTTTTATTATAAATATACAAAAAAACTCAAAAATAAGTAATTGTTCAATGAAGAGAACTTTAAAATGCTTCCTATTCGATCTTTTGTTTGCTTCCGTCGAACTATCGTGCATTATCAGGATGACTTCTAAAATACAACATGAGATAATGTAAACGGGATAATAGTTACAAATTGATTTTTTTTCTAATTCACTAATTGTTTGATTTTCAACGCTAACATTTAACGTTCAAGACTAATATATATCTAAGAATAAAAAACATATGTATAGAAGAAGGGATAGAGAAAACAATATTGAGCTATTATTAACGTACCAAAATTATTGCTTTACACAATTTTTTTTAACTTTGAATGATACCTTCTTTATATCACCACGAATTTTGCTTTTCATATTCAACTTGGGTTTAACATGATGCCCCATAATTCTATAAATACGTAATAAAATATAATAAATGAAAAATAACATTTTTGTTGTACTACATTAATCGATCCAACGAACTTATTTAATTAATTGTAAATACACATTAGAGTAGTAATTCATAAACTATATTTTTGAAAGGTTCCTTACTTTTTTTATAAATGTTTTATATTCAAAGTTTCGACATCGAATTAAAGCCGAAACCTGTAGGGAATAAACTAAATGAATGAAGCAGGTTACGTAAAAGACTTTTTAAAAGTTGATAAAGTTGTTTAATTTATACATTGAAAAATGTTCGTTCCGCCAAGAGAAAAGTGCTACTAATTCCCATTAATGCAACAAATTAAATATTATGTTTAACCTACCATAATTAGGCCATGATATGAATAATGATTTGGTCTGTTAAATTGTTGTGTTTAACATTTCTTACCACAGAAATTTTTTTACCAATTAACCCCTAAGATGCTTGTATGCAAATTTGATTTTGTCAATCAGCGTTCTATTTATTAAGGTTCTCCCGAAGTATTATATAAAAATTGATTGTTTTTCTAAATTACTTTCTTTGGGCTAGATTTTTCTATTAAATTTACTCACAATTTAAACGGTTTGATTCTCCCGAGATAAAAAAAAATGCATACCTGACCATAACATTTTTTTTATTTTCTTTAACATTTTTTACACCTGCTTTCTTGACATGACAAAGCTGAAACATAAATAAAAGTCTAGTAAAAAGTTCATGTTTGAATAAAACAGGATTAGATTCATTTGGTTGTTTGTAACAGTTTTTCTATAAAAGCAACATAATAGTTGCTCAACCAAATTTAAGACAAAATTATTTAACAAAAAATACAAGACTGTGAAAAGCTCTACAGAATGTAAATGGCTATCAGGTCACTAAAATAATTCTCAATTTATGTATTGTAGGAAATTAACTTTTACACTTTAAGTATGAATTTACCTTTTACAACATATTCTGGTAAAATGTCAGAGCAATTTAAATAGGTTTATCAAGAAAATGATGAGATTTTATAGCGTTTTATTAAACAGACAAACTTTAAAAATAGAAATTTTAAATATAAATTAACAATTTACAGTACTCCCATTTCTCTTTTGTTCTGGTTTCAAGTTAAAAAATTCTTGATGGGACTAAGTCTTCTAAAAATGGTTACGCTTACATTTCCTAACGTTTTATTGGCACATTTGCAACAGTTTTTCTAAAGATGTAATTGAAGTTATATGAATTATACTGAAAACCATTTGCCAATAATAACTCATACTCAGTCAAAAAATCATATAAAAACCTTCACGATTATTTGGCTTGTTATCATCAACAAATAATGATTTTATAAATAGTGTCCCTTTGTCAAACTAAATAATATAGGCCTGTGTGTTTGATGACTTGAATAAAAGAAAGCCATTAAAAGCTAAAAAAATTGTATTTGACTTAAATCTATAATGCTGATTGACAGCTAAAGTTCTTGATATGCTGTTTAAAATACCAAGATAAACATATTCACCTCTACATTTTAACTCACTTGGAACATTCTTAGGAGTATTTAAAATTGTCCTTGTGCATTTTGGTAAATCAATATGATGACCATACTGGTGTAAGTTTAAAAATAATAGTTTATCACTTGCATTTCTAGTTATTCTGTGTTTTAAAATACATTTGGCAATCTCTATAAAAAGTACTCCATCAGTTAGATCTTCATTATCATCATTCATAGGAACCTTAATGTTTAGATCAAATTTCTTAGTTTCAGAAGTATTTTTATGATCAGACATAAAATATAATTCACTATAGTTCTCAATTTTAATGTTTTTGAAACCAATGCAACTCTCATTGGTTTCAAAAACATTAAAATTGAGATAAAAATTAAAATGCTTTATTAATATTGGATTTTACATGCGATGAGTTGTCAATTTCTACATTTACAAGTATATTTTTTAGGGCTTGATTATTTTGGCGCCTAGAGTATTGATTTTTCTCTTGTTAGTTCATTTTTATCATTCTGAAATAAACATAAATTTTAGTAGTTTTAACAATAAAAAGATAATGATAAAAACTTAATACAATAAATAATAATAATAATAAAAACTAATTTTTTATTAATAAAAAAAGACGTAAAAACTTTTTTAGAAGAGTTAATATTCTTATCCTTTCATCAAACTACATTTGATCAAAGTTTTTTACTTGCTAGCTCATTAATCTTACATAGTTGAATGTTTGTATATAATTGTCATAATTAAGATTATACAGTTGAATGTTTGTAACATAATTAAAATCTCAAAGTTAAAAGTCTTATTAAATAGTAATAATTAATACTCATAATTGTGCCAGAAAAAAGCTGAAAACAATTTTTGGAAAGATAGAAAGAGCATTTGCTAGCCTTTATTAGCTATGGTTATTTAGGCTAAAATAAAAAAAAGCTGAAAACAAAATCTGAAAATAAAAATTAGGTGATAAATAGTAATAAAATTTAAATGTAGTAATAGTTTAATTAGAACTTATGGAAATCTTAAAATTTAGTGCAATTTCTAAAAAATATTTATTAAACCGAAGGAAAGTTTGTGGTCTTTATATACACGAAATATAGTATAATAATAATCTTGACAATATCAAAAAACTAATTTTTGTTTTCTAGTTTAGAATTATCTTAGTTTATAATTTATAATCATTTTTGAAAACAAATTCATTAATATATACACTTTTATTATGTTTTAGCGAGAATTATAAGTTTTTTAATATGAAATCATATTTTAATAGTGCTTAGGGATCCCTTTAATAAAAAAGTCTTTGTTTTAAAACGCTTTTTATTCATTCTTTAAAATGCTTAGTATCACTTTTTCATATTTTAGATAGTGATGACAACAATTATCCACACGATTCCAATGGTGAGGTTTTATATCTGATTAAGAATGTTTTGTTTTAGCTTTTACAATTTAATAGTCTATTGAATAAGTGATGTCAATCCTTTTGTCATTACCATTAAAGAAATAATAATTAGTTTTAGTTTGTTGTATTGTCAAAATGAAAGTCCTTTGCAACAGTTTACTCAAAAGTTATATTTTGTTGTTGTTTTAGAAGAGTTGTCCAAGTTCCCCACTCCTCCAAAAGCGCTCAGCGAACTAAGTTCACGTTTACATTGTAGACAAATTAAATCTACCACTAATTCAGTCTGTCAAAGTTTTCTTGCTCATCCAAAGCTTACATCAAGCATTAAAACCTCTCAGTCACAACTACCTTCAACAATACATAACCTAGTTGTACCCAAAAAACCTAGCCAATCATGTTTTCTGTTAGCTGCATCAAACATACCAATCAGGTCAACACCAAAATCTACCCAGTCACGTCTGCCAATTCCAGTCACGTCAACACCATCAAACCAACTGATAAGGTCAATACCCAAGTCCGTCCGCACCGTCAGATCACTAAAAACAGTAGCTAGTGATTCTTCTACAGTCAAATCAAGAAATAGTGCATCCAATGAAGTAAGTAAAAGCACCGATCCATTAAATGCAAGTAAGTAAAAAATTATTTTTAAATATAGATTAAAATAATGTTTTAATGTAATAAATAAAATTGTATTGAACTATATATTGTAATTATTTGCATAGATCGAATTTTATTAACTTATATTTTCAAGATATGATGCTTTTAATAGCTTAACTGAATTTCAGAATTCCAGAAGTCAGTTCTCTTCAAACTGTCACAACTCACCATAGAAATCTTGGAAGTTAAAAAGCTCCTTGAGCGACAATCGATGCCAGCTGCTTTACTAAGTGCTAACAACTCAATGGACTCTTTGGAAATTAGTGATGGCCCCATTGACACAGTTGAACAATACAAGTTGTTGGCTTTTCGTTGTGAAAGTCCTGCTGCAAGTACTCTTTTGGTAAGTTTTATAAACTTATAATGATTGTATAAAAATAGCTATTCGACTTTGCCATAATCAAGAATTGACTTTAATTTTTTTAATTTTAGTTACATTTGCTAAAGAAAATTGGTGGATCAGATCTGGGAAAGACTACTGCGTATATTATGTCGTGACTTTTTACTAATTCTTTGATGTCACAAATGAACATGGATGGTCGAGGAAATTTGGGGAAAGTTCCATTCAGAAGATCCTCTATATGTACACTTGTTGTTGGTAATTCCAATGTTGATTTTTCAATGTTTTTTTTTTTTTTTTTAATGTTGAACACATATTTTAAATGCAAATTATTATAACCCAGTTTTTTTGCTGTTATAAAAATAGACTATTTATAGTCTATTTTAAGACTGGTTTGGTTGCTTATATATTCTGAGGGTAAAAAATTTTATAATGGATTTATTATTAACTTCGTTAATTTTTTTTTTAGATTCTATAATGTACAATTTCCCCAATATGTCTGTAGCTCAAGCACATAATGCTATAGCCGCATATTTAAAACAGGCCTCATGGCGGATAGGAGGACCAAAAAAAAACATCTTTGAGAATAAAGAAAACGTTATTAATGATGATCAAAATGTAGAGGAAGACGACCAGGAGACGAGTATGAATGATGATGTTGATCAAGAACCGGCGCCCAATAACAAAGAGCGGGCGCATGATGAACAAGTACCGGTGCACGATGAACATGCGTTGGACGATATACTTGAAAGATTTTTGAGAAAGCATAAACCAGAGTAAAATAGACTTTTTTATACGGATTTAACGTCACTGTAATATTGCTAGTGCTAAGATAAAATAATTACTGCGATTAAATTTTTTAAAATTATTGAGAAAATTCCTTCCTTCCTCCTCTTCCCCCACCCCTCCTTCCCCCGCCATTTATGTGATAAATCTCAACTATAAGGTTTTACATAACTTTATAATAGGTATATATAGTATAAAAGGAATATAGTAAAAAAGTTGTAAATAGTTACAAAAGTATACAAAATATTTGTTTATTTAAGATAAGTATATAAGATTATTAATATATATATATATATATATATATTAAACGTTAAGATCTATTCTAATAAGCGAATGTAAAGTGTTTAAATTTAGTATAATTCAACTTATATTAGTCGCTTCGATCTAGCCTAGTAAACATATATACATGTTTATTAGTCTAGATCTAAGCGTCTAGAATTATAATAATTTATACCCTTAAATTCGTTTATTGAATTAGATCTTAACGTTTAATTAGACTAAATCTAAACGCTTCATATACGTTTATTAGACTATATCTAAACGCATTATATATGTATAATATACGCTTTATATACCTTTATTAACCATATAATAGACGTCGAAAATACGTTGGAATCTAAACGTTTTATGGAGGTTTGGTCTAAACGTTAATCTGGATTTCATTCTGAACGTATAATCGACCAAATCTAAACGGTTATCTAAACGTTGTTTCGACGTCTAATAAAAGTTTGTGTGTTTGCTGGGACAGGTTTTTCAACAATGAAATGTTAACATTAAACTTTAGTTTGCAAATTAATGCCAATTGTATTTTTTTTAAAAATTCATTAGTTTACAGTGGCTTATAAAGGTTTTTAAATGTTTGAAATAACCAACTTATAAACAACAAGAATATTCCAAATTTTTTTACGTTCATATGAATGACAAAAAGATTCTTTGAAAAAATAATTAATGTGATAGGAGAATGGGAACAAGAAACCCTAAAATCTTAGCCCCCTTCCTGCCCCAAACGTGAGAGCAATAAGTTGATGAAATATTTTTTGTACTACTTTTAACTAAACTTATATTCATCAAGAAATTTTAAATTTCATAGTAAAATATTTTTGTGTTCAAAAGTTATGACTATATAAAGTTTGCAACCCCCTCAAATTGAGGGGGTTTAACGGATGTTGTTGGACAGATGTAGTAATCTTTTCTCATTTCAAACATTTAAAAACCTTCCTAGGCCACTGTTTAACATTAAATTATTAAGTTAAATACATGTTATGTTAACAAAAACATAACTAAATAAATATACAAATTAATACTAAAAACGTGAGTATACAAGAAGGTTATAGATATAGTATATACTATAAATAAACAAAAAGAAGCTAAACAACAATAAATATAACTGCTTTTCAATTGCCTGCATTCTCAATACATATTGTTTGACATTTATTTACCAATGGAAAGGCCTTTTCAACATTTGCAATATGATCGTTTGTTTGAGCTTTTGTTCAAGACTCTCAATGCTTTCTGTAAATGAAAATTTAAATACATTTTTTTTTTTTTTTTTTTTTTTTTTTTATGTTGATTTTAGGTGCCCCAAGAAGTCCTTACGGTCTTATCACAGAGCACCGCGGAAGAGCATTTAATAGGAAGTTCACGCCTCTTTCCCAACCGATGTCGCAAAACTTGCCCAGAGGTGGGGTTTGAACCACAGATCTTACGTTTCTGAGGCAAGTGTGCTACCACTGCGCCACGGCTGCATAAAATGGAATTATAAAATATATATTATTAAATATATAATTATATATAAAATTTATTTTACTTCCTTTATAACAGGATTTTTTTTAAACACTTAATGCATAACAGATACTTGATGAAAATATTTGAAAAACTAACCTTCCGGTTCCAAATTAATAATATACTTACGTTGTTTGTCAAAATATAAGCAAAGTGACCAGTTTTTGAAATTCATTTTCCACAGTTAATTTGACTGAAAATTTTATACTTTGTTGCTCAGAATGAATAAGTGAAAGATTTAAAGGGTTGCCATAGCAACTTTAATTGCATGAGAATCAGGATCGAACCGACTTGATATTCGTTTGTTATTCCCTCGCATCTAAAGAAAAATATACAACATAATACTATTTTTCATCATTAAAAAATTTTGATTCTGTTAAAAGCATCCCAAACTGCCGAGACAAGTTGTGTTCATATTAAAGAAAATGTGAAATAAATACATTTGGGCTAAATTTTTTTTATTGAAACTAAATAATGAATGCATATCAACAAAATAAAAATTATGGTTTTATTTGAAGCTCGCCTTTTTCTTTTTTTTTTGGTTTTCTTGGTTTGTATAATGTTAGCCGCAATCTGCAGACTCAACGCGTGTTAATTCTTAATAGTTTCGGTATATGACTTCATCGCATTATCTTTTTAAGATAATGCGATGAAGTCATACTTTTTTTTTTGTTTTTTTTTTTTTAAAGATTTAAGTATTTTTTCTACTACAATCAGAAAATAAAACATTTTTATAATTTTTTACTAAATCGCAAAAGGTACTTGTGATTATGTAAAAGTTTGTACAAATATATATATATATATATATGTATATATATATATATATATATATATATATATATATATATATATATATATATATATATATATATATATATATATATATATATATATATATATATATATATATATATATATATATATATATATATAAATATATATATATATATATATATATATATATATATATATATATATATATATATATATATATATATATATATATATATATATATATATATATATATATATATATATATCTTTTTAATGTAATATTTTTACGTTGAGCTAACGTTGACTTAACGTTAAATAAACATAGAAGTATAAACCTAACAAACTAACGTTGAGCCAACATACGGACAACGTAATAAAATAAAGATTTATTAACGTAGTTCTGCTAACTTTAAAAAAATCTACTGTAACTAATTTTTTTTTTTCCTTAAAGATGGCGTATGAGAATATAAAAAATAAGAATAGGTAAAAGATAATTTGCTAAGTTTGAAGATTTGCATTGTCTTTGAAAAGACATTCGAGGAATTTTCAAAAAGTATTTGAAAACAGCGCACATTTATTTAAAATATTGAATTGCTGATAACAGGTTTAATAAATGTTTGAAGAAAAAAGTTTATTTTAAAAAATGTGTATACATTATTGGTTAGCCTCTAAATATTACACTGCTTATTGAATAAATCTTTAACATTAAGTATTGTATTTCAGAATAAATATTTTATAGCAGTGTTTACTTACAGTTCTTTTCAGATTAATCATAATTATCTATCTCAATACCATTTAAATGTATTCAAATTTTAGTTATTTGAATTTTGATAATACAAATATGATAATTAATGGAGAAAAATATTTTGATATTATCATCAGTGATATTATCATGGAGTGAAGCATTTGTATTAGGGTGTTCATTATTACTAGTTGAGATCGGACCCGTAAAAATCCGAGTCTTTGTAAGTCTATTCCAAACCGACTCTTCTTTACTTTTTTTCTATATATCCTAGCTTTCCGGATCCGTAAAATACGGGCCTTAATTAAGCCTAACATTTTAATCATATCTATTCTGCATTGATTATTTATATACGTATTCCTTATTTAATTCAATATTTTTTAGTAAAACAATTTATTCTGAAAAAAACATTCTAGAGTAAAAAACTTAGCATGTGCACCTTTTCCGCATATGTAGAGCTAATAAAAGACTTATAATTAGATTTATTTTTCTACTAAATGCATTTCATTTGATAGCTTAGTAGTTAAGTGCGCTGTCATCAGTTTTGTTTTAGGGGGTTTAAGACTTTTCTTTAGCGTAATAAACTTTGACATTTTTTTAATAATGCTTATATACTTATAACAAAAGAATAATAATTTAGCAAAAAAGATTTCGAAAATTTAAAATAAAGTTATAAAGTTTTCTCATTTTGTAGATATATTAGCTGTCATAACCCGTAAAACATGGGTCTTGGTAAATTTATTCCACATCGCCTTTTTCGAAATTTATTCCACATAAATTATTAATTTATTCCACGTTGCCTTTTTCTATATTTATTCCTTACTTCAATATTTTGTAGTGAGCTGTAGAAAAAAAGCTATATACATGTAGAAAAACCATCATTGTTGTTTCATACTTAAATCAATGAAAAATAAAATTTTTTATAATATTTAACCTTAATAAACTTTAAATGTTAGGGTAACTTTACGTTGCTAGTTGGATACCTGTCTAAATACCTGTTTGGAACGAGTAAAAAGTTTCACCTGACCGGACCCGTAAAAACACGAGTCTTTGTAAGTCTATTCCACACTGACCTATTCTATTCTTTTTCTTTATGTGTATGTCCTAGTTTTCCTAACCAGTAAAATACGGGTTTTTACCAAAGCGACAATTTCTATACAAATTTATTTCGCACAAATCATATCTTAACTTTAATATTAATTAGTAAAATAAAATTATCTGAAAATTTCTAAAAAATTTCTTTAGGCGCGGTTTCAGACAGAACTAGCAAAAAAAATTAACATACGCTTTTTCTCCGTATACGGATCTTATAAGAGTATCTTATGTAAGTGGATCTTATAAGAGATTTATAAAATCGTTTTTTTTCTCATAAACAGAAAGACTCTATTCCACAATAACTTTGTCTTTATTTCTCCTAATATTTTTTTAGTGAACAATAGATTATGAGCAAAAATGAAAGTTTACTTACACATCTTTTCCGTATACTTAGAGCTTATTACCACGTATATTATTTTGGAATAAAAAAGTCTGAATTTACTACTAAAAAAATTTAAAAAGAAAATTGTCTCTTTACGGTGTTAAATGCCTAGATTTATCTCATTAAATATGTTAGGTACTATTTTCATAGTTATCTATGTTCCGTTATTACACACTTGGTTTTAAATGTTTATTGGAGGTGTTGTAAAGTAGCTATGAAACTTTAAATTACTTTATCATCCTAAAATAAGTATTTTTAACTTTTATTATTTTTTATATAATAAGGTTGATAAAAATGATTTATTTAATATAAAATCAAATTTTTAATTCATGTTCTTAATGAAAACATTTTATTTAAACCTCCTTACTTGGTTCAAAAAAAATTTAGTAGCCGCGTGGCAAGCTTGCTTTTTTTATAATTTTTAAAACGCAAAACAAAACAATTTCATAGTTCACTTATAAAAGTTTTTATTCTGTATTTTAAATAAAACCAATGAAGAATTA
>NC_061158.1:11131068-11163568 GCF_022113875.1 Hydra vulgaris | reverse complement strand
CTCACCTAACTCAGCAGTATAAAATATAAACATAATCAAAAAGAGATCAATATTTGATATATAGATGCTCAGAGTTAACAAAATAAAAAAGTAAAAGATTTATGAACAGTATTTTTCTGACAAATAGTTAAAGAGATCAGTTTTAATTTTGGAGAGTGATTTAAATAGATTTTAGTTGGTAGGAGAGGGTGTTTCAGGTTTTTATGCTTTTGTGATGTATGGATTTATAGCTATAATGAACAGTATGATTTTTAGGTACAGATAACTTGTATTTGCTAGAAGATCGTAAGATATATTTTAAATTATCTTTATAATTAAAAAGTTTGAAAATGTAAGGGGCAAATTTATATGGCACTTATTCCAAACAAACAAGCAATTTGATAGTTGGATTAGGTCACACAATTTAAGGACTTTTGATAGATAATAAGTATTTTAGTGTTTGAATTAGCATTCTGGAAATAGATTATTTTTGGGGCTTTGTATTGTAGATGAGTTAGCCTTAAAAAAGCATGGCAATAAGAATGACCCCATCCTTGACAAGCATACATGAGATGAGTATGAAAAATAGCATGATATATATTGAGCAGAGTTTCTAGATTTACATAATGACGGGTTTTAGTTAACATTCCGTTTGATCGACGTAATTTTAATGCTAGGTTTTGAAGATGTGATGCAAAGGATAAATTAGAATCTATTTTGATACCAAGATGTTTTATAGAACTAACAAAATTTATTTTCTGTCCACTTATTCTGAAATTAAGATGTTTATTTATTTTAGTTTGAATAGATTTAAATATAATAGTTTTTGTTTTTTTAGAGTTAAGGGATAATTTGGTGATGCGGAGCCATTGAACAATGTTGGCTAGATCATGATTTATATGGTTATTAAGATTTTTAAGATATTTATTAATTAGGATCAATTAAGATCATTGATAAAAAGGAGAAAAAGTAAGGGTCCTAGTATCGAGCCTTTCCGAACACCATTAAAAGAGTTACCAAGGTCTGAGTTAATACCATTAATTGAGATAAGTTTTGTGTTTCAGAAATTCGAGGAAAACCAGAGAAGAGGAATACCTCTAACACCGTAATTCTGCAGTTTGTTAAGTAAGATTTTGTGGTCGACCGTGACGAATGCCTTTTTTATGTTCACAAACACTCCACATGCAAAGTGTTTATTGTCAAGAGCTTTTCTAATCCTTTCTGTAGTTTCTATTAAGACATGAGTGGTTGAATGTTTATTGTTTGTAAAGAGATTTATATTTCTCCAAAACATTATTGAGTCTGTGAAACATTGCTTTTTCAAACAATTTACCTAAGTTGGAGAGAAGATAAATGGGTCTATAATTGGAGTAGTTAAGGTGAGAACCCATTTTGTGTATTGGGACTACTTTGGCTTCTTTAAAAGCCTCTGGAAAAATACCATTTTTAATGAGTTATTCATCATAGTGCTAAGAGGTTTAGAAATTTTGTGAGAAATCAGTTTAAGAAGAAATGTTAAAAGACTATTGGGACCAAGACTTATGTTATTTTTTAGAGTATCTTTTATGAGATTGGTAACCTTATTTTCAGTCACAGGTTTTATGAAAAAAGAATAGGTATTAGGCATTTTAAGAAAGTTGACAAAATCACATTTAGAAGGAACAATTTCTTTCGGTAGCATGTTTTGAATAGGAGAAAAATAGTTATTAAACAAATTAGCAACAGTTGAATGATCAAAGATAACATTTTCATTGATTTTGAGACTAAAAAACTTTATATTAGTAGAAGGTTTGATGTTTATTATTTCTTTAATCCCTTTCCAAGTATTCTTAACATTGTTGATGTTATTGTTAAAAAATTAAGTATAATAAGATTTTTTAGAATATCTTAATAAATTTCAAATTTTGTTTCTGTACAACTTAAGTTAAGTAAAAAATAGATTTTTGGTATTGTCATTTTTAGATTTAGTAAATTTTTTTATAAAGTATGTTTTTAGCAGAGATAGATATTAGAATACCAGAAGTGTTTAGAATGAAGTTTGATTTGTTTTTTAGTTAGTTCTATATATAAAGCATGTCGGTCTAGCACATTTACAAATGTTTTAAGGAAATAAGTGATAGATTCATTAATGTCATTATCTTCTTTTACGTGAAATTCCCAATTAACATTAGAAATTTCTTGAATAAAAGTAATGGTATCAAAGTTTTTAAAACTTCTTCTAAATAATTTAATTTTTTTTAATGGATGTGTTAACAGAAATACAAACCAATTGTGCCATGTGGTCAGAGATAGAAATTGTAAGATTGTCAGACGACATGTCATTAGAGAAAGAGTTCATGAAAATATTATCAATAAGGGTTTTGGTTTTTACCGTTACCGTGTTAGAAGAATAATAGAAGGAAATAGAGAATGAGAGCATAAAGATTCAAAGTAATTAGAAAAAACTTGTGATTCACTATAGTTTTATAAATCTATGTTGAAATCGCCTATTAGTACTATATTTTTCTTTTCATAGCTTAATTTTTCTAGAAGAGGATTTAAATGGTTAAATATAAACTCATTAGTGTTTAAAGAAGGGTGTCGATAAATACAGCCAAAAATTGTATTAGTCTTACGTGGGTTTATAACTTCAACAAAAACAGATTAAAGACGTTTTGAGGCATAAATTAAAAGGTCACTGCGAACTATGTTGTTAAGGTTAGAATGTAGATAAAGAAGAGCGCCATCTTTTTTTGACTCTGTAGGACAATTCAATGTTAAATCCTTGTAAGTTAATGTTGATTATATTTAAATCTTCTACATTTAAATTAGACTCGATAATTCTTATCATCATGGGACAAGTAATAATAGTACTAATAAGACTGGAGAGATAATTGATGTTAAATGAGAGAGAGGCAATGTTAAGATGGAGGTAAATTTCTGTATATGGATTGAGAGAGTTATTTATTTCATTTATGTCAAGGTATATGCATTTAGTTGTTAGATTAAATGCGTTATTCATGTTTCTGAATAAGTTTTTAAGGTAATCAGGGGGTCCATGTGATTTTATATTATTTAGAAGATTTATGCAGGAAAGAGTTAACTTAAGTTCCAGATCAGAGAATGTGCCAAATGGATTATTGTTTGATGTACAATCTGGGCAAAACCAATCAGAAGTGTCATAGGAATGCAGATAGTAAGTTTGTTTGTTAGATTTAATGTACTTTGCATCAATCCAAAAGCACCAACAGTCACGTTGGATGGCTTTTTGTTTATTTGTTGTTGTTTTTTGTTGCCACTCTTGCAATAGTGATTGATTGTCAAGTTTAACGTAGATTAAATATAAATATAAAAAATATTAAAAATAAATTCTTAAAAGACAATCAAAACATATTGAAAGTAACTGAATGCAAAAGTAAACTGTAATAGTTAACAAAATAACAACTATAATTATCAAAGATAAATGAACAAGATAAATATAAATATATTATCAAAGCAACAAATAAAAAGTATATTAAGTAACAATAATGATAAAGTAATACACAGTAATAGATACAAAAAAAATATTTATATAATAATGTTATATAATTGTTTGTGTAATCAAATTAAATAAGTTACTAGTAATAAATAAATCTATAATAAAATAATATAGATAATATGATAAAAATGTATATAAATAATATAGATTATATATTACTCATAAATTTATAATAGGAATTCTAATGATAAGTAATATAATAGAAAATTTAAATTGTATGTATGTAAATGTATATATATATATATATATATATATATATATAATATATATATATATATATATATATATATATATATATATATATATATATATATATATATAATAATAATAATAATAATAATAATAATAATAATAATAATAAAAGACGTTGATTATTTGAAAAAATACAACTTTGTGATGGGACTTGAAGTTTCATGCCCTTCGGCAATCATCAGCCATATTTTATTCTTTTAAATCAAGAAAAAACCGTTAAAAAATACAAAATACAAAAATTAACAGAAAAAACAATAACAAAGCAATAAAATGAGTTCTGACGTCAAAACAAATTTTTAATTAGAAGATTGTTTAATCGGCCGTGTCGAAATGGGCGAGAAGAAACTTGTTTCGATGCCTGCACTTGGATATCATTTTGCTTTTTTTGTTAAGTAGATTTTTATTTTTAGAAAACAGAATTTGATATTTTTCATTTATACACAGTTTGCAAGACTTCGTGGTTGGGTTGTAAGCATTGCACTGCTTAATTATTTTCCATTCAATAACTGGGTTTAAATTTGGATCTTTCAGTTTCCAAAATTCTTTTGATAGTTCAGTGTCATTTTTGTATTTTAGAATGTTAAATGATTTTATATGGTTGGCATATCTAATTTTAAATGGTGTTTCGCTTATACCGATGTATAGTTTGTTGACAGGAGTGGTAGTAGGATTAGTTGAACTTATTTTAGCTTGGTATACGATGTTTTTTGTTAAGCATTGGTTTGATAGAGGGCAGGTGCTTTTATTAAGGCAGTTGCAATTGGTTTTAGGTGGATCTTTTTTGTTGTTCATAATTTGTCGATTGTGTCCATTTAGGATAGATTTCATGTTCGGCATACAGCTATAGCTTACTTTTATGGTGTTTCTGTTGAAGATTTTGTGGAACTTATGATTTATTGGGAAGTGTTTGTTGACTATGGTTAAGAAGCTTTTTCCTATGTTAGTGCTTACATTTTTGCTGAAAGGTGTGTTAAACCAAATGATGTTGCGTTTAAAATTATTTAATATTCTAAAATACAAAAATGACACTGAACTATGAAAAGAATTTTGGAAACTGAAAGATCCAAATTTAAAACCAGTTATTAAATGGAAAATAATTAAGCAGTGCAATGTATACAATCCAACCACAAAGTCTTGCAAACTGCGTATAAATGAAAAATATCAAATTCTGTTTTCCAAAAATAAAAATCTACTTAACAAAAAAAGCAAAATGATATCCAAGTGCAGGCATCGAAACAAGTTTCTTCTCGCCCATTTCGACACGGCCGATTAAACAATCTTCTAATTAAAAATTTGTTTTGACGTCAGAACTCATTCTATTGCTTTGTTATTGTTTTTTCTGTTAATTTTTGTATTTTGTATTTTTTAACGGTTTTTTCTTGATTTAAAAGAATAAAATATGGCTGATGATTGCCGAAGGGCACGAAACTTTAAGTCCCATCACAAAGTTGTATTTTTTCAAATAATCATCGTCTTTTATTATTATTATTATTGATCTATTTTGTAAACACTTACATTATATTGATCACTCTCAAACGAACAAGAGAATTTTGTATGCTAATTTAGTATAATAAAACAACAATATATATATATATATATATATATATATATATATATATATATATATATATATATATATATATATATATATATATATATATATATATATATATATATATATATATATATATATATATATATATATATATATATATATATATATATATATATATATATATATATATATATATATATATATATATATATATATATATATACATATATATATATATATATATATATATAAAAATATATATATATATATATATTTATATATATATATATATATATATATATATATATATATATATATATATATATATATATATATATATATATATATATATATATATATATATATATATATATATGTATATATATATGTATGTATAAAACGACCTAAAAGTTGCAAATTCCTCAAACATAACCTATTTGTCATAAGATTTGTTTGCTTTTCAAAATCTGTTTACCTTAACTATATTTTTTTGTAATTTCGAAACAATTATCACTATCATTAGCTGAAACAAAACACTCTAAACATTGATATTTTTTAAATTGTAAACAGCGTCTCAATGCAATGATTACTACCATCAAATAAGGAATACTAAACTTCTGTTTATCTTCATGTACGTGTTTATTTGAGCAACTCTTTGGTCTTTGAACAAGCTTTTTTAATTGCCCTGAAAAAGTTTTGTACTTTTAAGAGGAACATCTATCAAGTACTTACAATTTAACTGTATTATTACCTATATGTGCTAATGAATGGACATTTTGCAAAGAACTTTGAAATCTACCAAAAAATTATGTAGATAATTAAGATGACCAACTATACTCATTTACTGAGTTTTGTACTCTTTTTTCACAAATTATACTCTTTTCAAATCCTGTACTCTGAAAGTACTCATTTGTACAATTTTTTACCCATTTGTATTTCTAAAACATTTTTTTAGGATATTTTATTTCAATTTGATTAGTTAAATATTTAAAATTATTTTGACAGTAATTTGAATTTCACGCGCGCATATTGCTTGCTAATTTCGGCACGTCAGAGGACAGGGCAAACATCAGACACAAGTTTGACAGTGATTTATATTTTGCGCGCACATATGACTGTCTTTTTTAACACAATTGAGAGGTCGTATTATGTACCTGGAGAGATAGATAGATACTACAGACCTTCTTTTCTAACAACGTCAAAACTACATTTGTGAAAAGAGATGGATATATCTATCTCTCCAATATTTGTGTATGTAATCCCCAGGCTGATCTTTGATGTGCAGTATGTACGACATGCTTGACAGTCTTGACGCATGCGTAGTATGTACAGCAATGTTTTTTATCCATTTATTTAATTAATTAAAAGGATAGAAAAACTTTGCCTTACATACTACGCATGCGCTTATGGTTAATTAACCATAAAATCAAAAGTTACAAATTTAATTATAATTTACAAATTTAGGGTCGGTGTCACTCATATTAAAAGCTAGTCAATGGAGCAACCGTGATATAAAATAAAAAAGTATTAAAACAAGGAAGTAATATAGAAAGTAAACTACATTAATAGAAGTAATAAAAAAAGAACTATAAGTAACAATAATATTAAAAAAGTTGGAATATGAACAAAAATATAAAGGAGTAACCTAAGGAAAAAAAAAAAAGATAGAATGAATAAGATGAGTGAGAAGTTATGCAAAAGAAATAAAGATTTAATCACATAAGTTCAAAAGGATAGAGTTACAGAAAACAATTTTGGCAGAAAAATATAAAAAAGCGAAACAAAGGCACATTTATATTAAAAAATATATATAAGCATATCTTTTTTTAGCTATTGTTATTTGTGTTAAATTTGTTATTATTATTATGTTAAATTAAAGTCTTATAACTATCGTTTGAATGCAAAAGCTCATATCAATAAAAATTTTTATCAGTATTATAAACATAAGTATTATATTACAAGTATTTACAAGTATAGGTATTGTAAGTATAAGTTATTATTATGTATATTCAGAAATTATTGTTAATATTGCAAGTGTACAATTTTAAATCAAAATCAAAAAATATCAATGATTAAAAAATGAGGTTGATGCATAACAATAAAGCCATTTTTTTGCATTTAAACTATTTATCTAATTATATCTTTATTTATATCGGTGTGTAAACTTCGTCAAATCCAGTTATTTTGCTTGCATAAAATAAAGAAAAAAAAAATTGGAAAAGAGTGGATCTGTAAAAACGATTTAAAAGCTTTTGATTCCCTAAATATAACCTATCTATTATATGCCATTCGCCTGTTTGCTCTTTTTAAATGTTTCTGACTTAACCATTATTTTGATTAAACTCAAACCATTTATTACAATCACTAGCAGAAACAAAACTTTATATTTTCATCATATTAAAAATGCAATCAGTGTCTCAATGGAACATTTACTACATGTTTAATAGTTTCTGGAACATATGTTCAACATATATGTTAAACTTTGTAAATTTATTTATAAAAAAAAATATAAAAATTCTTTTATATTGGTATTAAATAAATGAAATTTTAAAACAATGTCTTTTTAATGGAGTTTCACAGTGACAAATTACATTAAAAATTTTTTTTTTCATTAATTATAATGTAAATATACAAAAAATATAATGCATAAAAGTTTTAATCTTATTTTACTCACCATACGAATTATAAATGGCAACCATCGAGTAAGTTTTGTTATGATTTTTTTAATTATCAGTTTAAACATTTTGGGAAACTTATAGAAAACCCGTCAAATCCCTAGATTATTCGGCCCTGATAAAAGCCAGATAAAACCCAAACGAGCAAATATGCTTGATTTTATTACCATATGGGACCCGTATGGATACCAAAACATTTATCCGTCAAAATCCTGTTCCCGTAAGCCCAGACAAAAACCATACAGTACCCGTCTCTCAATGTTGGCTGGGTTTACTCACGATCGGCATTTCTTTAACGAATAAACGGTATTAAATCACCGTCACTATTTAATTCATTTCACTACAAACCACCATCACTATTTAGTGTATTTCACTACAATTAAAATAATTTTATTTTAATGTTAATATTTTTGTAAACATTTTTCTTATTTCTTAATTTATAACTTATACTCTTCAAAAAAGTTTTGTAAAAAGTATATATTGCAACGCCGTGCTTAA
Source organism: Hydra vulgaris (assembly GCF_022113875.1). Taxonomy (NCBI): domain Eukaryota; kingdom Metazoa; phylum Cnidaria; class Hydrozoa; order Anthoathecata; family Hydridae; genus Hydra; species Hydra vulgaris. The sequence goes on along the minus strand of NC_061158.1, from coordinate 11,155,092 downwards.
AATATCTTTATGGGCAAAATATAATGTTAAAAAAAAATAATAATAATACTAAAATAAAAAAAAAAGGGGGAAAGATTACTACATCTGTTCAACAACATATGTGAAGTTATGAAATAACATCTGCCAACAACATCCGAAATTTCATTGATGTCTAATAACATCATTAGGAAGATGTAACTACATCCGGGAGTTTTTCTTGTTGTGTAACTACATCCGCCTAAAATAACCCATTATTAAATAAAATAAATTTTCGGACGTGGTTACATCCGAAAAAAATGTGTAACAACATCTGGTTAAAATAATGAGTTATTAAAAAAAAAGTTCCGGAGGTAGTTACATTTATAAGTTACATATATAATTATTCTATTATATAAGTGCTGCTACATCGACTGACAAATAGCCTGAATCGCCTGAGGGTTAGGATATCGGCAGGCAGTCTATCAAATAGTTCAAAAAAAGATAAAATTTATTATGCTTAAAATAATGCATTAAATAATTTTGTTTTGGCGGATGTAGCTACATGTGAAAAAAATCAGATGTGTAATTACATTTGGTTAAAGTAATGCATTATTGAAAAAAAAAATTTTGGATGTAGTTACATCCGAAAAATCTACAGATGTTGTTGCACGGATGTTATTATACATTGATGAAATATCGGATGTTGTTGGACAGATGTTATTAGACATAGCAAAAACAGATGTTAATACCCTAACCCAAAACAAAACTATTGACATGAATTATCTTGGTAAGCTAAAAAACTTTAAAAAAAAAAGCTAAAAAACAGTTTACCTAATTATTTTATTAATAATGAATCTTTTTTACACTTCATGTTTATTATTTAGAGGAGAGCACGCACCAATGATATGAATATACGTTTTCATTTCGATCTCTAAAGTAACAGTAAATGATAGCAAACTTTGTACTTTATCTTGATTTAATAATAATTTTTTTTCCATAATATTTTATCTGGTTTTAAACTTAATTTTAAAAAATCACTCGATTGGTATTCCCTGCAAGCAAGCTGACATTGGCTCAACGCTGGGCTAATGCATGGTGATACATTGGCCAACGTTCAAATTCAATGTTAGCCCAATGCAAGTTTAATCATTAGTTAGGCATTGGCCCAACGTTGTGTACAACGTTGAACCATGGTTGCATACAACGTTTACCTAACATTGGCCCAATGTTGATTAAATCATGGGCCAAATATCGTATGTTAAATTGGGCCAATATTGTACAAAACGTTAGGCATATTATTATAATTAGTTATATACTAATTTCAACAACAAATAATGTATATCGGCCTAATAATTTATGGAAGATTAGATTGTTGTAACCAAAGATAAACCGAAAACTAACACATTAAGTTTTAAATGAAAAAATATCTTTCAAAATTTAACGAGTACTTTCAATATTGACTGAGCTACTTGTTATTGAATCGTGTTTAGCTAATGATATTTGGTGCCTCCGACGATCATCTTTTCTTTAACTATCACTTTGACATGCCTGCATGAGCCATACTTATTTGACTTCACAGATTTTGCAAAAATATTAGTTGTTTATTTAATTATGCAACAAAAAAACATAACAAATTGAAAGTAATCGTGTAATGCAAAATTAAAACTGGAAAAATAACTTTCTAAACCACTTACTAATAGCAATATATGCAATTAAAATATTTCCTTTTTCCAACTTTTTGTCCTCTCCCTGCATAGTTTAATTTTACAGCTTAGCCATTTTTAAAAAAACTATTCTTAGTAAATAACCTACAAAATTTCTTTCGTCTTTAACTCTTTGACTCTTTAACTTTTTGTCTTTAACTCTTTCATTTTCAACTTAACTGTTATTTGTCCCAAAAAATAATTAACCTGCAAAAAATATACAACCTTGCAACAATTAAAGTTACTTGTGGTTCGACTCAAATTGATACAAAATCAGGTTTCCAAAAATATTTCAAAGAGTGTTTTGTTTAAAGTTCATGATTTGTAAAAAGATATCAAACAAAATGCATAAATAGATTCTAAAAAAATATTTACCATTTGCTTAAGTATTTACTTTTTTTTTTTTTTTTTTTTCTAGAGTCCTTACATTTTCTACAGTTTTTAGTGGAAATGAAACTTTGTCAGGCAAATAGTTAATTGAGATATCTTTCTTATTCTTTCTAATTATGCTTAACATTAAATTTGATGTGTTTTGTAGTTTACCAAGTTGGATTTCAATACTTGCCATTGTGCCAATATCTGCATATCTTTAGGAGATATGCAGGTATATCTTTTAGGAGACAATTTTATCTTGAAACAATAAAGTTAATAATGTTTTTAAAAAACTATACAACAAATTACATACAACATTTAGAATTTATAAAAATAAATACAACAATCACTGATAAAGCAAATAAAGTTAAAGACAGTGGGGCAAATTTTTAATGATAAAAAAATATACATGCTAATGAATTCATAATATTTTCATGAACTATGGAATTTGCTGGTGTGCAATCAATATCTGGTAGTGACACAAAAAAAATCTTTTTAACGTTTGAGATACAAACTGCAAAGTAAAACACTGTAAAAAAACTCATATTAAAATAATCTTTTTTCAATGCTTGTAAATAAATTTCTTTAAATATTTTTATTCTGAATATTAATAATAATACAAGTTTCAAAAATAACATGATCTTTACAAATATAGTATTACCTTTGTCTATTAGATAAATAAACGTTTATATTATAAATAATAATAAACCATCGGCAACTGTTAAAACTTAAAACTCATATGAATGTTATGATTTCTTTTTCCTAACAGTTGATTACAAATGAATTTCAAAGTTAGTGTAAGCTTTGCTATGTTGGTTATTGAAAAATAAATTGTTCATTAAAACTCTAATCTTTTGACTGTGTTATATGAAAAATCTTTATTTTATATTTGTAATTCTAAAAGTTAAAGCTTCGAATAAAGATTTGCAATTATAAGACAAAAAGACTTATGAGTTAAAAATTACCATTTAAAAAACTTTGTTCATTCAACTTCTCAAAGCAAAAACTGAACTTCTGCAAAAAGTTTGGAGTTACAGGTAAATCCCAAAGTTTATTTATATTTTGTGTATTATTATATAAAGTTTAGGATAAATCATTACTGATATAATCTAAAGAATCATCTGCACCAAGATATACACATTTTTTTGTCTCTTCAAATGGCTAATCATTTTTTCTGTCTTTCTTTTTTGTCTCCAGAGCAGAGGTTTAGCCTTCTGCTAACTAAGTTCAATCTTGCATTGAAATAAAAATCTATAAATCAATTCATTATTTTACTAAGTTACTATTAAAGTTAATGTATAAGCTAAAGTTAATGTAATAAAAAATCCACAAATTTAAATTATAAAATAAAAAAAATTAATAATAATGTCTCTCTGCCTTAGAAAGATCACATAAATACAGGGTTGTTTTGATTTAAATCAATTGATTAAAATCAGTTATTTTTAATCAATGTAAATCAAAATTTAAATCGGACAAACACAAGGTTTAAGTTGAGCTTTTTGATTTTAATGTTTTTTAATGATTATTTGTTGATTTAATCTTATTATTCAGTTAATTATTATAGACATGTTTTTGCTCTTATAATAAAATGGCTTGCAATATGAGAAAGCTCTACATAGATAGATTTAAATTCTTGTAACATCACTTTTTGTACACTATGTCAATATGTTAGTTAATGGGGTTTCACAATCAAGCACAGAAAAAATCAAATAAAAGAAACATATTTAAAATGTAAAACATGAGATTCAACAACCACAATGCCACTGTAGTAGTCATATAAAAAGTTTTGTATCTAATGACACTAGTGATGTACAATTTGAAGGTGTTATTATTACATTTATGAACATTTTGTTCAAAATGTATTACTAATACCTGCATAAATAATACTTTAAGATCTTAACGTTTTTTTTTTTTAATTCTTTTTACTGTATGACATTTAAAATGTTTGATTTATCTAATAAGACATTTTAAGTATCATGTTTATTATTCAAATCAAAAAATTGAAATTTTAATACACTAGTAAGTATTTAAAACAATAATTGTAAGATCTTAAACAAAAATACTTTGATTATTGCCTTTAGTTTTAAATTGACAATTTAGATTATAGTAATTATTATAAGCACATTATTTAAATGTTAATTAATATTTCATTATTTAAAAAAGTAAAACATTAAGTCACAAGAATCTCTTGAAGTTGATTTCTTATGAGGTAACCTTCTAAAATTTTTAGAAGATGAACAAGTATAACCTTTTTTTTTGTTAATTTTAATAATTTAAAATCATGGAAAGATAGTATCGAAACCTTTTTTCTATATTGTAAAACGATGACATTTTTTAAAAATGTTATGCAACAAGTTTTAAAAGTATACCAATAAAAAATGATCCGCAGTTACATTTGTCGAATATTGGCTCAATAGCGCTATGACACTACCCTTATAGAACGCAACTCGAAATAAGATTCCTAAAAGTGTAAAATACTCCATTTTAAGTCGAAATTAATATGTTTTTTGACAATTATTGGACATTTTTGACTGATTAGTGGGAGCTAGGAGTTAGAAAGATGTTTTACACTATTTTCTAGTTAATTGGATTGATTCAAATCCATATAAGTAAGAATTATGTTGCCTTAATTTTAATACATAAATAATTTTTTCTTATAATTCTTTTTATTACGAGAAATATATACGAGTATCAGTTGTTAATTATTTAAAATGAATACTGACCAATTTTTGATATCAAAAATATATACTTTGTACCGGATACATGAAAAAATAGATTTACTGACTAGTCATAGCATGGAACTAGGGTGTGCACTGTGCAATTGTTTTTGTTAAATGTGTTTTTGTTAAATCGATCTTGCTCTTTTGCATCAGCATCAATGTCAGCAACTTCCTTCTCAGGCAGACGAGCTGATTTTTTATGCAGTCTGCATCAACTTCGCGTTTTCTGTCATAATTTATATCTCCAGAAACTAGAAAAATATTGAAATCTGATGAACTGCACGGATAGTCTTTAAAGAAATCTTCTAAATTTTTTAAAAGAATTTTAAAAATTTAGAAGATTCTCACATAATATTTCTTTTTTTGGATGTTAGCAGCGATATTTTTTATTCTTACTTCGATTTCCAGATCCATAACTGATTTCAAATTATGCAGATCATCGGGAGCAATAACTTTATTATCAGCGATTTCGTTTTCAACATATTTGCTGAAAAAATTGTTGATAATTGTAGCCTGCGTTTAAATTACAGCAGCTTTATTTGCAGGTAATTCATTGTCATTAAAAGGCTCGTCATCTTCATCGCTACTTGTGCTACAATTGCTAGTTTCAGATTTCGATTCACTTTCTTCATGCTTATTGGAAGCAGCGCGTTCAACAACTAAATCTAAAAATAGCGAGTAGTTACGAATGTTATTTGAATTATGGCCATGTTTGATAAATGAAGACAGCTTTTACTTTGTTTGTCTACTTTTTACAGCAGGTGGATCATTATCAAGTGAGCAGTTAATACTTAACGTGTTATAGTCTAATTATTTGTGTTTTATTTCGGCCAAATACTGGATAATTATTTCTTTAGTGCAATCGGGACTGGATGCTCAATTATTATTTGACCCCAAGATCATGTATTTATTATCCAATGAGTGGGTAGAATAACTGTTATCTGTTTCTCCAACTCCTTCTGCTGCTGTAAATGTAGTTGGAATCGTCGGACTTTCTGAATGATTTTCTTCCTGCTTAGAAACCACCATTTTCCACTTTTTAGCTGCTGCTGTAAAGCATACTTATTAGAAACCGAAACATCAGTTGTTGATGAAGCAGAACAATTTTATTAGAAACCAAAAAATCAGTTGTTGATGAAGATTTTGTATCTTTGGCACTTGATGATGAAGCAGACAATGATGATGATGAGGTTGTAGTGATATATATATTTTTTAATTTTATTATTTTAGGTGCCACAAGAAGTCCTAACGGTCTTGTCACAGAGCACCACGGAAGTGCATTTAACCAGAAAGCTCACGCCTCTTTTCTTACCATGACGCGAAATATGTCCAAAGTTCGTTTTGATCCTGGATCTCCTGGTTATAGAGCAAGCGCTCTAACCACTGCGCCACGGCCGCACGATATTTGGCATATTAGTTTAAAAATTTATATTTATTATTGTAGAGGCTAATAATAATATTTTTTACTCGCAAAAAGTAACCCGTAATGCGGGTTATGGTTGGTCTGTTAAATAATTAATTTATAGTGGCTGTTTTCGACAATTTAAAGTTGCGAATTCTCAACAAATACCCTTTTAGAAAAACACCTTTAAATTGCAAAAATTATTCTATCGGTAAAATTAACATAATAAGTATGAGGAGGTAAAATAATTGACCAATTATTATTTAACATATCATTGAAGTAATTTACTACTGACATAGGTCATATCAGTGCAGGGCAGAACCATTTTTTTTGATATTCCTAAGTTCAAGACAAAATAAAAACACTTCACCATTCTTTAAATTGACAAAAATATCAACTAAATTCTTGTAGTAATTTTTATAACATGAACTTTAATTAATTATTAGGATTAATATGAAGTTAACTTATATTATACAGGAGTTATTGACTTTTGGTATCCCGCTCGATAAATTTTTCTTTTGAAAAGAAAATTTGTTATCTTAAAAACGTTAAATGCACACGACTAAATAAATTTATTAAAAACAACTAAGTTTATTTTAAATAACTAAGCTATTGTGTACAAATACGTTTCAAAAAAAAATTAATTAATTTACAATAAAACATGTCTGCAACAAATTTAAAAAAAAAGTTAACTTTGATCTTTTATATTGCGTCATATGACAAACCTAAAATAAAAATTGTAACAGCTTAGTAGGCATAAAAAAGGCATAAAAAAAAGTAGACATAAAAGAGAAAAAAAAAATTGACTGAAAAACAGTTTACCTGCTTTTGGTAATCTGTTATCATACTTCAGTTGCTGTCATGATGCAGCAGTTCTTCTTGGTGTTATTTAATGACGTTATATAATGTTGGCTTTTAGTAAACTTTAGTTTAATTTAGAAGACTCACAATAGATTTAAAACAATTAAATTAAAAAGCAAAATATAAAATGCTTTAAGGAACCAAACTATAAACATTAAAGATGAAAAATCAAATTGAGATATAAATTAATTGCATTTAAATAGCTAAATAGATTGCCTTGGCACATAGTAAATTGAGGTTGATATGAAATGAAGTTAACTTATACAGGAACTACTAAGCAACTAAGTACAAATACGTCTTAAACAAAACAAAAAATTTCACAATCAAACACGTGTATAACAAACAAAAAAAAAAAAAAAATTGAAAACTTTGATCTTTTATATTGCATTAATGCGTCATATGACGAACCTAAAAATTTGTAAAACCAAGCTGACCAGACCCGGGTCTTAATAAGTCTGCTCAATGCAACCATTTTTATAATATTTGTTTGGCCTCTTTATTTCATTAATTTTTAGTAAACGGTATTTTGCTACTATTTACTAAAAATTCCTTTTGTGACTCGAAATTTAATTTTCCTAAATATTTTGACACTAATAAAAAGTTTTTCCCCTCTTCTTGTTTTAATGTTTGCCTGGTGAGTAAAGTTTTTTTATTAAGAGTTTTTGATGAAGACCTTTAACCAAAATAATAAAATGTAAAACAATGATTTACATATGAATCTATGTCTACAAAATTGTTTTAAGTCATTATTTTTAATATTTGACTTTTTGATGAAAATTTGTTCTTTGATGACAGTACCACCATTGTATAGTAAAACATTACAAGTCAGACCTTTCCGTACACGTTGAATAGAGAGCTGAAAGATTTTTTTTGAATTTATTAAAGTAATAATTTTGGATTTAATACGTTTTTTCTAGTTTCCCGAAAAAATAGTTTTTGTGACTTATAATGTTTTTGTATACATCATATATTCATATATAAGAATACATAGTTTTTTTTCTTTCCTTAAAAGTGTTGCAAATGCAGACTAAGCTAACTAATTAGTTAAACATGTAAATAAAACATAAGTAAATCGATATTTGACAATTGTGCAAAACTACAATATTCTCCATGTTTTTAAAGGTTTTTAGTTACGACCCCCGTTTACAAAAATCCCCTAAGATACGTACAACAAATTATTAGGCATAAAATATAAAAAAATATATATAAGTAATTGCATATATTTATATCTTTTTAACTAACAAAAATTTACAATAAAAGAAAATAAGGTTGTTTTTTTTAATAAATCTTATAAATGCGCCATAAGGTAAATCTAAAATAAAAAAAAGTAATGGAATTATTTAATAATAATTACAAAATAAATTAAAAAAAAAACACCACATAAGAATTGAAAATCGATTCGCCTATTTTTAGTTACTTATTTTGATTTTGTAAGTTAATATAAACGTTTATCAATAATGTAGCTATAAAATCTGTTTTGAAGCACAAAAGGTTTAACAATACTGAAAAAAATAATCAAACTAAGATATAAATTGCACTTTTAGCAAAATATTATCTTGATTTTTAGTAAATAAATAAAAGCAGTAAGTTCCAATAATTAAACTACCTATTATTCATTTTTAACAATAGACGCCAAGCTGTCTATCAAGACAAAACATCACAACAATAATATTGCAACAATAACATATAACAATAAAATCCAGTGAAAATAGCAAACTAAACTAAAATATGAAAGACAAAATTAAAAAACCAATTTAGAGCTAACAATATTTGTCTTTTTTTCTGGCATTAAAAGCTGCCAAGTCACACCTCTACTATAAAGCAGGCGTGGCGCAGTGGTAGTGCACTTGCCTCAGAAACGTAAGATCAAAATGCACAACATTGTTAATAAAAATGAAGTTATGTCAGACAGTATATATTTATCTAAAAGATGAAACCATTTAAGAACAAAATTCAAAATTTCAAATAAATGAATATTCAGATACCTTAAAACGAAGTCTAACACAACGTTCCTTTGACAAATTCCGAAAAAATTTATTTTAATTTTTCTATATTACCATATTCCTTGCAAAACAATTATTTACATCAAGTAGTTAATGAGCCAACTTTTCAAATGGCTGTTGATAAACCAGCAAATATATTAGATTTAATAATATGTGACGATCTAGATTTAGTAATTAACATAGAATATGAAGCTCCACTTGGTCAAATTACGAAAAGCCATTACATATTAAAATGGGAGATTAACATACTCAATTCATATGAGAAAAAATTAAGAGATTTAATTTTCGAAACGGAAAGTACAAAGAAATGAATCTCATGTTTTATAAAGTAAATTGGGTTGAAATCTTTGACAAAATGAGTACAAATCAATGTTATGAATACTTTTTAAAAATTTATGAAAAAGCTTGCAAACAATATATTCCTCACCACTTCAAACCCACTAGTTCTATCCAAAATCCATGCATTAATAAAAAAATCAAAAATCTATTTAGAAAAAAACGTAGTTTATGGTGCAGATTTCGTGCTACAAACTTCAAGAATACAAACTTAAATAATGAATACAAACTTATCAACAAAACAATTAAAAAACAAATTAAAAAATCTACTTTTGATTGTAAAATAAACTTAGCAAAAGATGTAAAACACAATCCAAAACGCTTCTATGCATATGCACAAAGAAAAAATCAGACACATACAAAATTGCTAGCACTTAAAACTAGTGACAACAAAATAATAACCGATAAAAAAGTAATTGCTAATCTACTAAACTGTAGTTTTCAATCAGTATTTGTCAAAGAAAATCAAGATCTACCATATTTCAGCAATAAAACAAGTCATTTATTTGAATGTGACTGGGACCAAGAACTAAAAGAAGATATTGTATTTAATTATTTATTAGAACTTAATGAAAACAAGTCACTTGGTTGTGATAACATCAGTCTCTATGTGCTAAAGCATTGTGCAGAAGGATTATCCAAACCTTTGTCTTTAATATTCAAGAAATCGATACATTCAGGAGAGCTGCCAGAATAATGGAAATCTGCAAACATTACACCACTTTTTAAAAAAGGAGACAAGAAAGATCCACTCAACTACAGACCTATTTCCTTTATATCGATACCAAGTAAGATAATAGAGAAAATAATTAGAAAAAAACTGATAATTTATATAACAGAAAACAATCTGTTAACGTCTCAACAACATGGATTTGTACAAAATAAAGGGTGCCTAATAAACCTATTAGAAACTTTCGATATTATTACAACTGAAATTGAAAATGGTTATCCAGTTAATATATTTTTCCTAGATTTTGCAAAGACGTTCCATAAGGTGCCTCACTATCGACTTATACATAAAATTTCTAACTATGGAATTAAAGGCAGTATTTTAAATTAGATTTATTCTTTTTTAAAACACAGAAAACAGAGAGTGGTAATGGGTGAAGTTGTATCAGATTGGTGCGAGGTATATAGTGGTGTACCACAGGGCTCTGTATTGGGTCCTCTTCTTTTTCTGTTATATATCAATGATCTTCCCCAATGTATCTCTTCAATCGCAAAATTATACGCTGATGGTACTAAAATCATATCTGTTATAAAAGAACATAATGATCTAACTAATATGCAAAATGACATTGATTTGTTAAATGAATGGTCAAATGTATGGATAATGGACTTTAACATAAATAAATGCAGTGTTATGCACATTGGAAGAAGAAATATTAAACTATAACTACACTATAAACCACGACAATCAAAGTTTTCTTCTAAAAACATCAACAAAAAAACTAGACTTGGGTGTAATAGTTTCATCCAATATGAAATTGAATCATCAGGTTCAAGTAGCTACAAGTAAAGCACAAAGAATCTTATGTTTAATAAGAAAAAGCTTTACTTATCTTAACACTGAAATGGTAAGACAACTATACACATCTTTGGTTAGACAACACTTGGAATTCGCAGCTCCAGTGTGGAGTCCAAGTAACAAAAACAATATCAATGACCGAGAAAAAATTCAAAGACGAGCAACATAGCTAGCCCCTGAACTAAAACATCTAAGTTATACCGAAAGATTGACAAAGTTGGGCCTCACAACTCTGGAAACAAGACGTATAAGAGGAGATCTCATTGCTTTCTTCAAATTAACAACTGGGATTGATAAGATATTATGGTATAAAAAGCCTAATACCCAGTGGGCACCCGACGTCAATCCGACGTCGGATTTACGTACGATTTTCATCAGCGATGTCAAAAGACCTATTCCGACATTGTTCCGACGTCAGTAAAATGACGTCGGGCGATGTCTTTATCTCAACATCCCCTGACGTCGTTTCGATGTATTTTGACGTTGTTCCAACATCTTGTAAAAGACGTCCAAAAAACGTCGCAGTACTGACATCGATCCAACGTCGATAAAAAGACGTCGGGCAACGTCATAATATTAACGTACTCCGATGTCTTTTGACGTCTTCCGACGTCAATCCAACGTCCTTAAAACGACGTCGGAACAACGTCGTAAGACATCGCTGATGAAAATTTAATCCAAACCCAACAATATGTGTGCAATTGCGCTCTTCAATAAATATGTGAACTAAGCGTGTTTTTTATTAATGGAAAGAAGTTTGAATAATGGTTGATAAAACATCATGAGGTTTTGTATGATGCACTAGCATAGTTTTTTAACTATTAACATTTTCGAGTATACATTTTTTATAATATATAACTATTCGTTTTAATATTTATATAATATTTAAACAAAATTATTTCTTATCAAAGAAATAATTCCCAAATAGCTACAAGTATAAATTACTAAATAAACGTATTATATAATATGTCCCTGTGGTGTAGTGGTAAACGCGTAGCATATAGTTTCTAATAGACCGAGGTTCGATTCCTGCCTGAGGTAACGTTTTTTAGTTTTCAAAAAACACGTTGGATTTACATCGGAATGCCGACGTCGCGCGATGTCAGTTTATCCGACGTCAAATAACATTTCCATTTCCAACGTAAACCCAACGTCGATCCGACGTCGAGATCCGACGTCGCTCGACGCTCGTTCGACGTCGAAATGCCCACTGGGTAATGCTTCTTCTCAGAGACTTCGAGGTCATCCAATGAAATTTGAAAGAGAATTTGCAAAATCAACACCGAGACATAATTTTTTTACAAACAGAGTGATACCTCATTAGAATGCTTTACCTGAAAAAGTGCTTTCTGCAATTACAGTAAATTCTTTTAAAGCTAGACAAGATAAACATTTGTCAACGGCTGTTAAAGTATAAATTTTAAACTTTATATTCCGCGACAATCGTTGTTACAGCAATTTGTATTACTATTACTATTACTATATCCTAATTATTTTTCTTAAGAGAAAGTATACATAAAGATATAGAGAAATATAAAATAGACTGAAATAAACGCAAACTTATGTATATAAACTTACATGACCACAAATAACAGTCTAACTTTATTTAACTTTTCATATTATATACATAAATAAAATTTTATTCTCATTATTCTTTTTACAAAAAAAATTCTTAATCTATAAATAATAAAATGAAATGAACTTACTAAAAAAGACATCAGCTCCTCTTAACTGCTCTAAAAAATAAAACAATACTTGCTTAAAATATTCTAAAAAGATATACGACAAAACTGAAACAGTTTACTAAAAAAGAAACATTGTACTAAAAAAACTAATTTATCAGTCATTTTAGTTCTAACTTATTCTAAAACATAAAAGCGGGCTATAAAAATCAGAAAAGTGAAAAACAAGCAAAACAAACAAACGAACATTAAATTTTTGCTTTAATTTTCAATTAATGGACAACATCAATTCTTCTTGAAACTAAAAAAATAACAGCTTTAACTTGCTTGAAGACCATGCTCGAAAGACCGCATGGAATACACAACCGCGTATAGAAAACTCTAGAAACTACCTTAAAAACGAAAGTGAAACGACACTATTATTCACTGGAATATTATTTAGATATTATTATCATATATATATATATATATATATATATATATATATATATATATATATATATATATATATATATATATATATATATATATATATATATATATATATATATATATATATATATATATATATATATATATATATATATATATATATATATATATATATATGTGATATTTTATTTAAAGGTTTTTAAAAACAACTCCTTTTATTTTAATTTTAAAAAGTAAAAAAAATATTTTGTATTCGATAATTAATTTTTTTAAATGAATAAACATGTTGATGAATAAACAATATATGCTTATATATATAATAGAATACAAACATAAATTTTTATATATATAATAGAAAGTTTGACTACTTATTTACTAATTAAAACATGTGTTGAGTATATATTTATTGCTATAGCACAAAGTGTACCTTAAAAATTGTCGTGTTTTCAGTATCATATTCCGTTTATGAATATTTCTTTTGATATATAAACCTGTAGAAGAGGTATAAAGAATTTTTTCTTTCGTTTTAGATTTTTTACAGATTTTTTTTATCAACTTATTCTTAGAAGTTTCTTTTTTTTTACTTTATATTGTATTAATCTAGTTTTACTTAGTTTCCTGCTGTTTTTTTTTATTTTTAAATTGTGTTTTTGCATGACACATCAGCAAAAGATTCAAAAGCTTTTAAATGGTTTCCTAAAAATGTTTCCTTTTTACCAGTTTGCGGTTCGCTGTTCACATTTTAACTAGTATCTTATTTTTGTTTAAATCCAATTTTGTAATTTTTTCTTCTGTTTGAGTTGTTAAAGTTTTCAAATTTTTGAAACTTTCTAAGTTTTCTAAAAAGTTGAAACATGACTGAAAAAGCTTTTGATAGTGATGGAAAACCAATCGTGTTGTCCAGGCCATTTTTAAATAGGATCTTAGCTCACGAACTGATGAGATTTTGAGGAAAATACATGTTGAAAGAACTGATTAGAGATAATTTTGATTGCGAAGCTCCTTTTAGGCGCAATAAAATAAATGCGGAGGCGGTAGTGAAAGTTTACGTGTCAACAATGCTGCTACTTTATACACCACTCAAATTTCGACTATATGGCAATCAGAGTGTGGCAATTTCATTTTGTTCCCTCCTGATGATACCTATATTTTTACAATGATCGAAAAATTACACGCCAAGGACTGCTTTGCGAGTATCGATTTCAAAGAGTATTTGTGTTACCTATCGAGTGGCAAAAAGTTCAACATTTACGAGTGTGAGTATAATTCAAATTCCATAAGATTCTTTTATGTATGATGTATTTTTAATTGATCCCAGCTATGTTTTTTTTAATGATGCATTGAGTCAAAGGCAAATTTAAGTTATTTTTCATGTTTTTTTTAATGGATTCATTGAGCGAAAAGAAAAATGTAAGTTAATTCGGGTGACTTTTTTAAATAAATGAATGAAGAAACAAATGAGTAAGAATAAAAGCCAATGCATTTCAAACAAAATCTTCCAATTTAATAAGAACTGTGGAAATTTCATGTTTTTATATACTTTTGATATTACCTGTATAAATGTTTGATATTTATGGTTGTTTATTAAAAATATAATAAATCTGTTTTCTTTAGGCACTTCAAGTATAATTAAAGATTGAATTAAATATTTATTATGTTAATATTTATTAACATTATAAATATTTTCAGATAAATTATTTTTAGATATATATTAGGTTAATGTTACTGATGATAACATTATTTACAAGCTAGAAAGTAAGTCAAATTTATAGTCACTTCAATTCAAATTTTAGGCTTGAATAGGTTCCAATTAACTTTTGTACTATAAACTTTGTCAATTTCTGACTTTTTTAGTATTTTTAATGGCAATCAATTGTGAAACAACTATTGCAATGTGATATGCATATGTTTGGTGTGTATCTTGAGAACACGTTTGTTTAGAACACAAACAAGTATTTTTAAGTAATTTTTAAAAAGTTGGTTTAAGGTTAGTTAAAATATTGTATAATTTTTATTTAAACTATTTTAGAGCTAACAAGTAAGATATTTTTTTACTAATGTTTTTGTTAAAAGACTTAAATAATTTTAATTTATGTAATTTATTAAATTTTTATTATTTTTTAGTTCTTCTACCCAGATAACATATACACGTTGGCCCGACGTCGGCACAACGTAGGCTTTTACAGCAACCGATAGTAGTTTAACTACGTCGGACCGACGTAGTTTTTGCTCATCAGAATCATGTAGTCCCGACGTCAGGCCGAGATCAGTAAAAAGACATTAGCCTGCTTTAATTTTAATCAATAAATGAGATTACAAACACGATTATTATTCATAGCGATTATAAAATAGAATAGGAGATTGTCAAAAAACACTCGATAAAACGACGAAATAATTTTTTTTTTTCAATTATTATCTTAACTATTTTTTATACAATTTAAATAATTATTAAATAATAAAAATATAAAAAATAGTTAACAGCAAGTATTTCACCAACTTTCAAAGCATGTCGGTATACAGTTCGCCATATATACAGTAGATTTAATGTTATTAGTTATAACTAGGGTGGTTCTGCACCGCAGTACGTTTGTCACCTTTATGCATTTTAATTGTTTAATGAAGCATTGTTCTTAATCAGAATGCATCTTACTTTCTCTAAAAAGCGAGTTATTATTATTAGTCTAGAAATAAAACATTATTGCAAAATCTTTCAAAAATTTATATTTTCTATCATACCCATGAAGTATTATCACACTTTGAAACACGTTAGTCATAAGATTTCAACTACTCTTAAAGATTTATTAAATCTAAATATTAAATTATTTAATCTAAAGTGAAACTTATTATGAGTAATTACAAAATCAACATATGAATCACTTTGTTACTAATCAAAACTTTTAAATATAATATATATATATATATATATATATATATATATATATATATATATATATATATATATATATATATATATATATATATATATATATATATATATATATATATATATATATATATATATTTAATACTATTAAAAAACGGAATTAAAAAAATATTCATAGAGCCAAGATAATATTTTTTTTCATTATTGCAATTGTGGCAAACTTTTTTTATTCGTTTTCTATATTATGTGCAACTTCGTCGTTTAACTCTAATCTTCCCCGCTTTGCGCGACCTTGGCTACTATCTTTTGCGTTTTGAAGCCATTCTTTCACTACGTGAAAGAATGGCTTCAGCAGTCTACTTCAGCAGCTGTAGTTTTTTTTTTGTCAATGGATTGAGTCGAACTGCATCTAATGAAAAAATATCGATGTAAAACAGTCATTTTATTTAAAATTTTAATACATCTAGACACTGGCATAGGAAGGTCCATAACGTTTTGGAGGCTGACACAGAAACTTTGGCATCATGCATATATTTAAATTTATGAAAATGGTATAAAAAAGTATACATTAGGCATTGAAAAAATTATGCATTAGGCATTTCTTGAAATTGCATAAAAAATGTAAGTTTCATAATTGCCATTGACAACTTTTTTTATCATAAGGACTGAAAAGGCATGTTTTTCCCCACGTTCCATGAAATTAAATTCACTAGCTAAAACATAAGTTATCAAAGCTGTAAATACTCTCCATTTCATATCTTTAATGTTGACACCACCAATGACACGAAGATAACTAACCTAAACAAATAAATTTACTTTAAACAACATTTACCAATTTTATAAATATAATATATATATATATATATATATATATATATATATATATATATATATATATATATATATATATATATATATATATATATATATATATATATATATATATATATATATTTAATTTGTAAAAACAATGTTTAATAAAACTTTTATTAAACATCACCCCTTTATCTGGATTTTAGCTCAACTCGGATTTCGCTTATAAAAAAACAAACAGAAAAACCGAACTTAGGTACCTAAAGTCCAACACTAATTAGACTAATTGCTTATAATTATTTTTCGTTAAAATTTGGCAAGTTCATAGAAAATGCAAAAAAACGGACTCTACATTTCTTCAACTACAAATCCATGTGACAACATCAAACAAATTTTCATGCAAAACTCTCAGCAAAAGTATCCACAAAAAAGTATGGCAGCAATACACAATAGTTATATAAAAATTAAACCTAACCCTTCTTCTTTTCAATAGATGTCAAGGTTTATATATATTTCTAAAAAGAACCACCTCAAAAAAGCGTTCGCCAAGGGCTACCTGAAAAAAGTGGTATACTTGGTATAACACTAATTAAACTAATTGCTTATTATTTTTTTCATTGAAATTTGGCATGTGCATAGATAATGCATGAAACAATCTAAATAATAAAAATTTAAACAAAAAAAAAAGCGGACTACAATTCTTCAACCAAAATTCATAAGAGAACATCAACCAAATATTCAGGAGCAAAATATCCCATAAAAAAGTTAGAAACCATACTTAAAAGTTTTTCAAAAATAAAGATTAGCTTTTCTTCTTTCCAAAAAGTATGTATGTGCATATATGTTTTAGAAAAAACTCCAAAAAATTGCAACTGTCTCACGTCTGTAAAATAAATTGTATAAAAAAGATTTCAAACATAGGATTTGTTTGTGTTGACTATTTTAACTAAAATAAATTTTTTGTCCACTTCTTCGCATGATACAAACTGTTTCAATAATATCAAATTACTTCTTCTCGTGATGCAAACTGTTTCAATATATTATTACTTTTAT
Organism: Hydra vulgaris; assembly: GCF_022113875.1. Classification (NCBI taxonomy): domain Eukaryota; kingdom Metazoa; phylum Cnidaria; class Hydrozoa; order Anthoathecata; family Hydridae; genus Hydra; species Hydra vulgaris. The sequence goes on along the minus strand of NC_061158.1, from coordinate 11,137,345 downwards.
CACTAACTTTCATAACAAACAGTTTGTTTTTAAAAGTACAAGATTTTTAAGTAAATGGCCATGGCGTCGTTAAAAAAAGAAAAAGACCTATAAAATTATAAATAACTGTTTTATAAAGCAAGTAAAAGATTTTCAACAAATGCAAGCAAAATTATTGAACGTGGTTCACTTCCATATTTGATATTAACAATGCTTAAACTTAATTAAAAAATTTAATAAAAACAACGCAAAAAAAACAAACAAAAAGAATGTAAAAACGTAAACCTAATTAAAAAAAAAAATAGTTCGCTTCCATTTTTTATACTTATAATGCTTGATCGTAAAAAAAAAAAGTAAAAAAACGTAAAAAAACGTAAAAAAAAATACAACTACAAAAGAGTATATGTAGACGAAAAAAAAATGTAAAAAAAAAAAAGTAATAAATTAAGTATTTTGATCAAAAGTTTGCTAAGAATTTGTCTTTTACAGTTTTGACTAAAAATGCAGACCATAGGTAGCATTTTTTTACCAACTATTTACTCTAGCCATAACTACTATGTTTAAATAATTTAACTGTGTACATTATTTGTTAAATATAGTAGTAAATTTTTGCAAAAAAAAAATTAAAATAATAATAAATTAAAATTAAACTAAAAATAATTGGATAAATATTAAGCTAATTAATTTAAACAACGGAACAATAACTGTTTAGTACTTTAAAAATTAACACGAGAAAACTAGAACATGTTTGACTGACGTGTTATATTTGGCTAGAAAACATACTTCGGCATAACTTAACGCACATTTAAAACATTGCATTTCCTACGTTATGCCGACGTAATTTTTCTAGCTGATATAAAACACGTTGGCCCGACGTCGGGCCAACGTGTTTTATATCAGCTAGAAAATGCTATCTGGATATTGCCATTATTTTGTTTTTATTAGTTTACTGTTAAATATGATTACAAATTAGTAAATTTCATTACTTGAAGCTTACTTATATAATCATTAGATAACAGTTCAATTCAGCACATTATGGTAGAAAGTCAGCACAGGTAACAATTCAGCACATTAAGGTAGTAACAATTTTATTTACTGGTAACACAACAAAAGTTATATATATATATATATATATATATATATATATATATATATATATATATATATATATATATATATATATATATATATATATATATATATATATATATATATATATATATATATATATATATATATATATATATATGTATATATATATATATATATATATATATATATATATATATATATATATATATATATATATATATATATATATATATATATATATATATATATATATATATATATAGAGAGAGAGAGAGAGAGAGAGAGAGAGAGAGAGATATTGGCTGAGATCGGACCCGTAAAAATACGGGTCTTTGTAAGTCTATTCCAAACCGAACTTTTTAATACCTTTTCCTTATATATCCTAGCTTTCCGAATCTGTACAATACGGGTCTTTGCCGAAACTACTATTTCTATACATACCTATTCCACACCGATTAATTCTATTCCTATTCCTGTTTTACTTCAATACTTTTAAGTAAAATAATTTTGTTATGAAAAACTACTTCAAAAGCAGAAAATTAGATAAACTATAAAACGCTATGGAATCGCCCAGAAATTACGCAACCCTAAATTTATTTTTCAAAAAGTAAAAGAGATCTTCAGTTCTTTAAAATGACGATTTTCATTAAACTTAATGAGCTCTAAAAATTTAGATCATTTTTGTTTTTTTCAATTGTGAAATATAACGTTGAGTAATTCATGGACAATCCCTTATTTTAGAGTTTAGATAAAAGATAAACCAAAAAGTATATAAAGCCAAAAAATAAAAGAGTATAATATTATTTTAATGGTTATCTAAATTGTGTTGTCATCGCGCACTTGGTTTTGTATGTTTGACGGGGGCTTGAATTAAAAGCAGTATAACTCTAAATTTCCTTATTATATCAATATTAAATATAAAAGTTAAAATTTAACTTTTAGTTATTTTTAAAACTAATCATTTTAATATATATGGGTTTCATTTAAATATAAAATTAGAATTTTTTGAATCATGTTTTTATAAAAAACATATGTTTTTTATCCCCGTACTGTTTAGAAAAACTTAAGCTCGCCGCTTGGCAAGATCAAATCATCAGCTTGCTTTATTTTTAATTTTTGTTGTCGTGACCCATAAAATATGGATCTTGCAAATGTATTTGAAACGGACCTTTTCTATACTAAATCTATACCTCGATATATTTGAGTAAGAGGTAGGAAATTAACCATAAAAAAACTATACTCATTGTTTTAATTTTTGAGCCATAACAAAAAAATTCTATCTTAAATAATTTAAAAAAATATAAGATGATTTAAATATGTGGAACAACGGACATACCTTTAATTTGTCTTTAATTTTTTTTTGAATCTGCAGCTTATTTGGATTCTTGCCGTTTTAATTTTAAAGAAAAATCATTTTTTAAAGTTTAGATAAAGAAAAATATCTTTAAAATTAACAGGGCATGTAAAAAATTTTTCTATAAGTAATTAAATTGTCCCTTTAATGCACAGACTTAACTAATAAAGTAAACACATTAACAACTTAAGTACCGTGACATATGCTCTACAAAGTTTTAACGGTGTGATCATGTTTTTAGAAATTTTAATAAGCTTCGTAAAAAATTCTCTTCCTTTCGTTTATTATAGTATATAGTATCTTGATATATGTTATGCATACATCTATAGGCCTTTAAAAATGTTTTGTTTTGTATTCTAGAAAATTAGAAAAGATTTTTAAAAAATTAGGTGTAAACAAAAGGATTTGAACCCATGCGAAGCACTTTAACCACTTCGGCATGTTTTAAAGGAATAAAAAATAATTTGTATTGTATTAATGTATTAAATGGAAATAAATTTATTTATACATAATAACAAAACAAAATATATAAAGAAATGTATGTTTACAAAAAAAATTCAACTAAATGTGCATTATCAATAAAGGAATAGTAGATTAACCAATATTTTGTTTAATTGGTAGAATAACCAACTACATAAAACCTCATTATAGACGCAGCGTTTTTTGTATCTATTACTTACTCTCCTCCTTTACATATATATATATATATATATATATATATATATATATATATATATATATATATATATATATATATATATATATATATATATATATATATATATATATATATATATATATATATATATATATATATATATATATATATATATATATATATATATATAAATATATATATATATATATATATATATATATATATATATATATATATATATATATATATATATATATATATATATATATATATATATATATATATATATATATATATATATATATATATATATATATATATATATATATATATATATATATATATATATATATATATATATATAAAAAGGTGGGGATGCTTTTGCTCTAAATTTAAACGCGCACCATGTGGGGAATGTGAGCCCTCTATTCGTTCAGCAAAATGCTAAAAAAGCATTGTAAGATGTCTAAAATGAAACAAAATTAAATTAAATAATGACATATAAAGAGCTTAGATCGGCCCCGTAAAAATGCGGGTCTTTGTATATTTAATCCATACCGAACTTTTCTATACTTTTTCCTTATATATTCTAGCTTTCTGGATCCGTAAAAATACAGGTCTTTACCAATTTACATATCTATTTCTAGCCGAAAATTTCTATACCTATTCCTTATTTACTTCAATAGTTTATAGTAAAATAATTTAGTCTTAAAAAAAATTTAAGAGCAAAAAACTAAACATGCGCACCTTTTTTGCATACGTAGAGTTTATAAGATACTTATAAATAGCTTTATTTTTCTGCTAAATGCATTTCATTGATAGCTCAGTGATTAAGTGCGCTGTAATCAGTGTTGGTTTGGAAGGTTTAAGACCATCTCTAAGCGTAATAAGTTTTTGAAATTTTTTCAATCATGCTTATATATTTATTGCAAAAAATAATAATATAGCAAAAAGAATTTCAAAAATTTAAAATAAAATTTTATAGTTTTCTCATTTTATAGATATATAAGATAAATGTAAGATAAAATAAAAATTTTAAATAAAATTTTAAAGTTTTCTCATTTTGTAGATATATAGATAGACGCAATTATTCCATTTAATGCATGAAAACTCTACATATGCTAAAGCCATTTACACTTACAGACGTTTGTATGTAACGTTATACAATAGGAACTAAGAAGATCTTAGGGCACTAAAACATAGTCATTAAAAAAAATTCATTTAAGCGCTAATCTAAAAGTTAAGCCAAAACGATTTTGCGCAGTGATGTCAGTTTGTGACAAAATAAACCTTTATGCGTCAAGTTTCCTTTTACATTTTTTTAATTATTTTTTATTATGTTGCATACAAATGCATTAAAATATATAAAACTGGTACAGATATATCTTTTTCGCGGATAAGAGATGTTTTTATTACAATAGTAATAACTAAATAGTTTTGGAGTCATCCGTAAAGGACGTCATCGATTTTAGCCAACTTTTGACACCTCCCCATATCACCATTTGTTCTTTTTCCCTATACTCCCTTGAAAAGGACGTCATAAAATCTTTTTCCTCCCCTAACCAACTTAAACCTCAAAAAAGTTATTTGATCTCTCAATACTGTTTAAATCTGCTGCTACACCTTTGAAAAATAAAATGTAAATTATTCTTATATATTATCTTCTTAAAAGCATATATTTACATATTTTTTCATATTAATTAAACTAAAATAAAAAATCTATAAAGTAACGTCCTTTTCTGACACACTACCCCTTCTCCTTGTTCTTTTTTGTCCCTTTTATCTCGAACCCCTCCCCTCTCCTTATTTGGACGACGTCCTTTATGGATGGCCCCTTTTGTCTTTATTAGAACATATCCCATAAAAATATATTCCATATATCTTTAATAGATAGAGTTTTTATAAAAAATTGAAATAAATATATTATCATTTTTAAAGGTCTAAGAAGCAGATGACATAACTTTTGATATCAGAAATTATCGAGAGAGGAGCAAATCTTGAAGTTGAAGTTTCAAATTTTCAAAAAATATAAAGAAAACCTTTTTTTAAAAATAATATAGAATGTTGAGATTGCGCATGAGTTAAATGTTTCAATTGAAAATCACATTGTTTTAATTGGTTGTCGCGGTGTTATAAATGAATGTCATGGTTGTTTTAAACGGTTGTCATGATTGTTTTAAATTAATAAAAAACCGGTATATATAAACAAATAGCATATATGTATATATATATAAACTGTTTATATATAGACGATTAAGCGCAACAAAGTTAAAAAAAAATTAGTTTGTATTAAAATTAATAAATAATTCATATAGCATTTCTTTGCAAAAACCAACGCGCTATAATAAAATTTTTAAGTGCTATAATAAAACTTTGAACTACAATTACTATATTAACTAAAATAAAATTTTTCACTATAATAAAATTTTTAAGCAATTATTTTGGTTTAGTGGCTTTTGTTGGGAGCTTTTAAATTTTTCGTCAAATTATCTCATTTTAACATATTTATTGTATCATCCATACTGTAGCCGTTTTTCAAAACGCCTTAAGGTTAAAAATATCATTTTTGACTTTTTTACAAAATGAGCCAGTTTATATGTCAACAAACATAATTGAATACATATTTTCAAAGATTTCTGAAAAAAATTCATTAAAATTATTCGTTTCAAAAAATGTTTAATAAAGAGTTAATTTTAAATAACTTTTTTTTAATTGCGTTTTTTTCGAAATACGTATTAAGCATATTAAAGCGTTTTGAAAAATATATATATATATAATTTATATATACTTATAGCAGCCGTGGCGCGGTGGTAGCGCACTTGCCTCAGAAACGTAAGTTCCGTGGTTCAAACCCACCTCTGGGCAAGTTTTGTGACATTGGTTAGAAAGGAGGCGTGAACTTCCTATTAAATGCTCTTCCGCGGTGCTCTGCGATAAGACCGTAAGGACTTCTTGGGGCACCTAAATCAATATTAAAAAAAAGAAAAAAAAAAAAAAAAACAGCTGCAGCATATATTTATAGTAACAAAATAAATGTAGCTAAAAAAGCTTTTGATTATCAAAAGAAAGTTTTAAATTTTTTTCTAGCTAAGGGCTTTTTCTTTTTGCCTCCACAGCAGCACCTTCTTGAGTAGCTGGACTTTCTTATTTATTTGATATAGTTTTTTCTTTATTAGGTTTCAGACAACTTTTAT
>NC_061158.1:11093568-11128568 GCF_022113875.1 Hydra vulgaris | reverse complement strand
TCACAAAAAAAACGTATGTAAAAAAACCGTTATAGAAAACATTACAAAGATGAGCTGACGTAACGTAAACAACTATTTTGAAATTTCTATGATTTTTTTAAAAAGAGGTCGCCAGCTATTTGACGCAATTTTAACACCGTTGTCTTTGTTCAAAAGCGGTGGGAAGTGTCTTATTTAGTAATTTGTTTGGGCATAATTATTTTCAAGTGACTTTCTTATTTTACTTCCATGGTAGTTAGAATTGAATGCGATCGTTTTCGGGTGCATGCAATTAAATATACCGTGGCAGTTCTTGCAGAGTTCTGTGGCTCCGGACGCATGCCAATTACCTTTCATACTGTTTATCTGATGCTCAATACTTCTTTGTATAATTTTCTTTTTTGTTTCTTCAATATAAACGCCACCGCTCGAACACGTAAGCTTATACACACACAAAAATAATCCTGTTGGTGTAGTTGCAGATTAAACAAAAAATGGTAACATAACAATAAAACTCCTATGGATTCCAAGAATAGGATCAAAATTAAGAAAAGAGCTCAAGAGATATGGTGCTAAAGTTATATTTACAACACCACCAACTTTAAAAAGAATTTTGTGTAATAACAAATCCAAACTATTGCCAAATAGCAAGCCGGGTGCGTATAAGCTTACGTGTTCATGCGATGGCGTTTATATTGGAGAAACAAAAAAGAAAATTATAAAAAGAAGTATTGAGCACCAGATAAAAGTACGGGATTTATTAAAATTATTGATTTGGAATTAAAAAGCATTGCCAACGCCTTATTATTACGAAATCGTTGATAGTGTTACAGAGAAATCGAAAAATCATCATTTCAATATTAAAAAAACACTTTTAAAAGAAAAATATTAAAATCTTTATCAAAAAACCCATAAAAAACTAAATTGCATAAGAAAAAATAAAAAAATTATTAAACCAGGAGTTTTAAATCTTAGTCAAACACCGTTAGACTCTTCTACAGTCAAACTGTTGGACTTGGGGCCATATTTTGCACCTTCATATAAAAAAGTACCTTTTATGGAACTGTTAACCCCGATTGAGTCGTTTGCTTTGCATTTGGAAAATCAAAACAAAAATGCTGACGCAGAGAATATACGACAAAATATTAGTAAAATCTTGACAAGTTCTCTAAAAAAGAAATTACCAGACAATCTCACAAGGCAACAAAGGTTCGCCTTAAATTATCTAAAAAAGAATAAAGACGCTCTAAGATTTTACCCATTTGATAAAGGTTCAGGATTTGTAGTAATTAACGAATCAGATGCTTTTAAGAAATTAGATGATAAAATTAAAAAGTCCGAAATTATCAATTATGACCCTACACAAACCATCACAACAAAGTCTCAGAAGTTTTTACGTAAGTTGATGAAAGAAAACAAATTTGATAAAAAAACTTATTTTCAACTATACCCTTCTGATTGCATTCCTCCACGACTATATGGCGTCATAAAAGCTCATAAATCAGATAAAAACTATCCAACGAGACCAGTGGTTTCCACTATCGGTACTCCGCCTTATGGTTCTTCAGAATATCTTGTTAAAATAATACAACCAACTTTAAATAAAAATAAAACAAGGTTACTAAATTCGTCTTTATTTGTCAACGAAGCAAAATCCTGGGTAATTTCTCCTAATGAAATTCAAGTCTCGTTTGATGTGATAGCATTGTACCCCTCGATTCCAATTGATTGATGTGATAGCATTGTACCCCTCGACTCCAATTATTGATATACTCAACAACGATAAAGAAGAACTTGCGAATAGAACTAAATTAACTCTTACTGATATTCACCAACTAATTGAACTCTGCCTAAGCCAGTGCTACTTTTTATATAAAAACGTGATTAGAACTATACCGAATTCTGGCCCTATTGGACTATCACTTATGGTCGATGTTGCAGAGGCATTTTTGCAACATTTGGAAACAAAAACTTTGAGAATTGCAGAAATAAATTTATTTTCACCAAAGTCATTCAAACGCTTTGTAGACGACAGCCATGCGAGATTTGATTCATTAGAAAAACACGACAAATTTTTGGAATTGTTAAATCAACAAGATCCTGCAATTCAATACACATCGGAAATAGAAAACGAAAGGAAAGAACTAAACTTTTTAGATATAACAATAATAAATACAAACAATTTCCACTATGATTATAAAATCCAGCGAAAACCCGCAATTACGAATATACAAATAAAACTGAATTCTAACATTAATTCTGCAATAACATCTGGAGTCTTCAAAGGTTTTATATCAAGAGCCTCAAAAATTTGTTCTCCAAAATACCTTCAAGATGAAATACAATTTATAATAAATATGATTGTCAAAAATACCCATAAAAAATTTGAATTAGAGCTTATAACAAAAAATTATCTCAAAATCAAAAGTAATCCTGTTGGTGTAGTTGCAGATCAAACAAAAAATGGTAACATAACAATAAAACTCCCATGGATTCCAAGAATAGGATCAAAATTAAGAAAAGAGTTTCAAGAGATATGGGGCTAAAGTTATATTTACAACACTACCAAATTTAAAAAGAATTTTGTGTAATAACAAATCCAAACTATTGCCAAATAGCAAGCCGGGTGTGTATAAGCTTACGTGTTCATGCGATGGCGTTTATATTATAGAAACAAAAAAGAAAATTATAAAAAGAAGTTTTGAGGACCAGATAAACAATATGAAAGGTAATTGGCATGCTTCCGGAGCCACAGAACACTGCAAGAACTGCCACGGTATATTTAATTGGATGCACCCAAAAACGATCGCATTCAATTCTAACTACCATGAAAGAAAAATAAGAGAGTCACTTGAAAATAATTATGCCCAAACAAATTACGAAATAAGACACTTCCCACCGCTTTTGAACGAAGACAACGGTGTTAAAATTGCGTCAAATAGCTGGCGACCTCTTTTTAAATAAATCATAGAAATTTCAAAAGAGTTGTTAACGTTACGTCAGCTCATCTTTGTAATGTCTTCTATAACAGTTTTTTTACATAAGTTTTTTTTGTGAGATTTTTATTGTATTTAATTTTACGTCTGATGACGGTCTGAACTAATCAGACTGAAATATTACATAAATGAATTAAAATATTAGTACTTAGCTGTATTGTATGTGTTATAAATTAAATACATACGATATATATATATCGTATATATCTACATATACCTATATATATATTTATATATATATATATATATATATATATATATATATATATATATATATATATATATATATATATATGTATATATATATATATATATATATATATATATATATATATATATATATATATATATATATATATATGTATATACATATATATATATATATATATATATATATATATATATATATATATATATATATATATATATATATATATATATATATATATATATATATATACGTATTTATATATATATATATATATATATATATATATATATATATATATATATATATATATATATATATATATATATATATATATATATATATATATATATATAGATATATATATATATATATAGATATGTATTTATATATACATATATATATATATATATATATATATATATATATATATATATATATATATATATATATATATATATATATATATATATATATATATATATATATATATATGTATATATATATATATATATATATATATATATATATATATATATATATATATATATATATTTATATATATATATATATATATATATATATATATATATATATATATATATATATATATATATATATATATATATATATATATATATATATATATATATATATATATATATATATATATATATATATATATATATATATATATATATATATATATATATATATATATATATATATATATATATATATATATATATATATATATATATATATATATATATATATATATATATATATATATATATATATATATATATATATATATATATATATATATATATATATATATATATATTAGGAAATGCTTGAAGAAAGTAGTTTTTCTTAATATGGTAAAAACCTTAGCATTGAGCGAGCCGAGGCGATTTACTTTATTAATTGAATTAACAAAAGGCGTGTAAATCACAAAAAATCAAATAATATTTTTCACATTTCTTATTAATGTATTTATTAATAGCTATTATTTAAATATAAATTCATTTTACAACACTTTTTTTAATTTTGTAGAATTTTGTTATTATACTTTATGGTAAATCCCACATTATTTGTGGAAAACATCGCATATATTTGATCCTAAATAGCATAAAGTAGCTAAAACCAGATAAATTTAAGCCTAACTGAAAGCTTCCATGAATAATTTTGATGTTTTATTTATATGGTATTCGCTACTTTTATAGCATTTGAATAAGAATATGTGGCATTTAAGATCTATAAAGCATGTGGTATTTTCAACCTATAATCCATGTGGGATTAACCACATATTACCCAGATACGCTGACCGTCAGGTCTAGGTATTCTGCTACAGGTTACATATATTCTAGTACAACTTGCTGCATGTTAACGTCAGGAAGGGCGTACGGTTGTATAAGATTGCTTTAACTCTTTCATAACGGCATTTATATGTCGCTATGTAGAGCAATCCAAACCACACAAATGTGGAAACATGAATGTAAAAACTACAACAAAAAAAAAAAACACGTTGAAGAAAATAATTATCCCCACATGGGTTACATATAGAAAAAGCCCACGCGTATCCTATGTGGGATTTACTATACGGAACCCATGTGGGATTTACCATATGTAACTCACATGGGACAAAATAATAATCCCCACATGGGTTACATATGGAAAAAGTCCACGCGTATCCCATGTGGGAACTGCCACTATGGAACCCATATGGGATTCCATATGTAACTCACATGGGGCAAAATAATGATCCCCACATGGGTTACAAATGGAAAAAATCCACGCGTATCCCATGTGCGCTTTTTCACTGGGCTACTACATTGTAGCATATTAACTTTTACGATAACACAAACGACATTTAAATAAATTCTTTGAAATGTTCTACTCGGCGTGTTAAGCGAACTTTTCAGTTTCCGAAAAAAAAAAAAATACTAAAACATTAAATAGTCCATAGATCACGATAGATCCATTAATCAAATCTTATTACAAAATTTCAAAACAACTCAAAGCGCACTTGGAATATACTATAAGAATTAACTGGAAAATCACATAAATGATCAAACTCCCTGCCAAACACTAATAACTTTAAAAACTAAATTATTTCCAAATCTAGTAAATTGCAATAACATTAAATAAATTTTTCACAGAAATTAGAAAAAAACTTTTAAACAGATTTCCAACTACTGATAACTCATTTACATATTATATCCACTAGATACTAATTAATTACTAACTAAATGAATTATCGATTGAACTAACTCGCGAGGACTTTTTCATAGCTTTGAAATCTTTTGAAAGAAATAAAGCTACTGGCTTCGACGAAATAAATAGTAACATAAATATAGATTGCTACGAAAACCTAAGAGATATACTTTTCAAAACTTTTGAAGAATCTTTAAAATAAGGGATTTTTCCGGAAAAATTGAAAATTGCAAATCTTATTCCAATCTACAAAAGTGGTAACAAAAAAGATTGTGCTTTCCAGTTTTTTCGAAAATTTTAGAAAAAATAATTTATAATAGAACATATAAATATCTTAATGATAATAAACTGTTAAAAAATGCTTTTTAACGGAACACGCAATTAATCAATTTGTCCGGAAAATCTCTGAGTTTTTTGATTAAAAACAATACACTTTAGGTGTATTTATTGATCTATCAAAAGCATTGGCTGCCGTCGATCAAAAAATTTTACTGCAAAAGCTCAAATATTATGGGATAAGTAACAATCTTTTAAATTAGTATAAAAGTTATTTAACGAACAGAAAACAATTTGTCCCCTTCAATAACAAACTCCGAACACGAATTGACTCAAATAATTTGCGGTGTTCCTCAAAGCTCAATTATTAAACCTCTGCCTTTTTTTAAATTATGTAAATGATATAAATAAAGCCTCAAACTTAAAAAACATCATGTTTGCTGATGATACAAGTTTATTTGTATCAAACCTTAGCATTACGAAATTGTAGAACAGTTTTGTAATGCTTCGAAAAAGTTCTGAAGTTTATTCATTTAAAGTTTAACTGGTTTAAATATAATAATTAACATTATAATTGGTTTAAATATTATAATTACTTTTAAACATAGTCAAAACAAAGTATATTCTGTTTCACCCATTATTAAAAAAAATGATTTTTGCCAAACCTATTTATTGCCAAAACTATTTATTGATAAAATTGAAATAAAAAGAGAAACCGCCAAACAGGTTTTACGAACAATTCTTGATGAAAATGTTACATAAAAAACTCATATTGACTACATTAGCAATAAAGTTGCTAAAAGTATTGGTATCCTATTTAAGATCAGATTTTTTTTAGATAAAAAGAGTGTAATGCAACTCTACTACTCCTTTATACATAGTTATATTAACTATGCCAATATTGCTTCGGGAAGCACAAGCAAAAGTAAATTGCAACTTCTTTACCGTCGTCAGAAACACGTTATGCGTTTAATACTTTTTAAAATTCGTTTAACGTATTTAATTTTTTTATATAAAGGTGGGAATGTATATTAACATAACATTTATAAAATTTTGTGTTTTGTTTTAATGTAAAATTTCAATTTAAAGATGACTCAGCTCTAACTATTTTTAAAGATCTTTTTATTAAAAAAATAAACAAATATGTTTTGCAAAATGATGGTTTTTTAAAAGAATCACTTTGTTGTACAAAGTTTAATCAATTTTGTATTGGATATCTTGCACCTTATCTCTGGAACAAAATTGTTTTGAATAATTTTGATTTATCAACTTCATTCGAACTTTTTTTAATATAATTAAAAAATATATATAATTCTTTTATAAACGATATAATGAATTACTTCTAACATGCAAAAACGCACTGTATAATATTTAATTTATTTTTTATTTTTGCTATATATATGTGTATATATATAAATATATATATATATATATATATATATATATATATATATATATATATATATATATATATATATATATATATATATATATATATATATATATATATATATATATATATATATATACATATATACTTTTGTGCCTAAAAAACATCAAGACTATTAAATATGCGAGCAATAAAAGAGAAAGTGCCCACTTTTGTTTTAGATTGCCATGATTCAAAAAAACTACTCGGCATATGTGATAAATGTAGAAGTAATATACGTCGAAAAAACTACTTGCCAGATTTAGTGATAGACTGAACTAACAACGCTGTTACACCTTTAACCAGAAATTTTACTATTTGGCACTGTAAAGTATGCAAACTAAAAAGTTTACGTGGAAGAACCCAAACAAGAAGAACTAGTAAGTTATATATATAAAAATATATAAATCTTGTTTTTCAAACATCGGTAAGGGAAAGAAGCACAAATGTGGAAATAAAACGTTAGCTGTAAAAATGTTAGAAAAACTTCAAACCTCATCTAAAGCCTAGGGTTAGATTGCTTCTCAAGTTATCTTAGAAAAATTAAATGAACAAAGATCAAAAAGAATTATCGGTACGGCTCTTAAAAATTAAACCAAGACAGATCACTTTGATTATGTTATTAAGGTTTAAATCAAGTTTTGAGATGTTTAACAAGAAACGAATACAACTAGGAAAAGAACTCAGGTAATAACAATTTTTTGAAGTATTTCTTACTCTTTTTATATATTATAGGTAACCATAATTAAAATATCTATATATTTTAAATAGAACACCAATTAAAAGGAAAACTTGCATACAAGCAGCTCCAAAAAGCACTATCGGTAATTGATGGTGCACTTGAATAGATTATCAAGAACTTGATTTTAAAAAAGAAAATTTAAAAGTAAAGGAAAATGTCCGTATTATTACGTATAACAATATTGAGGAGTTTGTAAAGTTGCTTATTGTGATTAAAAAAAAAAACTTAAGCAATCAAACAAACTTGATATTGATGTAGGAAGAGGCTTTCGGAAGGTAAATAATTTCATTCTAAATATGTTTATGAGAGTTATGATTCAGTCAAAACAAAAAAATATGGTAGAACATATTATAAAAATGAAAAATTTCTTATTTTAGATCTGTTTAAACCTACTGTCAGATTGTGAGAGCGAAAGTTTAGAACTTAAGAAAAACAATCATGAAAACAAAACTACAACAAGTACTTATGAAGATCCTTAGAATTCAAAATATAAAGAAGGTTCTGTAAAAGCTATATTTATACTAGCTTTAGTTCCGAATCTTTCTAAAAATCACTACAATGTTTCTATATTAATGAACTGTAGCAATTTAGATAAAATAAAATGCTCATTTGTAGTTAATCTTAAGCTTTGTCAAATAATGTGTAGTGTATCTCCAAGTGCTATGGCTACACAACCTTGCCATATATGCAAGTTTTAACAAATGCAACCATTTTAAGAAGAAAAGCTTAAAACTTTTGGTTTTTTAGAAAAACAATACACAAAAATTACTCAATCAGGCGCAATAAAACGTAATGCCAAACATTTTTCAACGTTATTAATCCTCCGTTGATACATGCAGAAACCAACGACCACTTAGTGGCATATTATCTTTTCCTGCCAGAGTTACACATAATGGAGGGAGCTGTTAACCATATTTTAAATCATATCGAGTAATGTGGTGGTGAAAAAAACTGCCACAGTTTTAATGATTTTAAACATTTCAAAAGAGATCCAGAACAATGCCTTTAATGGCAACGCCTTCCGTAAAATCCTTAAAAAATTATGATAAGTATATGCGTGCATTGCAAATTATCTTACAACCATTGGCAGAAGGGCTTAGAATTTTAAACAATTTGGTTGAGTCTTGTTTTATTTCATTTATTGGTTTTAACCAATTGGTTTTATAGTGCATTCATTTTATTTTAAAACATATAGGTGCTTTTTGTGCAGTAAGAGGGCGTGAATTAGACAGCTACTATAAACAAGCTATTGAAGCAATTCATTACAACTTTTTTAATGAATCTTGGAATAGGTTCAAAGTTTCCAAAAGTAACAGCTCCTTTTCTGAACATTGAAATAAAGCTGTTATCAGTTTTAACGGAAAAAACCTTGTAAATATTACAAGTGTTCCTAAATATACATATACATATATATATATATATATATATATATATATATATATATATATATATATATATATATATATATATATATATATATATATATATATATATATATATATATATATGTTTTAACTTTATTTAATTATAACTTTTTTTATGCTCACTAATAACTAATAACGTTTTTATGCTCACTAATGTCACAAAAATATGTTTATTAATAAACATATTTTTTTGGCATTAGCATTTAATAATAGGCAAAATCCTAATGGTATAAAACATTAGTTAACGTGTTTGTATATATATGTAATGTGTATGGGTTTACAAATGACGTTATCATGACAGTCATATCCAAACAATATAATCTATTTATGACTTATTTTCACACCTTAAACGGCTATAATTCTTGAACAACTAATATGTTTGTTATATGAATTTATCAAAAATAAAAAAATTCTATGGACTTGGAAAAAATTTCGGAATTTGGCCCTTTTGGCTCCTAAAATGTAAATATTTTGCTAAATGGAATTTTATGGTTTTGGTGACATATCAAACTTTAATCTACTCTTTGTTACAAATCCAACAATGTATGACAACGGGTTCAAATTGCAAACTAAAAAATGATTGGAGGCATGTGTGACAGCAAGCTTACATTGGCTTAACGTAACTTTTAACATTGGCAAAATTATTGCGTTGGGCCAACATTTAGCCAATGTGTGTTTTCAGCCTAATATTTCAATTATCCAAATCTGTTTTTTGCAAATATAGTACTATGTTAGGCCAACATTTGGCCAATGAAGTATCGGCGTAATATTATGCCACAAAAATCTGTTCCTACACTACCCTATTAGAGCACAATTCAAAATTAAAAATTGAAACCGACGTTAGAAATTTTTATAACTGAGTATTGGAGTCTTCAAATTTGTTTAAAAACGTAATTCTGACTTCCAATATTGCATTAATTCCGACTTAATTTTTCAGTATATAAGTAGGAATTAGCAAATGTGAAATAAGTAAGAATTAGATTACTCAAATCAATACAGGAATCATCCAGTGGACACAAGAACCTTTTGTAAACGTTTAAAAATATTTTTATACGGTAAGGTTATAGAAAAAACTTTTTATGATTTAAGTTTAGGTGTGAAAACCAAAATCTGCATAAAGATAAATGTTTAATTATTTTGTATTCATTTATTATGAAATTATACAAAAACGTTATAAAATAATTTTAATCTTATTTTATAAGGAGCTTTCTTCAAATGATCGCGTATCCACGTATTGACCGAATCGAATTTTTTTGCATGTCACACCAATGTTTCGAAAAAATAAATACGATATAAATCTTTTATGCATTTTATTAGCACATACAAAGCATATTACATATGCATACATTTATACAAATATATTCAGGGTAAACTCTATGTATAAACATTACACGTTTAATTTATATAACAATTTTTAAAAAGTAGTTATCGTTTGAATATGGAATAAAATTAGAAAAACAAACATTTTATATCAACATTTAAAATTTACCTATAATTGCTTTATACAAAGTTTTTTAAATTATATCTCCCAGCTTTGTTAAACAACGATTGAACACTTTTTAACTAAGCAGGTGACAGCCCTACAAATTTTTTCTATATATTAATGTAAAGAATTTAATGAACTAACAAATGAAACTTTTCTTTGTTATTTATTTTTCAGCAAATTCCCTTATATTATTGCATTTATTTATATAAAATGAGTTCCATAAATATTACATACTAGCTGAATCGACCCATAAAATACGGGTCTTTGTAAGTCTATTCCACACAAACCTTTTCCCTTATTTTCTTAATCTAGCTGTCCGTATCGGTAAATACAGGTCTTTTCTTCTACTTCTATATTTATCTACTCCACGTCAATCATTTCTTTACTTGTTCCTTATTTACTTCAATATTTTATAGTAAACGGTGGAAAAAAATTCATTAAAATAATTTGCTTTGAGAGCAAAAAAAAACTTTAACATACGCACTTTTTCCGCATACGTATATAGCTTATTAAACCCCGTTTATTTATTTTATTAAAAAATTCTGAACTAAACTACTTCCTACTTTTAGACCAGCCATGGAACATGGTTTATGGTTGCGTCCTAGCCATTTTCAATAGTTACTATTTACTATATTTATTATTATTACATGCTTAGTTTTGAATAATAACGGTCTTTTATAGTTACCTTTGTATTAGACGGAAGCGGTAATGCAATTCTTTAAAACGTTAGTTGCTTAAAGCGTCAAAAGTCATGCAAAAAAATAAATCATAAATTTTGTGCTTTAAAAGTTGAAAAACTAATAATAATATAACAAAAAGTTTGGTAATTTTTAAACGTTATTATTTAGCTCTTACTTATAGTATTTATTTTGTTTTCATTTTACATTTTTTTAAAAATGTTGAAGCGCCTAACTACATGCATAACTTTGATAGCTCACAAGTTAAGTGCGCAGTCATCAGAGTTGCTGTGCAAGGCTTCAAATCCGCGCCTAAAAAATTTCAATACATTTTTTTTAATATGGCTATATTTATAGCAAAAAATAAAATATAGCGAAAAACCTTTTAATTGCTTTTTTTTCCCCTGCCTCCACTGCAATACCATGTGGAGTAGCAGGACGGTTTTATCAAGTTTTTTCCTTATTAGGTTTTAGAACTTTTTTTTTTAAGACTATCCGTAGCTTATTAGGACCAATTATGTGAGAACAATATCAAAATCGTGACGCACACGCAACAAATTTTCGCCCTGTTTATTGATGTTTTTAGAAAAAACGGTTAAAAGAAAAAACGGTTAAAGTGTATAACATTTAACTTGTTTAACTTCACAAATATTTTGTAATTTAAAGATTCTAAGAAAAAAATCGCTGGTGGTAAATTTGAACCACGACTATTACGTTCAGAAGTTTAGCTCGCTAATCACTCGGCCATGCTGACACATCAAATATCGAAATTTTAAAAATATATAAAAATTGTTTTAAACAGAATTGCTGTAGATCAAAAATTAAGAAGAGGTTAATGCAATGCAATTTTTAAGTCAAAGTCAAACTATAAAACTTGAAAAATGTTTCAGTATGTTTTATCATTACTTAATTACGTACGTTAGATATTTGCATACAATTTTTCTTATAAAAAAAGTGTTGCGACCCTTTCTACTAACACTATTAAGTTCGGCATTATTATATAGAAGATAGATTATAAAATAGTTTTTCACCTAAAAGGACAAACTCTATTCCACATTTACCTTATCTCTATTTCTCCCTCTAATATTTTTTAGTGATCAACAGATTATGTGCTAAAAAAAATAAAATTCACATATGCACCTTTTCCGTATATTTATATTTAGAGCTTAACATGAAGAAGGTAAATCATTTAGTTCAAGACAACCTGCCCAAACCCAAATCCTCTGTTGATTTATGCACACTCACTGTGGCTAGGCGTGTAAAATAAGTAGCTAGGCAAGTCAAATAAATTAACTTTATCTGTTTTTCTGCATAAAACAAAAACAGAAAATGTGAAGTACTTGATAAAAGGAACTGTAATATTGGATTTAGTTAATTCAATACAAAGTGATAAGAAACTGCAAAATAAGGTAACAATGTGAAAATTATTCAAATACTAATTTACAACAATTTGTATTGCGTTTTATTAAAATAGCTTTATTAAATGGTATGAAGATTGATGATTCTTCTTCTTCGCCTTTAGAAAATGATTAACGATTTGAAAGACTTTTAAATTGATTATAAAAGCATTATCTAAAAATGAAATAAAATCATTATTGATAACACTGAATGCACATTTATTTGTTTTATGTTAATTCATTTGAAAAATGAAAAATGCGAAACAAAATTTAGTAATATTAAATAAATATTAAACACTTACTTTGTGAGAGTGCTTTTGTAAAAGTCTCTAATATTTGGTTAGAAGGCTGGAAATACTCTTTTTTTAAAAAAAAATTCAGTTTTATCAGTATTGTAAAGATAAAAATTGTTATTGACACAAAAAAATTCAGCATTTTTTCTTAAAGTATTTCTTGGCTTTTAGTGAATGATTAGGAGTAAGTTTCAGTAATGAAGCTAACTAATAATCATTTTTAACGATAGACACCACCGTGAAGGTAAGCCAAGCTGTCTATCAACACAAAACACCACAACAACATTACAGAATGACAAACAATAACACCAGTAGTGTAGGCGGGATTTTTGTTGTTTCAGATATATATTTAGAAGCTGTTAAAGAGTTTAACTTTGTTATGTCTAAAAAAATTCAGGTTAGGAAAAACACTTTTTTTAGACATTTGTTCCTAAGCTTTAACAACATCAATTTTTTGCAAAGTATTTTAATTCTATAAACGTGAATACACTTAAGTTTAGTTGAAAGTGCTATCTGAAGCATCAAAAGACCCTGCCTATGCTACTGAATACACATAGCATAAAATACTTTTATACAACACATTTGCACATAACACAAAATATTCAGATTATGTGTTTCCAGAATAATTAAAAAAGCTAGACAACACAACTTAGCTCAACACTTGTAATACCGCTTGGCACTAAACGCTGCCAAGTAACACCACAATTTAGTAACACCGCTTGGCATTAAGTGCCAAGTAACACCACTAATTAGTAACACCGCTTGGCTAGCAAGAATCACAATCTTGCACTACACGTTGCCAAGTAACATCACTTTTCACATGTAAACAACTTAATATAAACTTATATAAACTTAAGCACATAAATATAAATAAAGATATATAAACGCATATCTGATTAATTTTTTGCTATACTAATCTAAAATGAACAAAAACAATAAAGTGCTATTTATCAGTTTAAACCTATGAAACTATGTGTATAGCGCCAAATAAAATTTGTAAACAAAAATTATAACTAAACTGGTTTAAAAGAGAGAAAAAGCCAGAAGTATTTTGTAATAACACACTATATTGTAAGTAATAAAACAGTGTTTTTTGAAACAAATAAAAAATTTTATTATTTTAAAAGTCATATTAATGGTAATATTAAAAAGCAAAATTAGTTACAAATTAATTTTAATAATACTAAATTAAAAATGACATGCCAACAATTGCAAACATGTTGCATCATATAGACCACATGTGGCTGACAACTGATTTTAAATACTGTTTTATATATCTAAAGAGAATAATGTAAAGAGAATAATAGGTGTATTGTGCATATATTAGACATTAAACAGATATCATAGAAAAAGAAAAATTTTAAATATATTTACCAAATCTTTCAAAAACTATATAACACTTAACAAGTAAAAGTTAATACAAAAGAAAATTTAGTATTATTAAAATTAAAAATGAAGATAAAAAGATAAAAAACGTAAATTAATAAAAAAACTTACAGACAAACTATTAAAAACTTTTTTAACATAAGAGTTCTTTTGTAAGTTTAGGATTTAAAAACAGAATTAAAAATCAAAAAAATAAAATAGTAAAAGTATAAAAATTAAAAAAATAAAAAATTGGAAAATAAAAAAACATTTTTTTAAAAAGTCAATTTTCTTTATAATTAAAGATGAAGATAATTCTACCAGTAGCTTAAAAAAGCTACTGGTAGAAATTAAAAGAGTTGAACCGCTTCCCAGCACCCCTCCTTCTACCAGTGGTGTCATATAGGGCTTGTCTTCTCCATCTAATGGAAGGATCATCTCCCCCATATTGACACCACCGGTAAAAAGCTCTTTGAGATATCGGACCTAGGTGCTGGGAGCGATATCGCAGGAAATCTTGATGCGATGCTAAAAAATAAAAACAAAAAAAGAAATAAATTTGAATACAGTACTGCACAAAACAACCAATAAAAATATTATTTAAAACTATTTAGACTTTAAAAAAAAAAGTTATGACAAAAAAATAAATAAATAAAGTAATGTAATAATAATGATACGCAATGTCTACACAAATACACATAACACCCATAAAACTGCATACACATAACACCCATACACATAATACACATAACACCCATAAAACTGCATAAGCATGCAAAACAAATTACCTGATGGTCCTGCAGATATTGTTGCTATTTTAGAAATAAATAAAAAATATGAACTAACACATATATTAAATAGTTATGTAATTGCATACAAACATGAAAAAAGAAATGTTTAGGTTTCAATACACATAACACTGCATACGTATGGAAAAACTGCATAAGTATGGAAAGCACATTACCTGGTGGTACTGCAGTTGATACTGTTGCTATTGCGGAAATAAATAAAAAAGTATATAAACAAACACATATTAAACAGTTATGTAATTGCATACAAACACGAAAAAAGTAATGTTTAAGTTCGAATACACATAACACTCATAAAACTGCATAAGTATGCAAAACACATTACCCGATGGTAATGCAGATGATATTGATGCTATTGTAAAAGTAAAAAAAAAAAGTGTATAAAGTAACATATGTTAAGCATTTATGTAATGGATAACAAACATGAAAAAAGTAATCTTTAATTTCAATACACATAACACTCATAAAACTGCATAAGTATGCAAAACACATTACCTGATGGCACTGCAGATGATATTGATGCTATTGTAAAAGTAAAAAAAAAAAAGTGTATAAAGTATCATATGCTAAACATTTATGTAATTGCATGAAAACATGAAAAAAAAATATTTAAGTTTCAATACACATAAAACCCATAAAACTGCATAAGTATGCTAAACAGATTACCAGATATTATTGCTTGAGGTGTTAATGTAGAGACAAAAAAATAAACAAATAAAGTGATGTGCAAAATAAAATATGCAATCTTTAAGTTTTTATACACATAACACTCATAAAACTGCATAATTATGCAAAACATATTACCTTATGGTACTGCAGATGATATTGATGCTATTGTGAAAGTGAAAAAAAAAAAAAAAGTGTATAAAGTAACATATGTTAAACATTTATGTAATTGCATGAAAACATGAATAAAAAAATACTTAAATTTCAATACACATAACACTCATAAAACTGCATATGAATGCAAAACACATTACCTGATGGTACTGCAGATGACGCTATAGTGGAGGTAAAAAATATATTTACATAAACTAACATATACTTATCAATTAAACAGTTTATTTTAAGTGATAAAACCGCACACAAACATCAAAAAATGTGTAATAAAATTAAACAAAATGAAACATAAGTGAACTTTGCTTACCAATTGAATTTTCTAATTTTTCTAAATAGAATAAAAAAAAACTCATTAACATTAAGAAAGAAACTAACATGCAGAATATTTGTCAACTTTAGGAAATCTATAAATAAAGTTGGAACAAAACAAAAGCTAAAAATAACAATCACGAAACAAAACAAACCAAAAAAAGAAAAAAAGAAAAAAGTGACAAAAAAAAAAAAATAATAAAATAAAGAAGAACATTATAGTAACTTACTTAGTTGTTGAAATATAAGCCCTATAAAAAAATGCTAAAAATTGTATCAAAAAAGCTAAAAGACCAAAGAGTAGACCTTTTTTTTGAAAGTAAAATGCTATATCTTTATCTATAATACACAAATGAAAGTTCTACTTTTTCTAAATAAAATGAAAAACTTATAAACATTAAAATAAACTAACTTGCCATATATAGAATAACTTTATGTTAAATAAATATGTAATAAAAAAAATAAAGAGCATGACAACAACAATAACAAATTGCTTACTTAGATTCTCAACTGAATCTTCTAATTTTTCTAAATAAGATAAATTTAAAAGTTACAAAAGTCACTTGCTGACAGTCACAACTGACAAAAGTCAGTTGCTAAATAACTTTAAAAAAACTAAAAAAGCATAACTGTATTTGCACACAAAAAAAAAAAAAAAAAAAAAAAAAAAAAAAAAAAAAAAAATTCCTGACTTAGCTTGTCCATTACTTCCGCTAAACATTAAAAAAAGTTATAATTAACAAAGTGCTGAAAGTGGTGAAATATATATCTTTGTAACATATCCTTCTCATACAAAGTTAGCTTAATTGGCAAGAGCTCTTCGGCTCTGATCTCTTGAACATCTAATATATATATAGACAAAATTAATTTTCAAAATATTCACTTTTTCAATTAAACATATAAGATTTGTCTTAAATTATAAAACTGTTGCACAGTTTTATAATTTAACATTTAAAAATTAATCAGTAAATCACAAAAAGTTTCATTTTACGTGAAAGTTTAGTAGTTAAAAGACTTAAAAGTCTGTTTTAGCTTAAACACGTTTTATAAAATTCTAGCTTAAACACCTTAAATAATGCTTATACGCGTTTTTAAGGTTCACTGCTTTACAAAAACATCAATCAAAGTAGCGGAATAAACAAAAACTGAGTTTCGGGTCCACCCTTTTAAAGTTCTAAAAATTGATTTATATATTTTTTAATTTTAGTTAAATTTTAGGGCGGTGTACTTGATTCACGGGGTTAGGGGAGGGCGGCATATCTTGGTTGATTTCAATTAAAAACGGCTAAAATAAATCATCGTTTTATTCACACGTAAATCAAGTACAGCACCGCCACTTTTAGAACATATGTAACTGCTACTATATATAGTATATATAAATGGCTTACTTCGAAAAAATGCAGAAACTTTTTCGTCGCCTAAAGATATACAAAATTATCTCAATGTAATTTCCTTATAAAATGATAAGCTAAATATCTCAGTTTTATTGACGTATCATCTCTTTTTATCTCTTTAATTAATTAATGTTATACAAAATAAAAAGAATACCTTCTGTATCTTGGCTGCTCATTTCTGAAAAATAATCTTAATGTTTATTCTTGGGTCAAAAACATACTAACTTCAAACATATTAACATAATAATTAAAAAATAAGTTTAAATTTTTAAGTGAAGATTACAATAATTAAACTTGTAGATACAACTTACTTGTCGTCCCTCGCATTGCAATTGTTATAATCGATATGTAGACCACATAGCCGAGTTTTATTGGTTTTAGAGTACAGTTGGCGCACATATCATAATACAAAAATCAGATGGTTTTGAATCTATTAATTAAGCTGTTTTTATTAACGGATTTGGTGGATTTAATTAGATAACCGCAAGGTAGTTTTACAGTGGTTTAAGAGTTGGCGTACGTTTTGTAATACAAAAATCATTTAATATTTGTTTATATCTTAATATTCGAGCATTTCTATTAGCGTATTAGGCGAAATATTGTGGGTTTTCTGTTTGTCACCTTCTGGAGTAACTAATTTTTTTTTTTTTAGGTTTCAGAATACAATTTTTTTTTTCATACCTTTCCGTACTTTTTAGGACTCTTGACCAGTTAGTTTTAATAAAAATTTCAGTTTACATGTAAAAAATTTTTTTTTTTATATATATAAGAAAGAAAGTTATCTCTTTAATGTGTGTTGAACTCGCAGACTTAACTAATTACCTAAAACATAAGTATCTCTATCATGATATATGCGCAACAATTTTCCAACAGCGTTTTTATATTTTTAGAAATTTTAAAAAACGTTTTAAAAAATTCTCTTCGTTTGGTTTGTTATAGTATATTATATCTTTATTTTTATGTAATGCGTATAACATCTAGATGCACTTAAACTTGTTTTTCTTTGTTTTCTAGAAAACTGGGAAAAATTAAAAAAAAAAAATTGTGTAAGTAAAAGGTTTTGAACCCAAGCGAAGCACTCCAATCGCTTTGGAATGCTATATCATCTTTTTACACTATTTAATAAACAGAAAACTTATTAAACTTTAAAAAACAACATTTAATGCTTTAAAATAAAGAGATATTGTCGCAATGAAATTTTTAAGTAAAAATAAATCGGTAGAATTTGATGTCATCTCTTTTATAATAATACTGATTGATAATTAAAGAACTTAAAGTTTACATATTTAGATATTTGAATAGACTTTCGTTCACATTGATAAAATACAAATCATTACGGATTGTGGTTCCGAAAAAAAAGGTTAATACACTACCATCTATAATTATTGAAAAGGTCATATTTTTTAATATCAAAGATATCAAAGTTCGGCGAAAAAGTGAAAACAATGTCTACCTGAATTATATGTTATCTTCCTATTTATTAGGTTTACAAATGATTAGTTTATAATTTATTCAAAACCCTGATTAGCTTTTAATTTATTTGCCTATTAATCACCCTTAACAACAATAACCGCCATAAATATATTCTTAGCATTCTACTTAACGACTTATCTAGTTAGTCTATTTTGTCACTAAGTTTTTTCAAAAAAAAATAAACACATGTATTAACTGTATATCAATATATTTATCTATTTAATTTAATATATATATAATATATAATTTAATATATATATAATTTAATCTAATTAATATAATTGAAGTACTACTAATCAATTTACTGGTATTTTTTCTATAGCATTGTTAAAAATGGTCATATTCTGAAAGAAATTTATTGAAAAGAAAGTTGCGCAAAAGAAAAAAAAAAACTAAATAAAAGTTATTCGTTTTAAAAAACGTTTTACGAAGAGTTTTTCCAAACAATTTTATTTTTAATTGCGTTTTTTTTTGAATTACGTCATTAGCAAATTAAGGCGTTTTGCTACAAATATTTATAGTAAAAAAGTTAATGTAGCAAAATAAACTTTTAATTGTCAAAAGAAAGTTTTAAAGTTTTATCTAGCAACAGGCTTTTTTTTTGCCTCCACAGCAAGTAGCAGGGCTGTCTGTTAAGTTTTTTCTTTATTAAGTTTTAGACAACTTTTTTTTCAGACAATCCGCAGCTTAATTAGGACTAATTACATGAGCACATTAATAACATAAGTGTCTCAATTATCATAGATACGCAACATATTTTTCTCCTGGTGATTTTTTTTTTTTAATGTTTTTTGAAGTTTTAGCATTCTTAAAATCTTTTCTTTTGTGAGTGCATAACATCGTTACGTTACATATGTTTGTATATAATCTTTATAAAACTTCGAAAATATTTTGTATTTTAAAATAATTAAAAAAATTAAAAAAAATAGCCGCCATTGGTAGGAGTCGCACCTCTGATTCCTTGTTCAGAAGTTCGCCGCCTTATCCACTCGAGCTACACCGGCATACATCAAGTGTAGATTTTATAAAAATGTAGTAAGTTTTTAAGGAAAAAATGTTAGATCAAAATTAAGGAGAGGTTGAAGCAATGTAATTTTCAAGTAAAAATCAAACTGTAAAACATAATAAATGTTTCAGTATGTTTTAACATATGCTTTAACATTACTTAGTTAAAAGTTTACGTACGTTAGATATTGCTTCACTTATTCTAATAGTGCTGCGACTCTTTCTTGCCAATACCACTGTTGCAATGGCTGCCAAGGGTTTCGTGTCAAATACGCGCCAAGGGACACTACTACTATTAATTTCGGCAAAATTATAAAGAAGATTAAAATCTTTTTACAGTTAATTACAATTCAATGTTTTGTAAATATTTTAATGTTTTGTAAAATGAAGAGTAATGAAAAATATTGATTCCTCCCCAACCCAATGCCGATATATTATCAACTCCCCTACAAGTTCTTCTGAATCAGTCAATGTATGTACTGAAGCTTTCGCCTATTCCAAAATCAGTAAAATGTCATAAGTTGCACCGAATGCTGCATTTGTGTTTGTATATATATATATATATATATATATATATATATATATATATATATATATATATATGTATATATATATATATATATATATATATATATATATACATATATATATATATATATATATATATATATATATATATATATATATATATATATATATATATATATATATATATATATATATATATATATATATATATCTATATATATATATATATATGTATATATATGTATATATATATATATATATATATATATATATATATATATATATATATATATATATATATATATATATATATATATATATATATATATATATATATATATATATATATATGTGGACTGTATTGATGTAATGAAACACTTGTTGTATTTCACTTCTGGTATTGATGTTCTTTGATAAAACACTTTGATAAAACTCACTTCGATAAACTGTCTTGATAATACTGACTGATTGACTTCCATATACTGATTGAATTACATGTCTCTTATATAGTAAAATAAACCTGTGTAAACCTGTTCTGGAAGATTCTAGATGCTTCTTTTAAATACTTCTGGAAGCTTCTGGATGCGTCTGAATGCTTCTGAATGTTTCTGGGTACTTCTGAATGCTTCCTGATGCTTCCTCTGGAAACTTCTGGAAGCTTCTGCATGCTACTGGAAACTTCTGGATACCTCTTTTAATTATTAAAAAACTTCCGTGATGTATGCTGCAAAATGGCACTTGTCAACGAAATTCTGCCTGTGTGCTGTCACCTGTCAGCTGATTGCTCATATCATGGCATGCTATGAGTCCAAACTCCTGAACTGTTTGCTGTGGTAGTATAGTTCGTTTCATTTTTAAGACATATAAAGTTAGGAACACTTTTTAGCATTGTTCGATGTTGGTTGCAAATGTTTTGTCCAATACTGTATATACACATATATGCATGTATATATATATATATATATATATATATATATATATATATATATATATATATATATATATATATATATATATATATATATATATATATATATATATATATATATATATATATATATATATATATATATATATATATATATATATATATATATATATATATAAACAAGAAGATTTGTATCTCAACCAGATACAATAATAAACAACAATTTTTTTATGAAAAAACTAAAGGAACTTGTATTATGGATACAAAAATTCTAGCATGACACAAAAAAGTCGAAGAACATCTTTTTAATACAGATATCAGTTTTGTAAATACTATTAAAACTATACCTCGTAAAACACTCCATATATTTACTAGATTTCCTAAGCTTATCTTTTCCCCATTTCCTTTTCGATTTAATTTGGACTGTAACTGATTCGAAAATAACCTGATAAATATTTTAATAATAAACTGAAATATATAAAGATTTTTATTTTAATATATGTAATAAATTAAAGTATATTTTAATATATGAATGCTTAAAATTATGAAAGGTAAAAGCATTAAATTTGAAAATAAAATGCTAAACAAGCTTTAGCATTACACTTACTTTAGCACACAAACAAACTTAAACACCTACAGCGAAGCTCCCGAGTTTATCAAATTGTCATGATAAAAGTAAATCCATAACAAATAACGGTCAAAAAGAATTGCTTTTGGTCCCTTTTAATCATATTTCTAATAATTAATAAAAACAAAATCAATTACCTTTACATGATCAAAAAAACATGTTCTCTTGGCTTTTCACCACCAATCTTTTTTAAACTATCAAGCTGTAATAAATGTAATAAAAACTAGTGTAACTTAAATTTCTTTACAACATATTGAGTCTAACACAAGCTAGTTATTTTAGTTCATTTACAAATACTTTTTATTTAGATTCTAAACTAATAAACCAAATTTAAACAAACTTATTAAAACTAAGATAATTAGATTATACCAAGTTAGTATACATGGTTTTATCTTTTAGTTTATTATCCAGTGTAACCACTTCGTCCACCGATTCTAGCAACTTCACCCCAGTAGCCTAGAACTTAATTTCTATAACTTCTTTTAAAAGAACTTTTATTTCTGCAAGCTCCTTGAGAAAAACATTTTGAATCTCTACAAACAAGAATAAAAAGATTGATTAACATATTTAGCTCATAAAACCAAATAGCAAAACAATGAAATAAGAACTTTAAAATTCAAATTATGCTTGAGTAACTTAAACTAAAATTCCAAAAACACATGTAAGTTTTTTTATTACTCCATCGCAGAAGTTGCCATAATATTTTGGAAAACCTACTTTTTAAATCAGCTAAAACTTTATCCTGTAAAAGGCTACGATATTAAATAATTTTAACTACTACTAAAAGTAGTAGTTAAAATTCTTACTAAAAAAACTACTAAAGATAAAATGCTACACACATGATTTATCGGATCACAATATTATAAATAATCCATTTCTATTCTTTTATACCTATCTTTTACAATTATTTTAATACAAAAGCAAATTAATAAAAAAGACCTCCACATTAACATTCAGTAGTGTAAAAACCAAAATTACTCACATTAAAACTTAAAACTCTTTGACAATGTGAACTTTGCTTGGTGTTCATCAGTAAAATGTGAAGAAAAATTATATTTTTCAATCTTTGAACCTGATAACAACTCTATTCAAAAGAAATAATTATAATTAGAACTATAAATAATCCCTCAACCATACCTGTTACTTAATTTAATCTTTCAACCAATTTTGTACTCTTTCAATTTCTGAATTCAAACAACTTGAGCATGCTTTCAATCAGTTTTCAATTTTCATATCAAGTTGATTAAAGGATTATTTAATACATCAGAATGCTGTCAATGATATAAATATATGTAACCATCTTAACAACATTACATATAATAGGACACCCAAATAGTTAAAATAAAAGGAAAATCTTAGTAATACATAAAAAAGACTAATAGCTAGATAGATATTATTCAGATCAAATTAAACAAGAATCTATTTCAGTTTATAAACAATTTAGAAAAAATTATGATAATTATGTTATACTTTTAGCATTGGGTTTATTCATAATAGGTGGCGGAGGTTCTGGCAATGAAGAGCGGTATGATTTTTTATTCTTATTTTTAATGCTTTCTTTAACATATATCTCATCTGATGTAGAAAGTTGTATTCTTCACAACATGAAAATGAATCTAATTATAAAACATTTTGCTACAAAAAAGTAATTAAGTTACCTTTAAAAAATATACAAAACAAGTTAGATACTGACTATCTGTTATCTTACACTTTATCAATGGAAATTTGTGCCATTCTTTTGTTGACAAAAGGTTGTTTTTCAGTGCATGATTATAGTTTTTTTTTTGGACAATAAATTTGTTGGTATTCTTTGTCAATCCACTTGTTTAGTGCATAATTACTTGGTTAGAAAAACATGCAGAAAAACTTTCCTTTAAAGTTGGGTTATACTTATACTCATTAGGCTTTTGGTCATAAGAGTATTCATTGTACAAAATCGCTGACTCATGATGGTCAAAATATTCTTTTAGATTTTCGCAAGATAAGAAATCATTTCTTTTAGAAGTTCCAACATTCGTTTTTTTTTCCATATGTACTGATGAAAATTCTAGTATTTTTTAATATTCTTTTTGGACACGTCTACTGCGTCTCTTTTCGTATGCCCTTTTTGTAAAAGACTTAAATAAATCTTGGTTTCTCGATAAAAACAATAAGTGCACAACCAATAAAACAATCTTTTGTGTTATTGAAAAACACTCATATTATGAGTGTTTTTCCATAACACAAAGATTGTTTTATTGGTTGTGCACTTATCGTTTTTATCGAGAAGCCAAGATTCTTATATGAGTTTATATATATATATATATATATATATATATATATATATATATATATATATATATATATATATATATATATATATATATATATTTTTATTACATTATCTTTTATTCTAGAAAAAAAAATATCAACTTGAAAATATTAATTTTGTAATATTTCTGCAAAATAAATTTCAAATCACAAGGATTTTAGCGAACATGCTAAGCATCAAATCATCGAAATATTTTGTGAACTATAATAGCATGTTATTTTATTATTTAAAATTTATCAAAAGAAGTAATCATTAATGTTTTCCATAGGTTAAAATCTTCATGCTTTTTTCGTAATATGTTTAAGCATGGTTTTTAAATGGCGGTCATTTATAATTGTTGCTCCGTAAAATTAGTTATATTTTTTTCTTGTTTTTATAACAAATCTATATAAGACATCTAATAGACATCTAAGTTTAGATGAAAAAAAATTATCTATGCGCGATCTATTTTATGCATCTAATATGCATCTAAAACAGAGCAAAAATAGTATCTCTAGATCCAGACGTCTTTTTGATCTCTAATATACGTCTAAAATATACGTATCGGCAATAGATACTAATTAGACCAATTTTAGACGGTCTAAAAGACGTCTATTGTTTGCTGGGTATATATATATCCCAGCCGGCATTATTACGTTGTTTCAACGTTGAAATTCGGTTGAAGCGTTGTTTCAACGTTGTTCAACTATGTCACAACGTTAAATCAACGTTACCGTTTAAACGTTGATTATTTAACGTTATTTCAACGTTAAATCAACGTTACAGTTTAAACGTTGATTATTTAACGTTATTTCAACGTCATTATTTCAATTTATGCGCGCGCAGAAATGGAAGTAAAATTGTAAACATTATTTCAACGGTTAAAGTTATAGAGATTTATAATGGAAAAAAAAATGTAAATACTGAACTTATACCGTATCCATCCCCGACGGGCATTTGTTTTTAAAAGTTACGTTCTAAATGTGTTTATGATGTCTTTTAAACGTCTTTTCAACGTTAATGTTTAAAAGACGTTTAAAAGACATTTAAAATACATTTAGATCGTAACTTTTTTAAAACAAATGCCCGTCGGGTCTAGTCGGCGTGACGTCACGCCGAATTGCGAAATAAATTAACCATCTTGAATGGAGGGAAAACAAACATATAAATATCAACAGCGTTTTAAACTTTTTTTATGACAAAAAAATGCCAAGGAGTTGTTGTGTTGTAGGTTGGACAAACAATTGTAAAAAAAACAATGAACTTAAATTTTATCGTATTCCTAAGAATGAAGCGGTCAGAAGAAAATGGTTAAATGCAATTAATCGTGCTGCAGATAGCACTTCGTCAAAACAGTGGTCTCCTACGTCTTCAAATGTTTATGTTTGTTCAGCACACTTTATTACTGGTAAACAACTTTTATTAAGATTTGATTTTATATACTAAATGAATTACAATAAATACTACTTGTTCAAAAATTTCAGGTAAAAGAGAGCTCTTTGAGAAACATCCAGATTCAGTTCCATCAATTTTTGATACTGGAATGAAAGGTTCTCCTCAAAGAAATACCAACAATAACAAAATTAACCGAGTCAGTAGTAGGATAAATAGACAAAGTAAATATTATTGTTTGCTTCAATTCATTTGTAAATAATTACTTTGATGTTGTTTAATTTTTTTTTTTAGAAATAAGTGTTCCTGCATGCAAATTATTAAAACTATGTGCTCAATCAATTAGTGAGGATGTTGATTTTGTCATTGAAAAAAGGAGTTTTAGTAAAGAAGGTAAGTTTGAAAAAATAATTATTAAATTTAGGTATTTACAATTTAAATTTGTATAATTTTTGTTATAATTAATAATGATCATGTAGATCTTGTAAAGGTTATGAAACCGCTCCAGTAAATTTTTATAAAATAAATGTATTTCATACTCAACAGAAATCAATATCCAAGTTAGTACTGAAGATTATTTACAGCAATCTGATATCAGTAATCCTATATGCTCCGAAAATTTTTTAGAACAATCTTCCAGTCATGGTATTGATTAATTTTTTATTTTAGTTATTTACATTTTTGCATAGTTTTAGATTTTTCTTTTTAACAATTTTTCAGAAATTAATAATTCTATACTTACTAGAGCTATTTTTGAACGTTGACCATCATAAATTTAATTATAAAAATAAAATGGCTATACAAATATAAGTTTAAAATATGTTTTCTTTAAAAAAATTTGTGCGAATTAAGTTTTTTTTAGCACTAAGGTCTTCAATTACTTCTAACTTAACTTCTATTTGTATTTTTTGTTTTTGTAATTTTGTTTATTTTTTGTTTATTATCTTTATTTTGTAAAAGTTGAAAAATAGTTTAATAATATTTTTCAGAATTTAGTGTTCCTATAATTAATGAAGATGTTTATGTTCAAGATTCCAGTAAGAGTTATATACAAGGTATTAATTTAAAAGTTATTTAAACATCATATGCAAATTTAAAATATCTATTGTATTTTTTTCTTATTTAAAGGTAAGAGTGCTCCTGTAAACATCAATGTTCAGCAAAGTTCAACCAATAGTTCTTTAAAGTCAGAAATGAGTTATACTGAAAAATCTGAAATTGATATTGAAATACCTCTTAAAACATCAGAAAGACAACAACTATATAGTGAAATAAATAATCTTCGATTAGAAAGAGATTTATTTATGTCGAAGTGGATATCATTAAAAGATAGCAATTGCAGTTTAGGAATAAATAAAACTCGAGCCAATCCTGATAAGTGCAATATGCTCACTGGACTTAATCTTCCTGTATTAGAAAAACTGTTGAGTTTCCTATGCAAAGGAACTCCAGAAAGTTCATTAAAAAGATTTAATACAGAAGATAAAATTGTTTTCTGTTTAGTTAAATTAAGGCACAACATTAACTTTGATATGTTATTGTTTATGTTTGATATTAAAAAAACTACTGCCTTGGATAACTTTTGGAAATGGATTGATATTATGTATGTGAAATTAAAATATTTAATAAAAATGCAAGATCGAGATCATATATACGAAACAATTCCTCCTGTTTTCAAAAACAAATTCCCAAGACTAACATCAGTTATTGATTGTTTTGAGGTTTTTGTGGAATCACCATCATTTCTAATGGCAAGAGCACTATTTTACAGCCAATATAAAAAACATTGTACAATAAAATGTCTCATTTCATGCACACCTAATGGAACGATTAACTTTATTTCCAAATGCTATGGTGGAAGAGCTTCTGACAATCAAATAACTCTGGAATCAGAATTTGCATCTAGCAAGTACCATATGCCAGGCGATCAAATCTTATCAGATAGAGGTTTTACTTTACAAGACGATTTTGCAGCTGGAAGTTGCTCTATATTAATAAATCCAGCTTTTACAAAGGATAAAGCACAACTTTCTGCTTCGGAGGTAGAAAAATCTCGCAAAATATCATCTGTTAGAATTCACATAGAAAGAGTTATTGGGCTGTTGAAAAATCGTTACACCATTCTTCAAGGTGTATTGCCTTTACGAACTGTTAAAAACATTACCGATGAAGCTACCTCAGTTACTCTTTCTAATTGTGACAAAATTGTAACAGTTTGTGCTGCTTTAACAAACCTTGGTGAAGGAATCGTTTAAATTTTCTCAAAACGGCTATTTTCATAGCCCCATATCTTAATAAAAGCATTATTTGACAAAAAGGACCTCAAGAGGTGGTACAAGAGTTGTACTCATGGATTTTCTTTTTCCGGAAAATTTGGAATTTCGGATATTATTATTAACTTTAAGTTTCCCCAGATATCCTAAAACTTTCCAGAAATTAAAGTTGAGGTATATCTTTTGGAAATATATTTATTTTCAAGCTTTTTCACTTATTGCTCATACTGTATTAGCGATAAGTGAAATAGCATAAAAATAAATATATTTCCAAAATATATACCTCAGCTTTAATTTCTGGAAAATTTTAGGATATCTGGGAAAACTTAAAGTTAGTAATTTTTGTATGTCATACTAAAATTAAAATGGAAATCAACTCAGGTAATAGCAAAATAAAGTGGAAATTATAATCCGGATTATACCGGATATCTTACCTAATTTTTAAAATATGACCCGGATGATCAATGTATAATCAGGGATTATCTTTTTCCGGATATTTTATTTAGTTTTTTCGGATATCCAAAAGGTTTTCTATACATACAAGTTTATATATATGTTTAGGTAATATATTTGATTTTTAGGGGCTTTTTAGTCATCACTCGTTCAATTTCAAAAAAATTAAGATACAATTCAGCTGAAAGCAAATTATGAGGAAAATAAAAGAAAAAATATTCCGCATTTTTTCCGGATATTTTACGCAAAGAATTTTCCTTTTTTTTTTTAAATATTACCTGGATGATCTATGTATATCGTCCCTGGTGCCCCGGAAAAAGGAGAAGCCTTTCTGCATTACGTGGTACATATTTTCAGACCGCAAATACATTTGGGATCTACTTTTGCTGTTAGCAGCCCTGTAAATAAGGATTTTCACTATTCAATACGAAACGTATATGGTATAGAATACAATACGATACGGAAAATGATCATGAAAACTAGTCCATTCTTTAAAGTTGAAGTTGAAGGTGTGTTGAATAAGTTTAATAGAATATTTATAAACCAAATAAACCTAACCTAATAAATGTGCGAAATACGGATTAGAATATTTTTTAGGTTTGAAAAAAACGAGCCACAACTTTATGTCGTTACAACATAAAAATATAAATGAATAAAATATCGACCGGCGTCTGAATTAAATATGAAAATACATTTCGATTCCGCTTTATCAAAAATGTAATAACTTGTTAATACGATTTTTTAGTAAAATAATTTGTTACTAGAATTTTATTTCCTAAATTTGATTATGAGTAAATTTGCGTAAAAATATATTGTTGGAATCTATTCAGTAGAAACATTGTTATCATTAGTATTTTGAGAGTTCAATTCACGCATTAGACTTTTTGTATAACATTGATAAATAAGATTTTGTTTATTTAGGTGCTCCAAGAAGTGCTAAGGGTCTTTTTATAGAGCACCGCGTAACAGTATTTATTTCACGCTTCCTTCATTACTAATCTTGCATACATGAGCCGTCATTGAACAACGATAGTTTACAGTGATTATCTAAGTCATATTTTAAAAATCCGGTAAACAGTTGTGTATAAACAGTTGTATATTCGGAAAAAATCCGTTATATATTTACTCTTACTTTCCTATTTCTTTTTTATATTGTTGTATGAAAAACCAAATAAAGTATATATAAATTACAAAAATACAAACAAATAATATATAGGTCAGACAGTTTGGATATCCGGAAAAACATAAAATTTAGAAAAATATCCGGAAAAAAATTACCCCTGGGTTTAAAACAATATTATAACATAAAATACGACAAAATGTTTTCCCCCGAGGAATAAGGTAAAATATTTTTTTCCAAAAAAGAAACCGATTAACTTAAGGAAAAATACCGCCTTACTTCTTTTTTATTTAGACCAGGTAATCAAACTCTTCTTATTCACCGAGATTTCGGGGAATAGGAAGAGTTTGATTATTTGTTAATCTGTAACAGTTTTTTCAATATTATATCATATGCTTTAATGTTTTTAATAATATGTGGCTATGAAAATAGCCGTTTTTTAAAAATGGGATATTCTTTATTTCACCTCAAATTATGATTTTTCCATTCTATTTCTCAGCATAATAATGTTAACAACAAATATCATGAAAATGATAAAGAGAACAGCATTAATACTGCTCCATTGATGTATTGGTTTCTAAGAAGATAATAATAAAAAAATGCATTATTAAAAAAAAACTTTTTGCTGCTAAAACTATAAAAAATAATTACGTTTTTGTGTGCAGACTTTTTCTTGTTTTTACAGCTATTGCAATACCATACAGACAATCTTGGCACAGATTTCAAAGATATACATTTAAGATGAAACCAATTATCACATGAATCACAGCCGACCATTGCATCATCATTTTCTGAGCTTTTAGATTTGTAAATACAAAAAACATTATCATCATTATTTATGGTTTCTGTTAATGTAGAAGAGGGCAATTTCATTCCTGATTCAACTTCTCTTGTTACTAATTCCCTCAAAATAAATCTACTCCAAAAAACATCACATTTATTAAACACCGATTCCATAAAATTAATGTCAGGTTCAATACGTAAAACTATAAACTCACTGGGTGTCCATACCATAAAAACACAATAGCTCACTCCAGTGAGCTATTGTGTTTTTATGGTATGGACACCCAGTGTCCATACCATTTCAAGCTCTCATTTCAAGCTGAACCTGGAAAAAATATGTGTGCTGTTTTTGTAAAAAATATTTCCCATCCGTAATTAATCCTACATAAAAAACATCTTTCAGTATTTCTTCTTTCAAAGATTTGTCTTATAAACTAAAAGGGCATTTGATTTCTAAAACTCCATGTCCACAACAAATGCAATACACAGAAGCATCAGGAGATGCTGCATACCATGGTTTTTCATAGTCGATGCAAAGCCCTAATTTTTCAACTTTTAAATTTTGATGGATGACAATGTCTGAAAGTGCCATTAAGTTATGAGCTTCATTACAGTCTGAATAAAGTTGTGTATATAAAGTCAATGCATTTTTTTCATTTTCTCTTCCCCACACTATTGAAGGACTTTTTATTGTCATATTCTTTTCTGAACAAATATTTAAAATTAGGTGGTGTCTCAACTCTAGCATGAAAAAATTGATACAAAGTAGAACCAGTTATTCGTCCGACTCGTACCTGATACCAAGAATCACACAAAGATTGATTTCGAGTTGCTTCTTCAACGTAGACAATGTCATCAGAATTTAATTTTAAATCTTTTATTTTCTCATCAAAAAAAGAATTTGACTGTTCATTATCTAGAGATTTATAGTTTGCATTGAAAAAATTTCTGAGAGATAAAGGCAATTTTGAATATAAATTTATTAAAAAGCATCAGAATATAAATTTATTTGAGATACTGGGGAACCAAGAATATTTTTTACAAATGTTTGATTCCATTGACATGGTAAATTAGTTGGTGTGGACGATGTCTTTTTAATGCGAACAGCAGCTTCAACTTTATATAATGTTGCAGCTACATGTGAGCATGTTTCACCAAGGCTGTTAAAAACAATAAACCATAGATTTAAATAATCCAAAAACACCTTTAAATAATTTCAACAGATTTAAATAAATAAAACAAGATAACTTTTAGTGTTAAATTATTATAGTCAAGCGCTCTCCAGACACACCCGGCCATACAATTACAGTGAGCAGTCACTACATTACCAAGTGAACCAAGAGCAATCCAAGGCTTATGATTAGGGGATGTGGTTCTGTAAGAAGGTCTAACATCACATTTTAAGATCATGATATCTTGACTTATCTTCATATGGACAACAGTTTGCACCCAACCTTCTTGAAAGAACTTCCATGCCTCCAATGACTTCTAGTTTTCCATAGCTTCTGGAGAATAGATGCCTACATAGTGTTGAATGTTTAAAATAAGTGTAAGCAAACATTAATATTCACTGAGAAAACTAACATACTTTTAGGATTTAGGAAATAAATTTATAATACTTAATAAATATATAATAACTTATAAACAACTATTTAGAAATATTTCTTACATGGAGTCTTAATCAGGTATTGATATAGATTATGATAACTTAAGGAAGGCCATTGACTTGGATCTTCAGTCCAAGAATCAGCCGGGTACTTATAAGGAAACTTGTCCAATCCTAAAACGATCAAAATGCTATGCATTATTTTCGTTTATTCTGACGAAAATTATTTAAAAAAGTAAATTAAAATGAAAAATAATCACCTAAAAGACTTAATTTTCGCTGATATCTTTCTGCTGCTTCTTTTGATAAACTTTCAAAATAATTGAACGACATTATTTCGAGCGCTTTCTTATCTTTGCGTTAAGGTGTAATGATTTGTTTTCCCTACATTCAATATGGTTACTTTTGTTGCGCAATAAGTCACGTGATTCCGACTAGATGGGTAGAATTTTCAAGAGATCGAAAACATGTTCAGACGATTTTCCTGAAAGAACATTATCGTTAAAAAATCGATATTTTTCGTTTAACTTGGGTTACAATGCTCAAAGACTGATATTATTAAATGTAAATATAATACAAATTTTTTAAGAAATGATCCCCTAAATTATGTTGAATTTAATGCTAAGCGTTGTTTTTTATTAGAGCATCAAGAATTAAAAAAGGAAATTGATAACTTTAAAAAAGAACTTCAGCACGAAATAAAAAAATAAAGATTTATATGAAAAATTAACTTCAACCACATCAGTTATTACTATGAAAACAGACAAATTTGTATATAAACATAATCCAAACAAATCGTGTTGTTGCAATTTACTTGTATACAAACATTTATTTTAAAAATAATAGATCTTGCGACTTTTATACTGGCCTTACATCTGTCAATGTGTTTTATCAGTTAGTGTAGTATCACCATTAATCAAAAGAGATAAAGTAATATTAAAAAAACATTTACTTCTGTTTTTTGAAATTTAAAAAAATCCTTAACTACTTGGACCAAAATAAATGTATTGCAGCAAAGATGATTTTTAATGATGCTAATACTTGGATTATTGTCAGCTGATTTTGCTGACAGGTTTAATATATTTTTAGGATTAGCGAATGCAATATTTTCTTCATTGTTGAAAGCTTCTAGCTCACTTTTAAACCACATAGTTTTTGTTCCAAGTAAAGATGTTATAAAACACGCAATACAAAACAGATTTTAGAAATTAAATTATTCAAACTAACTCTAAATTTCAGATATAACAGAATTTATTATGGAAACACCTTAAAATTTTGACTTACAGAAACTAACAGGAAATGAATATAAACATTACAACAATATAAAAACATTAGTACCCGTAGCTCAAAATTCATCAATAATTTCTTTAAAAAATTTCTAAAGTTTACAGAAGCTAAATTTCGGATAAAAAAATTACATATCGCAACAACTATTTAGATTGTATTACAAAATACTCTTGTATAATGTATGATTAAGGCTTTAATATTAATTTTTTAATACAAATGGAGTGATTTTAATTAAATCCATTTTTATTAGTCACTTTAAAAATATGATGATTATTTGTATAAAGATAATTAAAATTTCAAACAATAA
Source organism: Hydra vulgaris (assembly GCF_022113875.1). Lineage (NCBI taxonomy): Eukaryota > Metazoa > Cnidaria > Hydrozoa > Anthoathecata > Hydridae > Hydra > Hydra vulgaris. The sequence continues at coordinate 11,094,651 of NC_061158.1, read as the reverse complement.
TATTAGCTTTACTTGTTTTGTTTTTTTAGGTGAATCAATTGCAATTGATGGAGTATCTTTAAAATGCTGAGGTAATCAAAATAATTTTTAATTATTCAGGAATTTTAAGGATTAAATTATTTAGCAAAAAATTGTTTGATAATGAGTTCAATTTAAATTAAAAAATAAAATTAATATTAGTTCTCGCATGATTAATATCAGTTCTCTTATCTATTAAAATTTATAATATTTTCCAATAATTTTGTGACCTCCATGAATATAAAGGGGAAAGGTGGAAATATGTTTTAAGAGCACTAATTTATATGGTGTAGTGAAAGGTATATCTTTCTAAGATATGTAAAACTTTTTTTTCTCATTTTTTATATATTTTTGATGGCATTTTGTCTAACTTCTAAAAATGCGCTTCATTTCGAAAAGGTGGCGGAAAAGAAAAAAATTTAGATTGATTGATATAAATTTATATTTATAAAAATCAATCTAAAATTTCTTTATTGAAATATTTACATATATTTCAATAAAGAAATGTTTTCTTTTTGTCTGCGAATATTTTTTTTTTCAGTGTTAATTCAACAAAAAATTCTTATAATGTTTAAAATTGGTATTAATATTAATAGATGAAGATGAGTAAAAAATAAGTAATGTTTATTAGATGAAGATAACTAAAAAAATAAGTTACAAGTTATTTTTTGGTCTTGAAAATTGTTTGAATAATAATTTATTATTTATCAAAATATTTTCTTTTTTAATTTTTGTTGTTTTTATATTTTAATTAAAAGTAGATATTATTGTGTTATATATTACAATATACCTTATATTATATTTTATATTAATAATGAGCATTTTTGTTTTTTTGTATTTCTATTTTTTTTCAATATTCCATAAATATCTTATGTAGATGTTTATGTTTTAGCAACCTAGTATTCTTTCATTATTTGTCTTTGTTATTGAGCCTTAAGTTATTTGAATATAATATATTCAGAACTCTGCTCAATAATAGAGTAATTAATAAATTAATAAAAATGAGTTTAAAATACAATAAATTCATAAAATAAAGAAAATCTTATCTTTGCTTATAACGTCTAC
>NC_061158.1:11080947-11087570 GCF_022113875.1 Hydra vulgaris | reverse complement strand
GGATTTATCCTTTTCTTTACAGCATCCCTTGGATTACGACATGTTAATGTAGATGGCAATTTACAATAAACAATGCTTTTTTCTGAGTTAATCCAATTTGTAGGCACCACTTAACTTCGGCTGTCTTAGGAAAAAAACACAACAGACCATAAAGACATGATAGTTTTATAAACTATATCTTTTAACTGTGATATTAATTTCTTTTTATAAATGTTATATAAAATTTTAATATAAAAATATACTGTAGGCTTTTTATATGTATACGTATAAAAAGAATAGGGTAATATATTACCCTATTCTTTTTATACGTATACATATAAAAAGCCTACAGTATATTTTTATATTAAAATTTTATATAATATTTACAAAAAGAATTTAATATCTGAATTTAATATATATAATATATACAAAAGAATTTAATATTTACAAAAAAATATAATATATAAGAAGAATTTAATATATATAATATATACAAATGTTTAATGAAAAATATGGATAGATGAATTAAATTAGGCAAATATAAAACACTTGTCAACTAATTTACACTTGTGTATAGTGGTAACTATAGTTACCACTATACACAAGTGTAAATTAGTTGACAAGTGTTTTATATTTTCGTAATTTAATTCATCTATCCATATTTTTCATTAAACATTTGTATATATTATAAATATCAAATCTTGTATACAAAAATAAAATATTTGTATTCAAAAATTGAATATAAATATAAAAAGTTATATATATATATATATATATATATATATATATATATATATATATATATATATATATATATATATATATATATATATATATATATATATATATATATATATATATATATATATATATATATATATGTATATATATATATATATATATATATATACATATATATATATATATATATATATATATATATATATATATATATATATATATATATATATATATATATATATATATATATATATATATATATATATATATATATATATATATATATATATATAGCTAAATATATATATATATATATATATATATATATATATATATATATATATATATATATATATATATATATATATATATATATATATATATATATATTAAAGTGTAGCTTTTTAGTTTAAGTCGCTCAAATGTCGTTTTATTTTACCATAAAAGTCTTTTTTTTTAAAGTACCTATGAAGGTGTTTAAAAAAACAAAATACAAAATATAGTTTTTTTTGTACAAATTAATAATAACAATAATATTATTATTAATAATAATAATAATAATAATAATAATAATAATAACAATAATAATAATATATTCACAAAAAACGTTAAAACAATTAAAAAGTTTATCATGTCATACTTAAGAAATCGGAAACAATAAATAAATAGCTTATAAAGATATGCATTATGTATAGAAATAAGTAGTTGAACAGAAGGTCCCTTATATAATTGAAACAAAAATAAACAAATGGTAAAATATAATTGGTGTAAAAACTGGTGTTCTGAATGTGTAAAAGAATTCATGATTTTGTCCTTTTTTAAAAGAATTGTAGATCACATTGGTTTTGTTAGTGTTGTGCAAATACAGTTTCATAGTTATTTATTGTATTAAAAAATTGTATTCTTTACAATGAATCCGAACTTTCTTTTAATTTCAACTGCTTTATTTAACATATTTTAGTTTTTTTAATTTATCATAATAAAATGAATAAATTTATTTGTGAGTTTTTAAACAGGTTAATTCTTTCAGGTAAGTATCCTCACTGTTTAAATTAAATAAATTCAGTTGTAACCGAAAAATTGGACGGTTAATTATTTTACTTAGAACCCAGTGGGCACAAGAACGTTTTGCGAACGTTTTCTAATGGTCCCGTAAAAACGTTTTTTAATTGGTTTTTAAACGTCCATATGAAACGGTGACCGGACGTTTTTTTAAATCGTTTTGTGAACCTTTTTTAATGGATCTATAAGAAAGTTTTTTATTAGTTTTTTAAACGTCCATATGAAGAGGTAAACGGACTTTTTTTCTCAAAACGTTATTTATTGGTTTTTGTTACGTCTATATAAAACGTTTGGTTGTTTTTAACATTTTTTACAACCTTATTTTTAAGTGTCAGTTATTTAAGTAATAACTTATGTTGTACAGAAAAAAAACCTTTTCACAAATGGAATCTTACGTCTAACAGTCTAGATCCGAATAAATAACTAAAAGTTTTAACATTTTCTGTTTATTTACAATTTAAGCATACAAAAACATAATAATAGTAGTTTTTTTTGCTATACTATTAAACTATTTATTTTATTATCCTCTTCAAGCAATCGCTTTTCAACTTATCGACCAAATCGAATTTGCTCTATGTGACACTAATGTTCCTAAAAAAAATAAATACTGTAAAAATCTTTCATGCATTTCACTAGCACGTAAAAAAATGCATCAAAATATAAATTATAATAATAAGAAATAAATAATACAAAATATCACTCAGTATATGAAAGGAACAATATAAAAATTTAAAACATAACTACAATTACTCTACTCAATTAAGTTTTTTTTAAAAGATCTATTTCCATAAATTCCAGTTTTCTTAAACAATGGTAGAACACATTTAGACATTATTTCATTCAAAACATTATTAGCAGAGCTAACAAAGACCTTGATATATCATAGAATATATTTAGTTTGATTACATTTTACTTTATTTAGGAAAACTTTATACATAAATGTAAACAAGAATATAATAACAAATAAAACTTTGCTTTATTATTTAAAAATATTTTACTTTCATCAAACCTTGTTATATCATTTATTTTATCATAATAAAATTATGAATCTTCAAGCTAAGTCTTTTTCCCCCAGGATATCCACTGCAAATAAAGACTTTTTAAGACTTTAGGCACTAGAAAAGCCTAGAAAATGACGTAATTCTACTAATAATAAATTAGCATATTAATATTATCAGATTATTATGTATAATGTATTATTTAGCTACTTGTTAAAAATACAGACACATTTTTAAATGTTTGGAAAAACATTTATCTGGTTTTATTTAGCATAAAATGTTAAATAAAAACAGATGAGCTTACATTTGGCAAATTTTTACAGCTTAATATCAGGACTTGCTTCTTTACTGTGCAAACAAATGAGATATGTTTCAATTATCGTTTTAAAATTGATATAAAAAAAAAAAAAATACAAAAATTGCACACTTCATTTTTATATACAAACTTACAATGAAGAATTTAGTTAAGAATATTAAATATAACACTAATTTTAAAAAAATATAAAAAAACTTGCATATATAGCTAAACTTAAAAAATTAACTTGATTATAGAAGTTTAGAACATGAAGACACTGAATTACTTTACGTGTTCATCTTACATCTCTTTAGTTCTTTAGTCAAGATTTAGGTTTGTCAATATTTATAATTGCCTTTAATTATAAGGTCAAAAAATTTTTTTTGTATTTAAAAAAAAAAAAAAAAAATTTTTTATCTTAACATACAGTCACTTTCTTAATTTTTTTCTATTAGATGATTGTTACTACTGAGTAAAGTTTTCTGGTTAAGCTAAAATAAAATTATGGCTCAATATTATATATGCAAAGTTATTTCTACTAAAAGTTCTATCTGTATAAATAATTTAGAGATATTGCTAACTGGAGTAGAAATAATCTAGATAGAAATAGCTTTGTACCTTTATTAAAAGATGAAATGATTGTAACATAAACTTACTTTGTCTCATGTTGTGATCATTTCATTATATGCGAACATGAATATTGAACTAACTAAAGTAAATAACTGGTTTACGGCTAACAAACTCTCACTTAATGCCGAAAAAACAAACTATATACTTTTTCATAAAAAAACACAAGAAGAAAATTATCCTCTCAAGTTACCGAACCTATTTATAAATTACAAATTAATTAAAAAGCAATATAAGATTCTTGGGAATTATTGTTGATGAAAAATTATCCTGGCTTCCTCATATAATATATATCCATTCAAAAATTACCAAAATCGTAGGTTTAATGTATCGAGTTCGCTTGTACATCAATACAAATAGTCTTAAATTAATCTGCTTTGGGCTCATTCACAGCCTCATCAGGTATGCAAACATTTCATGGGCAAGAACTCAAACAGCAAAGCTTAAGAAACTTTAGAGTTTCCAGAAACATGCGTGTAGAATCATTTACTTTAAAAATAGGCGGGAACACGCTAATCCCTTGAAAGATATGAAAATGATGAATGTATTTGAAATAAATATCTACCAGCATTTAATGTTCATGTATCGTTACAATCACAATATCTCGCCTATAAGCTTTAATAATAAGTTTGAGTTAAATAAAAATGATAATTATAATCTTAGAGCGAATATGTTGAACACATATAAACTGCCTAGGATATTAAATAAATAATCAGAATACAGCATTTTATATCGTGGTCCAAAAGTATAGAATATTTTTCAAAAAGGGTTCGAAGGTACGGTGAGTTCTTTAAGTTCATTTAAGTTTTTAACAAAAAAAAAAAATTTTTTAAACCTGTGAAACATTTTTTGTTAATAATGCTTTGGATAAATTCTCTTAAATACGTTTTTGTTTTGTTTCTACTTTGGTTTGTTGCTTGACAAATTTTATAGGCGGCTTACGCATTTTGTTATGATATTTTATTGAAACTTTTTATTTTGTATGTCGTATTATGATATTTTAATTAAATCTTGTCAAAGGAATTCTATGAAAAGATTGCGATGACGTTCTGTAATCCTCATCTTCTTTGAGCCCCTATCTGTTTTACTTATTTTGTTAAATTTTATATTATGTAGTGGAATTTGTAAAATTCTTATGTTATGTTAGCAAAAAAAAAAAAAAATTAATTGTAACTATGCTTACATCTTTGTTACTCATAATTGAGAATGGTAGTTTAACTTTTTTCAGTATATATAAAAACTAACTTTACATACATAAAAAAATAATTATAAACAAAAACACACACACACATTTACACACACACACACACACACACACACACACACACACACACACACACACACACACACACACACACACACACACATATATATATATATATATATATATATATATATATATATATATATATATATATATATATATATATATATATATATATATATATATATATTATATATATAAATATATATATATATATATATACTATATATATATATATATATATATATATATATATATATATATATATATATATATATATATATATATATATATATATATATATATATATATATACATATATATATATATATATATATATATATATATATATATATATATATATATATATAATATATATATATATATATATATATATATATATATATATATATTATATATATATATATATATAATATATATATACTAAGAGATGTAGTCAAGACAAAGACCAAGATTAAGACCAAGACTAAATGCTTCATGACAAAGGCCGAGACCAAGTCATCAAAAAATCAACATAAGACCAAGACTTCAATCCAAGACCCAGACCAAGACTTCTTAAACCAATAAATATTTATTATGTTTAAAAAGTCATTTCTATATTATATATCTATTTATCTATTTATCTATTTATCATATATCTATACTTATATATCTATATTTTTCTATATCTATGTATCTATCTATGTATCTATACATATATATATATATATATATATATATTATATATATATATATAATATATATATATATATAATATATATATATATATATATATATAAAAGACCATGAACCAAACTTTCAAAACAAAACTTCTTTGTAGGTTATTGGTTCCCTCAAAAAGTGAGATTGGACATGTAAGCAAAATTAAATTGGACAAAATTAGTAAACTTCTTAGAAATAAATTAAATTTGAAACAGTGGAAAAATACCACTAATGTTATAAATTGGTTCTCCATAATCGAAAATAAAGATGACTGTACATTTATTCAATTTGATATTAATGATTTTTAACCTTCAATAACTGCAGATATTTTAAATAAAACAATCGAATATGCAAAAAGCCACACAGTTAATCCTGAAGAAACAATCCGCATAATAAAACCTTGTAGAAAAACCTTACTATACTTTAATAAGGATACTTAGAAAAAGAAAAAAATACATGACTGATTTGTGACAATGGGCAGTTATGACGGAGCAGAAATTTGTAAGTTTGTTGGACTATACATTTTAGATTTATTAAGTAAAATAATCAATATAAATGGTTTAGGCCTTTATCGCGACAATGGTTTAATAGTAATGCCTTAAAAAATCTGGTCCACAGCTCGATAAGATTCGAAAAGATATTATAAAAATTTTTAAAAATATTGGCTTTCAAATTGAAACAAAACATAAATTTAAAAATTGTGAACTTTCTTGATGTTACATTTAACCTTTCGGAAAATTCATATAAGCCTTTTTAAAAAACAAAACGATGAATTATTGTATATTAATATTAACTCAGATCATCCACCACAAATTCTAAAACAAATCCCGATTTCAATTAATAACAGATTAAACCAAAACTCCTCTGATGAAAATGTATTTAATTCCTCCAAAAGAAAATTTGAAGATGCCCTTAAAAAAAGCGGTTTTGAAAA
>NC_061158.1:11003447-11075947 GCF_022113875.1 Hydra vulgaris | reverse complement strand
AAACTAAAAATCGGAATTGATTTCTAAATGCAGGCACGAAAATAAGTTTCTCCTCAAAAATTCTAAAAATAAATGAGCTCAAGTAATAGTTACATTAACTCCCCTTTGAAAAAAAAATATTATTTTTTAAAAAAGCTTAAGTAATCATTTCTAAAAAATTCTTTTTACAATAGTGTCAGCAAATTACACAAATGTAGGAAAAGTTGCAGTCGTTAAGACATGTAACTTCCTGTAGTTTAACTTTTGGTATAAATTGAAGTTTTATTAATTTGATCATTTATTTCTGATGAGTCTTTATTGATGAAACACAGTGTTAAATGAGAAAAAATTTTGCTAGGTGATTTTCTACTAATTTATAATTTAAAATATAAAGCATAAAATAACAGCTGCGTACAAACTAAGTTTTTTTTTGTAATATTTTGGCGTGTTTTTGCACAGATGTAATCAGACGTAAAATATGATACTAAAAATTGTTACAAATATTACATAAAAAGGTTTAAGTAGACATTAAAAAGAAGCCAGAAATGATGCGTAACAACAAAACATTTAAATAGCAAATATTACTTAAGTTCTTTTTTTTTAAATAATTTTTTTAAAAAAAGGTCCCTAACTATTTGTAGAATTTTTCACGCCATTGTCACGGTTGAGAAGTATAGGAGCGTGATTTATTTCCTGGTTTGTTGAGGCGTAGTTAATTTCAAGTGATTCTTTAACTTTACGTTCATCGTATGATGATTTTGTTGCTAGATTCAGCTTCGACCGATGAAACATACCATTACATTCTCTATCGTGTTCAGTTGCACCAGATGCAGCCCAATAATCTTTTAACAATTTTTTTTGATGTTGAATGCATCTCGTTAAAGTTTTCTTTTTTGTTTTGCCAATGTAAATACTTCCACAAGAGCATGTGAGTTTGTAGACACCGATATTGTTATAGGGAATCAACTTTACCTTGTTGCTGCATAAGATGTTTTTTAACGTACGTGGTATAGTAAAAATTATTTTTTTCTAAGTTTTGGACCTGATTTTGCGAGCCATGGAAGTCTAACTGTATATTTACTTGTTTTGGATTTACTCTAATTTGTTTTAGAAAGTTATATCCCTCCATTCTAATTAAGAGAGAAGTTTCTATAATTATAGATAGATTAAACAACGATATTGACAACCTAAAAAAAGGTACTAAATTAACTCTTAATGATATACATGAAATGATCGAACTCTACCTCAACCAATGCTATTTTTATACAAAAATGAAATAAGATCTATATCTCGTACCATTAAAATTTGTTCCACAAAGTATCTTAATGATGAAACATGTTTGCAGAGATTGAATAAGATACATTGAAGCTTGAAACAACTTCTAAGAACTCTATTCAGAAAAGAAAAAACCCTTCCAAAAAAAAACTATAGTAAAACAAAAACAAGTAAATATACAGGTAAGGTTCCATGGCTTCCAAGACTAGGTCCAAAATTAAAAAAAAACAACTAAACATTACAACGTCAGAATAATTTTTATTACACCACCTACGTTAAAAAACATCTTATGCAACAACAAGTCAAAGTTGATTCTCTAGAGCGATCCCGGTATCTACAAACTCACATGCTCTTATGACAGTATATAAATTGGCGAAACAAAAAATAAAATTTTAACGAGATGTATTGAACATCAAAAAAACTAGCTAAAATTTTAATGGGATTCATCTAGTGCAACTGAAAACAGTAAAGAATGTAATGGTATGTTTTATTGGTCAAAGCCGAAAACTCTAGCAATAAAATCAGAATACGATGAACGTAAAGTTAGACGTAGTTAATTTCACAAGAACCGTGAAATAAATACTTCTCAACAGTGACAAAAGCGTTACAATTTCTACAAACAGTTGGACACCCAATTTTTAAAAAAATTATCCAAAAAAACAGATTTAAATATAATTTGCAAATTATATATTTACGTTGTTACTTATCATTTATGGCTTCTTTAACGTTTTTATGTTGTATTTGTAACGGTTTTTTGTATTATATTTTACGTCTGAAGACAATCTGTGTAAAAACAGGTTGAAATGTTACAAAGAGAAAAGTTAGTTCGTACGCAGATGTTGTTTTATGCTTTTTATTTTAAATTATAAAGAATATATATTAGTATAAATGTATATTCATATATACTACTTATTATATATATATATATATATATATATATATATATATATATATATATATATATATATATATATATATATATATATAATATATATATATATATATATATATATATATATATATATATATATGTATATATATATATATATATATATATATATATATATGTATATATATATATATATATATATATATATATATATATATATATATATATATATATATATATATATATATATATATATATATTATATATATATATATATATATATATATATATATATATATATATATATATATATATATACTATATATATATTTACTAGTATAACTTTATATTTAAAAACTTCAGGGCTAAATTTAAAATAAGATCTCACTTTATTTTTAGCCGTAAGAATGCATTTTTTGGCTTTGAAAAATTTCAGTCTTTTATAATCGTTTTGATAACAATGGTTATTAATAACAATAATAGTTTTAAGATTCATGAAATTCCTGGTGTAACATACGTGAGAACAAATTTAAAATTAAAATAGATACTTACGAGGACATTAGCAGTATCGCGGACATTTTAGTGTACTCGATAATTTTTGCCCTCGTAAGTAGCTTTTTTTTTATAAAAAAATGTCCCCGTAAATAGTTTTTATGCAAAGCGAAAAGTACATACATCGACTGACAAATAGCCTGACTAGCATGGGAGTGCTACTACATCAACTGAGGGTTTGGTTTTGCCAGGCAGCAAGGTCAAGCATAGGATTAGGGTTAGGATTAGGGTTAGTTAATTTAATGTAAATAATCGTTTTTGTAAATATATATATATATATATATATATATATATATATATATATATATATATATATATATATATATATATATATATATATATATATATATATATATATATATATATATATAATATATATATATATATATATATATATATATATATATATATATATATAATAGATATTAATTAAATAAAAATAATAAAAATATTTATAAAAAATAACTTTTTTTACCAAAAAAATAAATCTAAAAATGAATAAATAAAAATTGACATAAAATAAAAAAATAAAAAAAAGGAACATATATGAAAAATATAGTAAAAATAGAGAAATAAAAATTGCGATTAACGGGGGGAAAAAAAAAAAGTGTCCGTAAGTCAAGCACTAGTAGTGTATATATATATATATACATATATATATATATATATATATATATATATATATATATATATAATATATATATATATATATATATATATATATATATATATATATATATATATATATATATATATATATATATATACGTCTAAATACAGTCGACACTATTGATAACATTCTAGAATAGACCCTGATATATTTATATAGGAATATAAAAGTAAAAACCTTAGCATAATATGGATATCCCTCTTTGCTGTCAATTCCATCATTATCTTTAATATATTGAAATGCATTATTCATCATACCACCATGGCAACCCTTATTTCCATAAGAATACGAGCAATCAATTATATTTTGCTCACTCAATATAGGAAGAACTCCTGTTTTTCGAAATGTTTGGCCTTCTAAAGCCCCAGTCTAAATAAAAATATTAGTTTATTATCTCTCAACAGTATAATAAGTTTAGTTACAAATTATACTAAAAATTTATGTAATAAAATTATTAAATCTATTTCTAGGAGAAACTATTTACATATTTACCTACAAAAGTGTAAATAGAACTACCAATAAGAAAACTTTGTTATATATATATATATATATATATATATATATATATATATATATATATATATATATATATATATATATATATATATATATATATATATATTACATAATATTAATGCATAATGCATAATTACGGCATAAAAACATCAAGTTATCCCAAACAAATTTCTGATATGTCTAAATTTGAAAACGATCTCATAGATCTTATAAAAAACATTAAATTTTGTAAAGTATACAATAATTTCCTACACTCTAAAAACTGTCCGTTAAAAAAAGTAACGGTATGCGCTTTTTCGTTAAATTAACGGATTAATTCGTTACCTAAAACCAGAAAATTAACGGAGTAAAACTAACTATTTACGGATTCTTTGAAATTTTGATATTTCAACGGATTAAATATTCTAATAGGTCAAAAAAAAAAATTCAGTATACTATAGCTTTTTATTTTGAAAATGATAAAGTTTTGAATGCATTTACATTTACATCGTAGATAAAAGTTGGTTGCAGTAAGTGAAATATGACATTTTTTAAAAAGCTTAACATTTAGTAGAAAAAACAAATGGATTAATATAATTTAAATTACGCTCTGTTATTTGTAGTTTCTAAGGTTTTTTAACTTATTTTAAATTTTCTATATAAAGCTTTATATAGAAATTATAGCAATAAGGTTTATTTTATTTTAAATTAAAAGTCATTAGTATTACTAAATAATATATAATAACATATATGGTAAGTCAATACATATCATATATGATAAGTTACTTAATGTCTAAATCTAGAAATTTATGCAAAAATATATGCAATCCATATAGTCAATATTATAGAAATAAAAGTTCAACTAATCCTTTACTAGTAGTTAAGGATTAACAATTATTTCTATAATATAGACTAAATGGATTATTTATAGTCTTGTTTAACTTTATATTTTAGACATATGACATGTACTAACATACCATATTAGTTTAAATCAGTTGTAAAATTTAAAATGTTAACATCTTTGATAGGCATATTCATTTAGGTTAGTTACAGCTAAGTTTACATGGCTAGTTAATATGCTTTTATTAATTGCAATTTTTATTAACTTTCAAATTAAACATGTGGCATCCAACATCGTAAACTAAGTTTATACTGGTGTGTTTATATTATTTTAGAATTTTTTGTTTTAGACACATGGCATTTGTTATCCCACTGTAAGTTAAAACTAGTTGTAAAATTAAAAAATTTATATTTGAACTTCTATTTCTTTTAACATTCATGTTTATTTAATTGAATTACAACTAAGGTTATATATGAGTTATTTATACTATCTTAGAATTTGCTGCTCTAAAGCATGGCATTTAGTGTCACATTGTAGGTTTAAATTGGTTGTAGAATTTATATTGTAACTTGCATATTTATTTAGTTGATTTTAATCTAAGTTTATTTCTGATGTGTTTGTATTATTTTAGAATTTAGTGTTTTAGACACGTGGCATGTGGTATCCCACTGTAAGTTTGAATAAGAAAATTTTAAAAAAAATTATATTTCGACTTGCATTTCTTTTGACGTTCATGTTTATATAATTAGATTACAACTAAGTTTGTTTATGGCTTGTTTATATTATTTTAGAATTTGCTATTTTAGACACTTGGTATAAGCTGTCATACTTTAAGTTTAAATTGGTTGTAAAATTTATATTGTAGTTTGCATTTCTATTGGCGTGCATATTTATTTAGTTGAGTTTCAACTATTAATAATAATAATAATAATAATAAGTTTATGACTGGCGTGTTTATATTATTTTAGAATTTGCTGTTTTAGACACGTGGTTTGTGATATTCCACTGTAAGTTTGAGTTAGTAAATTTTAAAAAATTGTGTTTTAACTTGCATTTCTTTTGGCATGCATATTTATTTAGTTTAGTTAAGACTAAGTTTATATCACACTTTTTTAACTATTATTCTACTATATTCTATATTCACTATTATTTTAGAATTAGCTATTTAAACATGTGACAAGTGGTATGACACTGTAAGTTTAAATAAGTTGTGAAATTAATTATTTTATATAGTTACTTAGGTTTTTTTTGGTCTGCATATTTAATCTTGTTTTGATTTATCATAGTTTTTAAAAGGTTAGAGACCTTATATTTTGCTCCTGATAGGTATTGATGTATGTGAAATGTATAGAGTCTTTCAGTTATCAGATAATTTCAAGGTAATGTCATACTTTTTTTTTAATTTACATTTTAATAAAGATATAATTTACTTGTTCCATTTAACTTTATCTTTAGAAAACGATATCCGAGATAATTAAAATAACAAAATTTAGAACAGAAATTTATATGTAATGAAGTACCAAAAACATTTTCTATTGTGTTATTAGTAACATTTTATTTCGGTTTTATACTAGGTACGTTATTAAGTTTCCATATTTTTTCTTATTTTATTTTATATTAATCTTTAAGGAGTTGACATTGTCTGATTTAAAGTACGAAACTGTGAACGAGTAACAACCTTATTCAAAACCAAAACCTACTTAAACCAAATCAAAACTAGCAACCAAAAACTAATATCTTGGCATTGGTCTATTTTAAACATCTATTATATATGTGTGTGTGTGTGTTTTATATAAATGTACTAGCTTGAGTATAGTGTATTAAAAACATTTTTTTAACTATTTATTGTAATTTAAAGTATATTGGATTAAATATTATAAATATTTGATTAGTTTTCACTTTTTGGTTAATACGTTTTAATGTAGAATATCGAAATAAAATAATGCAATTAAATAAAAATGCAAACATTAACAAATATAAGGATTATTTGGTTATGAAGTCACAATTCTGGCCTCTCTAATTTTAGATTTAGTGATTTTAACGAAATAATCACTAAAATAACTTATTAACACATTTAATATAAAAGATCATAAAGAAAACTTTACAAATAATCCAAATGTCCGTTTATTAAACCCTGCCAAAAATGAAATGGGCAGAATTAGTAAAGTTATACTTTCTAATATAAACTCTGAACTTGTAAAGAAACTTTATCTTAATCAGTGGAAAAAAACCCAAGATACCATAAACTGGTTTAATTGCATCAGTGCTAAACGCCTTTATAAATTCCTTATTTTTGATATTGGTGATTTTTTTACCTTTCGATATCTGAAAAACGTCTTAACAACGGTATTAATTTTCCTGAGCAGCACCTAAACATTGACCCTAACCATAAAACATTGATCTATCATGCAAGAAAATCATTATTATTTAACGAAAACCAAGTTTGGATTATAAAATCAAGCGGTTTATTCAATGTTTCAATGGGAACGTTTGATGGTGCTAAAGTTTGTGATCTTGTGGGAGTTTATATTTTGTTTCAAATTGCACAGTTTTATGATAAAAATGATTTCGGATTGTACCGCGATAATGGTTTAGCAGTTTTTTATAAAATGAGTGGTCCCCAAATGGAAAAAGTCAAAAAACATTTTGTTGAAATATTTAAAAAAGCGAACTCACTATATCAATACAGCGCAACATAAAAATTATAAATTATCTTGACGTCACATTAAATTTTAACGACAATACTTTCCAACCATATTCGAAGCCAGAGAATTCTATAAACTATATTCATGCTAATTAAAACCACCAAATTACAATACAATAAACTATTAAAGTAATTTTAATAGTTTATTGTATTGTAAAACGACTAACTTTGTAAGCTGAAAAAAAAAAAAAAAAAAAAAAAATGAAAATAAAAAATTGTATTCTTTTTGCAGATGACTCCAAAAATTTCTATTCCCACAGAGATATTAAAAACACAATTTGAAACAGCTAACGAAAAGTTGGGTAAGGTTAATGAGTGATTTATGAGTAATAAACTGTCTCTAAATGTGGATAAAATCAATTTTATTTTATTCCATAAATTAAATAAATTAAAAAATATTTTCACTAAACTGCCAAATCTACTAATCAATAACGCTAACATTAAAAAAAAAACTTTAGTAAGCTTTTTGTGCGTAATATTAAATCAACATTTTACGTTCGAGTGATCTTATAATAAAAATTGAAAAAAATATCAAAAAATATTGCCATGATATATAGGGCTAATACATTTCTAAATAATAAATCTTTAAAAAGTTTATATTTTTCTTTTATTCATTGATATTTGATTTATTGTAATATTGCATGGGAAAGTAAAAACAATACAAAATTTAAAAAATTGTACAGTAAACAAAAGCATGCGTGCAGAATATTATCTGGAGCTGATAAAGTTGTACCCTGCGAACCTCGTCTGCGTATACTTGGCGTACTAAATATTTAAAAAATCAACTTACACCAAGTTTTAATGTTCATGTATAAAATAATGATGGGACTATCTCCTAATAAATTTCAATCCTATTTTGAAAAAGTAGTGAATAAATAACCAATAAAAGTTTTAGTCGTCACTGGTAGTACCAAGCTCAACTTGTTTATCCGCACAGGCCTTGTTCTTTATGGTTCGTGTTTCGGAGTTATAGAGTTGAAAATGGGTTATAACCACAATTAAGCAGCCTTCTCACCTGTAGTGGGCTTTCTTGGCCTTGGGGAGTGGTGAATTACTAAAAAATATATATACCTATTTTATTTTTATATTTTTCAATAAATGAGTTGTCTAGTACACGTTTATAGAATGGCTCTTTTAAATACATGCTCTATAGTTTACCTATTTAATGTTTTTTTTGTTCTTTTGATTTTTCTTGTTTACTTGAATTTTCCTTATAACAGTAATATTATTCTTGAAGTATTTCTTAAACTAATTGTTATAGTATAAATATGTTTTACGGTTATTGTAAATACGTACGTAATTATTTTTTCTACATATATTATTATGAGCTTACCAAATAATTTATAAGGTGTGAATATAAGGTGTCAAGTCCAAACTGCTTTATGTCAAGTCCAAACTGCTTTGATTAGACTTTATGTGGTGATAACAGAAACCAGTATAATTAGCATAAATTTCTAGGCAGAAGTTAGCAGCTTTTATCTAATTGAAAACGCATTGAGTTTTTCGTTATGTTAAAATATTATCAACACATTAGAAAATATCTGGGGCGAAGTTTCATTGTTGAAGTATAGGTATTTACTTTTTTTATAAAAAAAAAAAATAATTCAAAAATTAATTCCGTTTTTGTTTGGAAAACAATGCATTGAAGCTGTTATTTTTTTCTTTTTTTAAATCTTTACTTTCAACAAGGCTTCAAGCAACCATTATTAAGGTTGAAAGTTACTGATAAAGAAAATATGAAGTTTAAGAAGCAAGATAATGATTAACAGACAACTTTAAAGATTTCAATTTATTAATATCAGGAAAAAATGATGAAGGGAGAAAATTCTAAGTAATTGATGTTTGATAAAAAAAACTAGACAAATGAAAATATTTGGAGCAGTTAACAAAATCTAAGTAAATAAATTATACTTAGTTGAATGACGTGTTAAACAAAAAATTTTGAGCAGCGTCCATTATAATCTTTACAAAAAAGAGAAAGAGAAGCAACATTACGATGATGTGACATTAGTTAAAGGTTAACTGATCCATCTATATTTACAATGTGTTTTTGCACGCTTTGTTAAAGAGAAAGGGCACCATTCAAAAATCTGCGCCAGATATGGCATTAGTTTTCCGTACAAGAATGGATTAGAGATTTATTGAGATAAAAATAAGAATGCGTAATAAAAAAGTGGCGATCAAGATATGCAACCTAGCAGATGCTAATTTTATAATAGATTTTATATATGGTTTCCAAGAAAGATTGTAAGTAAGAGTTAGTCTTAAAACACAAAGGCTAGACGATCCATTGAGTATATTACCAATTATAAATATAAGAAGATCCTAATTATTGCAATAACGTTTTAGTGAAAAAAAACTGTTTTATCTGGGTTAAAGTTTATTAGCCATTGAAAGCCCCATGGTATAACAGAATTGAGATCTTTTTCAAGCTCAAATGTCTCTTTCAAGCAATCAGATAGCGTAGGCTTCTTATCAAAATAAGAATAAGTGATAGTATCATGAACGAGCAACGCCATCTTAGATTTAAGAATTTCTGCGAGATCATTAATGCAAACTAAAATAATTATAGGGTCTAAAATATAATCTTGAGGAATCCTTTATATTAACTTGTATACCACATTTGTTAAGAGAAGATCATTTGAAAGGGTCCAATAATCTTAAAGATGTTATATGATACATCGTCAGAAGTGAGCTTGTAGAGAAGACCAGTATGCCAAATTTTATTAAAGTTTTTATAATTGTTTAAAGCAATAACCTCTTTATCTACCGAATGCACGATAAAATCTATAAGTTATTACCTTTAACAAATCAGCAGTAGAAAAAAAAGATTGAAAATTGTATTGATGATCTGAAAGTAAGTTAATAGATAAAAGACGTGAGGTTAAGTCTTTGTTAACTAAAAATTTAGAAACCTTGCTTATGATAGTAAGAGGACTACTGGGACAGTAGTTAGACAAGTCAGAATATTTTCCAGAACTTTTAAAAATAGGAAAAATAGGGAAACCAGATGCTGCTTTCCAGCAGGCTGGACATCAAAACTCTGTTAAGCATTAGTTAAACAGTTTTGAAAATATAGACAAAAATTCCGGAAAAAACTTTTGCAAGACAAACAAAGTTTACTTAAAAAACTTAGAATCTTCTATGGCGTGTGGCCCGGACAACATAGCATGTTGTTCCGACCACAAGCCGTAGAAGGTTTTAAGCAGGAAATCACTTTAGATACAGAAGTTGGAGTGAATTAAACGTCGAAAATGGATTAACCTGTTTGTCAGTCACATCAGGTAGGATGTTATTAGTGAAATCAATCAATGAGATTGATGAAAAGTTCCAAGCAAATAATTTCAGCTTTTTCTTTAAATGCGGTAACAAAATCTGAACCATACAAGAGAGCTAAAATAACAGATTTGTTATTATAACAGACACTAATAAAGACTCTTTATAAGTCTCTGGAGCACAACTAGAGAATAGAGGCGCTTTGGTTTTTGACCAAACCTTTTTACAATGGTTTCTAGGAATAGTAAACAGATGTTTATTTTCTGGTAAACTGTTTTGGTGATATAGATATAAAGGTTAAGATTGGAGTTTGGAGCAGCACAATAAGCGTAAAATCATGTATAAAAGTAAGACTTAATTTAAAATTCTCAAGATAGAATAAAAGATTCCATACCAGCTTGAGTCGTATATGTTACATAAGAGTATTTAAAATAGTTGTATGAGATACGATGATAAAGGGATTCTGACGATGAAAAAGAATGTAGTATTACTGACTAGGATTAGAGACCAGACATAAGTCAGAAAATTATTTAATGATAAATACAGAGAACTTATAAATAATGAAACTTATAAACTATTATTATATTATATAAAAATGAACTTATAAAAAAATGAAAAAAAACTAATTAAGTCATCAAAAAAGAAATAAAAACTTTACCAAATATTTAAAAAAAAAAGAACTACTAAAATGAAATAAAATACAAAAAACATAAAAATTCTTTCAAAAAGTTAAAAAAGCAATCAAAAAAAAATTACTATTCCTTCTTGCTTAATGAAACACTTGGATATGCAAGAAAAACATGGATTGTAAATAAAGAAGTAACAGGCGTAGGAAATGTAAAAATTGATAATTTCCCAAAACGAGTGCAAAGAGATGGTAATATAGGAGATGCTTTTGTAAATAAAGAAATTTCAGAAACATTTAATGACTTTTTTATAAATAAAGGGAAAAAACTAACCAGTGTAATTCGTGAGGGGAGAGGGTAAATTATTTCAATCCTTTTTGAAAAAATCAGGTTCCATAATGGATGAGTCGGAGCTTTTGGTTGATAAACTTCGACTAGCAATTAGTATGTTGAAAACAAATAAGAGTGCGGGTCTAGATGAAATTAACCTCGATGTCGTAAAAGCGGTCTCTGATATTATTGAGAAACCTCTTTTTATAATTTTTAATCTTTCCCTAAGAAATGGCATCAACTAAAACTAGCAAAAATATTTCCAATATACAAAAGCGGCGATGATTCGATAAAATCTAACTATAGACCAATTTCCATACCTTACATTCAAACAAATTTATACAAACGCAAGCTGACTGGGGCAAGTAGAATACAAAATGTTTTATCATCAAGCCCCTTCGTAAAAAAAAAAAAAAAAAAAAAAAAATTTACAATTTCAAATAATATATAAAAGTGTGAAATTAAAAAAAGTTTAAAAAAACAAATTAAAAGTTTGAAATATATATATGTATATATATGTATATATATACATATATATATATTTATATATATATATATATATATTATATATATATATATATATATATACATATATATATATATATATATATATATATATACATATATATATATATATATATATATATATATATATATATATATATATATATATATATATAAATATATATATATATATATATATATATATATATATATATATATATATATATATATATATATATATATATATTATATATATATATATATATATATGTATATGTGTGTATGTATATGTATATATATATATGTAGACACATTTTTCTTTTTTTATTATTTTCAAACTTTTTAGTTTTTTCAAACTTAAAAATTATTTTTAAACTTTTTGATTTTTTCAAACTTTTTAATGTTTTTTTAAACTTTTTTTAATTTCACTCTTTTATATATTATTGGAAACTGTAAATTTTTTTTTTCACGAAGGGGCTTGATTATAAAACATTTTGTCTTCAACTTGCATTGCCCAGTCAGCTTGCATTTGTATAAATTTATTTGAATGCAAGGTTAACATTGTAAAATGTGTCAAATGAGGAAAAATAATTTAAAAAAAAAAAATGTACTTTATTTGTAAGGTCTTACACTATCACTCAGTAATGACAATTGGTACAAGTAATGTGTAGTTAAAAATAAACCCTTATTCTTTCAATTTAACATAAACTCTTATTGTTACAAAAAACTGCTCTTAGTATTAAATAAAATTTAAATTAATAACATTAGTATAATGTAACATTTTTACTATTAACTTATAATACTAGCTTTATTTTAATTTAAAGATACTACTTATGTGTAATATTAGTATGCTCAAATTACTAAGTGTTTTTCTGTGAAATAACTTAGTTTAGGTCCTAAATTTGTAGTGTTTTTAATTAATTTTTAAATAACAGCATTTACTTTCAATTTAAAGTATAATGTCATTGTATTACCGATGCTTGTGTAATGGCATTTTGTATTACCGATGCTTGCTTTCTTAATCACGGTATTCAGCTATTCAATTTTTTTCTAATTGATAAGTGATTTTAAAACGTTATGTTTAGTTTTATAATTAATCTTATATCATTAATTTCATAATGTTAAAATATTTTTTTACAAATTAATTTTTACTTCTAACTTTATGAAATAAGGTTAAAATTAACAATGTAAAGATAAAAATAAATTTGCAAATAAATGTTTAGGTATACTTTAAAAATGTAAAATTTATAAAAGTTCAATAGACTTTCCATTGAAATACTTTTTAAAACATATTTTTTTATTTATAAAAAAATTAGATATATTTTACAAAAATTTTAAATGAAGATAAATAGATAATAGAATATGCTTTAAAAATATTAAACCTTCCCAGTGGGCATTTCGACGTCGAACGAACGTCGAGCGACGTCGGATCTCGACGTCGGATCGACGTTGGGTTTACGTTGGAAATGGAAATGTTATTTGACGTCGGATAAACTGACATCGCGCGACGTCGGCATTCCGATGTAAATCCAACGTGTTTTTTGAAAACTAAAAAACGCTGCCTTTAGCAAGGAATCGAACCTCGGTCTATTAGTTACTAAATCCTGTGCGCTTACCACTACACAACAAGGACATATTAATTGATGAGTTTATTTAGTAATTTATACTTGTAGCTATTTGGGAATTATTACTTTGATAAGAAATAATTTTGTTTAAATATTATATAAATATTAAAACGAATAGTTATATATTATAAAAAATGTATACTCGAAAATGTTAATAGTTAAAAAACTATGCTAGTGCATCATACAAAACCTCATGATGTTTTATCAACCTTTATTCAAACTTTTTTTCATTAATAAAAAAACACGCTTAGTTCACATAATTATTGAAGAGCGCAATTGCACACATATTGTTGGGTTTGGATTAAATTTTCATCAGCGATGTCTTACGACGTTGTTCCGACGTCGTTTTAAGGACGTTGGATTGACGTCGGAAGACGTCAAAAGACATCGGAGTACGTTAATATTATGACGTTGCCCGACGTCTTTTTATCGACGTTGGATCGATGTCAGTACTGCGAAGTTTTTTGGACGTCTTTTATAAGATGTCGGAACAACGTCAAAATACATCGAAACGACGTCAGGGGATGTTGAGATAAAGACATCGCCCGACGTCATTTTACTGACATCGGAACAACGTCGGAATAGGTCTTTTGACATCGCTGATGAAAATCAAACGTCAATCCGACGTCGGATTGACGTCGGGTGCCCACTGGGTTAGGATGTTAAAATAAACGTTTATTTTAACATCATAAGTTTTTATATTTTTAAAGCATTTTATCCATGGAAATATCCTTATCCATAGAAACAACAAAAAATGATTTTTTATTTTGTTTTTTATACTTTAGTGTAATGATGAAGTTTTTAAGTTTGTGTATTGTTTCTTACTGGCAATTGTATAATGCATTAAACTGCATTATATCATTTTGTATCATGAATGTGAATCTTAATTGTAAATAATTGTTAAAAAATGATTTTAAATAATATAAAAAAATATAGTTACGGCGCTAAATGCATAACATGATCCACACTCTAGTCCTTGGTCCTTGACTTGGGTAACGTAACCTTTCGTTCTCCAATCTATCTTTGCAGGTATATTGACATTATTAGGAGGTAAAAATGTAGATCCTTTCGTGATATTTACATTACCCTTTGGAAGTTTCAAACATCCTCCATAAATCTTTATAAATTCTTCATGAGTCTAATTTAAATAAAAAAATAGGTTGCTATTACTTAGATATATAAAATAAATCTACAACTATAATATCTTTAAAACTAAAAATATCTTTATAATATCAAAAATAGGGTAAACCTACTTATATTATAATTAGGCTTACCATACTTTTGAAGTTGTAATTCGGGACAGGCAGGGTTTGCGTCAGCGGAGGACGAGGTGGTTGTTTAAAAAAAGGAATTGGTGTATGTGTGTTTACGAGAGTATAAGGGGAATGTGTTGCGGAAGGTTGAAACAAATCTTCAGGGAGATAGGAGTGGGAAAAAAATAGTGTATTTTTGTACTTCAAAAAACATGGCAACCTGTAACTAGGTTCCATGAAAGTTTTTATATAAAAAAGGAAGCTCTCAATTGCTTGGCTGCAAAAGAGATCTTAGGCATGTAACGCCAATGTTCAACTTGTAGTGCAGCAATGCACGTACCATTAAAATACCTCGGTCATCTAAACAAATATTAAAAAAATTCGCCCTACAGGTGCAGATGTTCTTGGCGAATTCTAAAGGTATTTAATAATTTTTACCAGATTAGGTATACCAATGTCTTTTTATTAAAGATGAATAATTGAATCTTTTTGTCAGCATAAGCAATTTGGATTATCGTTGTTCCTTTTTTAATGCAAAAAGTGTTTTTCTACTTGATATCTTATCAAAAAGACTGCGAATATTCTTTTTTTGTTGATCATCTGAACCATGAATATTGTTTATAGCAGATTGTTCAATATTCTCCCACTCAAGTCTTATCCATGCAATCTCAGCCCGACCAAAACTATTTTCCCGCAGTTCAAAGTTAGAAATACATTGTTTAAAGAAGGAAATTACCTCTGTTATATATGTATTAATATCCTAGGCACTACATTTTCTAAGCAACTGTTTTCTCCTTTTAAGACAAAATTATTATTCAATTTTTCCTCAACATTAAATTTTAATTTTTCAAGTTCAAAAACAATGTCTGATGCATTTTATTGACTTTTTTCCATAACTTTTACAGTTTTGTTAAAGTTATTTAGCTGACAATTTACAAACCAGAAAAATAACTCGCCTTTTTCACTTTCAAAAAATGCTTGCAAAGCACGTGGACAGTTTTCTTGAGAAACAAAGTATGACTTAAGTGCCTCAAACATATACAAAATTCTTTCAACTGCGGTTAACAGAGAAAGAATTCTAGTAATTCCATGCTGTTTTACTTTTCTATATTCCGCATTTTCAAAATCATAAAATTCCGTTACTCGAACTGTGTAGACATGAAAATACTTATAAACTTTCACAATAAGAGTTTAAAGTTCAATTGGATGGCCATCCACAGAAGGTTAAAGTGTATTGTGCTCAATATATTTGCCACATCCAATGTCAACAATATTAACACCAAGTTCTTGTTTAAGTCTGTTGCAAACATTGTTTTTACCTTTTCTATGTACTCCACCAAAATGTGTGTTGCAATTGTCAGAACCTAAAGCAGTCTTTTTTTTTATTAATTTCATAACGCTGCAATGTTGAAATTAACTGATGAATCAATATTTTAAATGTTTTATTAAATATTTTAAGATACCCCTAGAAAAAGTTTTACTCACGTTGGAATTAGATAGAACGCTTTAAAATAATTCGAAATCAGGTTTTTCGTTATCCAAAAATTATAGAACTGGAAAGTTTACTATTGTGTTCTAAAATAACAGGAGATACTAAATTAACAGGCGCATCGCGAGCTAATATTTTTTGTTTTGATGCTCATAACTATTAAATTGTTTTTTTATGTATGTTTTAAATATGAAGCACTTGTATAAAGAACAACAACAATTTTAATTTTTCTAAGTTTTTATACTCTAAAATAAATAAACTAATTAATCAAAACACAAGATTCTCTGAGACCATAATATAAACAGAGTTCATATTAAACAAACAAAACTCTGTATATATCTTCTTCTACATGCAGTTATGGTAGCAATTTACTCCTGAGGATCTACGCGCGCCTTTTCCAGGTGTTATTGATAACAATGGATCTATCGAAAAAGAATCATTAACAAGATTTTCAGCTAGTGGAGGTTGATAAAGAGGAGGCTGTTTAAGAGAGTTTTCAGGATAGGTATTCGTAAATCCCTATATTTCTTAGGTGTTAACCATTTGTAAGGGTACCTTTCTACCCTTATTAAAGGCATTCTCTGGGGAATGTTTAATATGATTTGTTTGATAAATGATCGGAGTGGAACTTGATGGAACCAAATGTCTTAACGAAACCTTTTCCCTTCCATCTGGGTACCTTATGTGAGCATATTGAGGATTAGCATCTAAGAGTTGAACTTCGTCTACCAGTGGTTCATACTTATTAATATGTAAATGTTTTTTTTAATAATATTGGTCCAGGATGACATGGCTGGACCAATATTAATAAGTGGCTGTTTTACAAAGGTGCTTAAACATTCCTTCATGAGGTGTCTCCATGTTTTAACATTTATTAAACATCTTATAGAATTAAGAATATCTAATAATACATTTTTGCGAAACTTTGATTGCGTAAACTGTGTTGTCTATTAGCAATCTCAATAGACTTTATTATGGTTCCATTATACTTTTCTGCTTGACCATTCCCTTAAATGTTACATGCTGTAATATGACTTGTCGCAATACCTTTCTCTAGTAAGTATTGTATTAATTATTTACTGATGAAAGCTGAACCTCTATTGAAATGGATTTTTCTTGGCAAACCAGAATATTTGTGAAAAAAATTTAATTACAGTCTGAGATGAAATATCAGAGCACGGAATCGCAATTGGAAAACAAAAATACTCATCAAATATGGTTAAAAAAATACTTGTTGTTAGTTTATGTAGGAAGAGGTCCTTCATACATTGGTGGACTATCTGTATATATATTAACTGCCATGAAGATAATTAAAGGGCCCTCCCGACCATACATTTATCGTCAAGACTGCCTGGTCCGCAAATTTCTAAAAATAAGTCTTAAGAGAAACAATTGAATTACAGACTAATAAAATTATATTGAAATAAAAAAGTACATGTGATGGGCAATTTGTACAGTGCAAAGTATAGCAATAACTATTATTTAAATAGTTTGCTCAATTCAGAGGACAAAGATGCATATTTTTGAATGATCGCATCAGATTCAAGGCTATCAAGTAGACTTTTTTCTACAGACATCAACATATACGACTCTAAGAGGTTATTCGAATTTTACAATCTTGTCTTGATTAACTTTACCTTAGAAAACAATCTTTCACATTTGCTAGTGTTACAGAAATAGTACATATTATTTTATAAACATGATACAAATTGTTATAGGTTTTGGCAGTAAAAGAGTCATAAAAGTATCAAATTTGGAAAGTAAAGGCAGTCATAACAGTATCAAATGTCAAAAATGGCATGAGCAATATCTTAGCTTCATGACTTGTCTTTGCATTAAAATTTTC
The DNA here is from genome assembly GCF_022113875.1 of Hydra vulgaris. Taxonomy (NCBI): domain Eukaryota; kingdom Metazoa; phylum Cnidaria; class Hydrozoa; order Anthoathecata; family Hydridae; genus Hydra; species Hydra vulgaris. Next base: position 11,057,593 of record NC_061158.1, on the reverse strand, counting down.
TGATTCGCTTACACATGATACACCTGACATTAAATTGACAAACACAGTTGAAGATGGCTAAGTAAATGTTCCAAACATCGCCGTTGTACCATTTGATTTATCAGCACACCTTGTTTCACCAATCAATTTTAATCTTTTCATCTTGTCCATTCTAGTTTGTGTTCCAATAGGTTTAATCCATGTTGCCATTTGCTTATATGACACTTTTATGAATGTTGAAATATTTTGCAAAAGATTAACAAATGAAACTGCCTGAATGCCGCAAATATTTGACTCCTTCTCATCTAAATTGAGAACATGAGGATAACACCAAATATATTAATGGTGGTCTTCAACTTCTGTTATCTTTTGTTGTAGTCTGTTGTTTGACTATGATAACTTGAAGCACCATCCATGCTGTCTGATAGGCAGTTTTGCAAATTAAAGCCAAGCCGCTGCAGTGTCAAATTTAAGAGGTCAAACAAGCCTTGGCCGGTGCCGTCATTGCATGGTACAATAGAAGCAGCTGTAATCAAGAACATGCCTTCGGTGAGTGCTGCTGGATTCGTGTTCAGCAACTTGTTGGCTAACTCGTCTAAAATCTTTGAACCCAGACACAAATGATGAAACGATGATAGACTGTGGTGATTTAAATGCAGCACAAAATGAGTAATATAGAGGTTGAGAATTTCGTCTAAATGTCAACCAATTTCTCGGTATGCTATTCTTCAAGTCCGTTTGTAGGTTTTATTATTAAACCGCAAATGTTCATGTTGTTGAATTGGATGTTTTCTAAAAAAACATTTTAATTGCAAACGTGGTGAATATTCGAATGCTGATGTACTATGCGAATTCGACTCAATATCTTCACCACCTTGTGCTGGTATTATTGCTGATGTTTTCTGCGAATTCGACTTATTATCTCCACCACCTCGAGCTTGTATTAATGCTGATGTATTCTGCAAACTCGACTCAATATCTCCACTACCTTATGCTTGTATAATTACTGATGTAGACTGTAAATTTAACTCAAGATTTTTACCACCTCGTGCTTATATTATTTCTGATGTAATTTATAAATTTGTAAAAACGATATATACATTTATTTTTTTTCAACACAAGCAGAAGTAGTTGTATTAAGAAACACCTTTTGATGTGTTTTCTCTTATCTTAAGTTATAGAATGTCAAAGTTTTGGATTTTGCTAAAATTTCCGAATTAAGTTTTACTAATTTACCCAATTAGGGCAAATTAGTAAAATTAAATTGGAAACACAGAAAGTGTTATTTATGTGTTACATAAACAGTTATGCTTATAAAAAGTTACAGAAACCTTGATCGTCCGAAAAATTATTTTATCCTCTACCTTTCAAATCTTATCATTTCAGCCGATTAGTATGATCGGTAACCTTTACATAATTATTTTGAGCAAGGAAGTTGACTGAATATATTTTATAAGTTTTAAATTAAAAAAAGATAATATATTTTATACAAATTAAAATACCAACCTCAAAAGAAAACTAGCACACTTTAGTAAACTAGTTGATCTAATGTGTTTTTGTGTTTAATTATTGTTATTTTTAATTTTAAGGTGAATATTTAATTCATTTTTTAATTAAATAGTTCAAGCACCGCAGTTACAATAAAAGTCAGCTTGACCAAAAGTCTTATCTGCTCAAGCGTCCAATTTTCAGCTCTTTTTTTAGAATCTTTCGTGATTTCTGACACTGGAGTAAATAATTTCTTAAAAAATTTTTGCATCAACATGTTTATCATAATGCCATAATAAAACAAATAAATAAAACGCTATACATAAACTAAAGCACTAAACTACTTTTTTGTACAATTTAACATAAATCCTACTTTGAAGAACTTCATTTTATTAACAATGTCTGCAGATACTTTATAGTAATCAGTGTAGGCATTAAAAAGTAATATGTACATTTATAATTTTTATTTATTTCCTTATTAGATCATTTGCTGAGTAAATAGTATACTATATTGATTTAATTAATCAAGAAATTACTTAAAGAAACATTTAAAATTTAAACTAAGTACGTGTATTTCCTCAAATAAGGAAGAAATTACTAAAAACATCTCTCTCTCTCTCAATTGTTCATTCTCCTTAACTCTCCATCTCATCTTCTGGGAAGTATACGTCCTTAGTTGTATATAATTTATATATAACGTTCTTAGTTATATATAATTAAAATATAATAACTTAGTTATTATATAATTATATATAAGACACACATATACATACATACATATACATACATACATATACATGTATGTATGTGTATATATATATATATATATATATATATATATATATATATATATATATATATATATATATATATATATATATATATATATATATATATATATATATATATATATATATATATATATATATATATATATATATATAATAATTTTAGTAGATACCTATCAAAACAAAAAAATTAGTAATACTAACTACTTATTTTTAAAAAAGTTTGCGTAAGTTATTCATAACTTTTGCTCCGCTACGCAAGAGTTACGAAAAAATTGTGAATAAGCTCCCAGAACTTTTAAGTTTGATACCTTAATAGACAGATTAGAGTAAAATAGTAATAGAGAGTAATATAGTAATAGAGAGAGAGACAAGAGTATAAAGTATATACTTCAATAATATTATTGTATATAGTTTTGTATATAGTATTTGTATAGTTTTGTATATAATATAGTTGTATTATAATACAACCATAAGTAAATATAGTATGGATAAATCATAAAGTTTTGTAGTATGCCAATAAACAGCTATTAAGGTAACTTAACTTATTTACTAAGTTATTGTCTTAAGTTATCTGAATAACTGTTTATTATCATATTACAAAAGTATAGGATATATTCATACTATAATACCTTATGGTTACGTTATAACACAACTATATTATATACAAACTAAAACATATATACTAAATTATATAAATACTTTAATTGTATACATATAGATCATATTAAAACTATATTTAATAAAAACTAAAACAGGGACAGCGACCATAGTATTACTATGGTCGTTCTCCCTTTTTAGCCAGGTATAAGAGCTCTCATATCTATATAATATCTATATTTTTATTCTATATCTATATAGTCATATTATCATTCTATATAATGGATGGTTGGCTCTAGAGTGAACCATCTAATACCATATAAGAGAGCTCTCTAGAGAGCTCTCCACATAAGCCTAAGTTCACTATAAATTAAATACCAAATAAGAGAGCTAGCTCTCTTATATGGTATTCAATTTAAAGTGAACTTTGGCTTATATATTATATAAAATTTAAATATAATTCAATATATAAATTTTATATAACCATCGGTTATATAAAATGTATATGTATATATATTTTTTTCACCTTAAAACAAGCTTATGAAGTACTTCTATATTTTAGGTAAATATAATAATATATTTCCATATATTAACATACGTTAAGTTATTTCTTAAATAATACAGCTATAACCTTTTTTTATACATCAACAATGTCAATATATTATATTTCTATTGTTCAACAATAACAACAATTTGTTGTTATTGTTTAAAAAAAGGTTTTAGCTGTATTTTTTAAGTAAATAACTTACGTATAGCAGTATAATATAAGTATATATAAGTATATAATTTATTGGCAATATAAGTATATAACTTAATGGCAATAGCAAACAAAATCTGAAATCTTTTACAATAATTAAAACGCCATTTTTTAATATTAGATGAATTAAAGTTACGCAAAAACCAAAGTCAGAAAATAGCAGACGTAACTTTTCTTGCGTAAAGTTTGCTGAACTGTTTTTAGGAAAATGTTGTGAATACCGTTTTTTTGACTTTGCGTAACTTTGAACTTACGCTAAATTTTTGACTTACGAAAGAGTTGTGAATAAGCTCCCTATTGGAGACCTTAAAAATCAACTTAGAAAGCCAACTTTTCTTTTATATGGTTTATTTTGGACTACTTATATATAATAAGGTAGGACCAAAATTAAATATGGTGGTATTTCTTCCACATCGTGTGGAGAAAGTAACAAAAAAAATGGATTTTTACATTAGATGACGCCCTACTATGTATAAATGACGGTTTATTTTTCATAATTAAGCCAAATTTTGAAAATTAATATTAGAACAAATCATTTTAAATGTTGAAATAGAAGAGACATGTCAATCGCCTCCCGCCCTTATCCCCTATCCTTTCCTATTTTGAGGGAGGCGCCTGCAAAACTATCAAAATCATATTGTTTATAATTACTTTATTTTCTTTAAAAAAAAACACAATGTAAATAATAAATGAAGATAACATTTAGATTCCTAAATATTTTTGAATATTTTTTGTTTCCGTAGTAATTTTATAGACTAACATATTGTCGTTTTGCGGAAGACATATTGTCGTAAATTATGGATTCTCTTAATGGGATGTGTGTATCTGGTGTATCCATAACATTCTATAAAAGGTAAACTATCTGCGGTTATATACAAAATTAAGATTGTAAAATACATGTGATTTAATTAAAAAATATACTATTTGGTTTCTAAACAGTATTTTGATTAAAGAAAACAATTGATATTTATTAATAATTATCAATTGTTTTCTTCAATCAAATTACTGTTTAGAAACCAAGATACTAAGATCAACATGACTTAAAACAAGGAGATATCTTTTTGAAGAAGAGGATATTTTGAAAAATCTACCAGAAAAAATGTTTTCAACAAGTACAGACATTATTCTTTAATTTCAATTTAGAATATCTGGAGACTAAATAACTCTAACAAAAAAGCTGATTGCTGCTACCATTGGTCATCTAATAGCAAAGTGTTCTAGTCTTGGTAGCTGCCCTAAAAACTGAATTATGTTTGCAATTAAGAAACCTTGAATAGATGGAGGATACAAGAATGGGATGCTCACTGACCCATTTATAAAGTAGATCAAACAAAATTTAGTTCATATTAAAGGGACAGGTTACCATAAAATATACCAAAAAACTTTGGATAATATAATATTTTCTAAACCTATATATATATACTATTAAAGCAAGCATATCACTGATCTGATTAACAGCTGGAAAAATTTAAAGAAAAGTAAGTGTAAGAACTCAAAAGTAGCAGGAAAAGCTAGACAAGATTTAAAAAAAAAAGGAAAAAAGATTTTCTAAATTGCAAAACCAAATATCAAGGTTATTCTAAAAAAGATTAGTTTTAATAAGGACTCGTATCGTACCGATATGAAATTTGTAAGACATCAAAAGGCCAGTCGTAAAATGGCTCTGGGTAAAAAAGACAAGCTTATCAACCGGAGAATTGAGAATAGAGAACAAAGAAGATAAAAACATCGAAAGTTTGTACCTAGTGTTAAACAGTTTTCTCAGAGAGATGATTTGACTGCAGAGCTTCAGTTTTTCTCAGAAACTAGTGATATAAATACCAGCACAAACTCAGATTGTTCTTTTGATCTTAAACAGCTAGGTCCAAGCATTGACAAGTCACAATTAACAAGAATATAACGCAAGATATTGCCATGACTTCAGTTTCCATAAATATTTCCTCCAGAGATTTGTTGCATGTGTGTACAGGTTTTTTACTTTCAATCAACTATTTGGCGAGCACAAAACAAAACCATCCAGAAAAATGCTGCACAGCACAAAAAGGCTGTTAAAATAGTTGCTGAGAAAGCACTTTTCCCCATAATAGCTCAATTTGATGGAAAAATTATAGAAGATTTTACTAATGGGGAAAAAAAAATAGACAGGTTTGCTGTTTTATTTAATATTGTTGGAGACATTAGGCTTCTTGGAAATCCAGCTATGGAATATGGAACTGGAGCTACTTATTATGAAGCTTTGAATTATGTACTGAAAGATTATAGAATATGTGACGCTGTGAAGTGATTATGTCTTAACACAACTAACTCAAATAATGGAAGACATTCAGGAACCAATATAAGGTTCAGTTAAAGACAGGAATCTATTTTGTTATAGCTTGCCTGCAGGAGGCATATATATATATGAACTTCATCTCAAACATTTCTGGTTTCCATGTTAATACGGTTTCTCAAACCTTATTAACATGGAAACCTTATTAACATGGAAACCTTATTAAAATGGTATCCATTTTATTAAGGTTTCTCAAAATTTATTAAAAACATTCTTGGCAACCCAGATTAAGGAAACTATCCAGTTTTACAAAGATGCATTAAACACTAACATATTTTCCAAAGGGGATTATAGAGAGTTATTGGAACTTACTCTGATGTATCTTTGTCCTGAAATATTTTTCAAAGTTCGAGCTCCAGGCTGTGTTTCTCATGCTAGTTTCATTTCAAAGGCCATATACTACTCGATGATTCAGATATTGAGTACACATCTGCCCTAAAATATCTTGCTTACAAAATAAAAGAGTTGAAGGCAAAACAGAATTAATTTCCATTTTCTATTCTGTCTGATTTTTGAGAACCTCATTGCCCTCAGCTGCATCATTTCAGGATGTAAAATTGGTACAGTACAAAGAACATGTATAAAAACACAATGCTGATTCCAAGAGGGAGGGGGCACAAAAAATAGGCTGAGGAATGGGACGGGTAGTTATTCACATGCCCTTCCTATATAAACATTAATAATGCTTAGTTCTAACAATAATTTTCAAAACTTGGCCTAAATATGAAGAATAAACCAGGTTCAGTAATACATAGTAGTGCGTCATTTTATGTAAAAATAATAAAAGTATTATCATCAACGTAAGAAACTTTTGAAGTTGCACTTGTCAGGGTACCAATACTAGGAAGTATCAATACACTAAAAACTATTTTTTAACTGATTACATATAAACTAGGTGACGATGCAAAATACTTAAAAGATCGAACAATAACCTTAGGTAAATATTTTTGCTCAAGAATATTACTTGAGTCAATGTTACTTTTGCATTCAAGAAGTTAAATTGATTTTCCAGAAAATAATTTAACTTCTGCAAGTTAAATTCAACAATTTAACTTGCAAAAATTAAATTGTTTTATTTTCTATCTTTTAATAGAGAATTAAATAGCATAATGCCTCGTGAACTTGTGACCAACATTTAAACTTATGAGTACGATTTTTAACTAATGAGAACTTGTGATCAACATTTAAACTTTTGAGTTAGATTTTTAACTAATAAGAACTTGTGACAAACATTTGAACTTAAGATTTTAAACTAATGAGGTGGTAATACATCTAACTCCTGCATTATAAGCTTCATATGATAAGTCATTAATTACTAATAAAGAAAATTGATTACTACCAGTATTGTTTCAAGCCTTTTTGATTAATTCTGATAATGATTAACTGCTGGTTAAACAAGTACAATTAAAAAGTCAAAAATAAAAGACTATACTACTTAGCCATCTAACTTTAACGAGTTGCAAACATTTTCATATGAAGCAATTTTGCTAAGGTCTACTAGTTTTAGAAGTTCCTCTTCTTTTACTGACCTTAAAGAGGATTCTGCTTCCGTTGTTCTTATTTTCTCTGGTAGATGATTTGGCATTAAACTCTTGGAAATTAATTCCAATACAGTAGGTGGATCTCGAGGTCTTTCTCTTCTTTGTACTTAAATAACTTGGAAGTTTGATAGAAAATGTTTTGAACAAGCTTCAGTGTCATGATTGTCTGGTTTATTTACTCTATGGATTGCTTAAAGTCATTACTAATGCTCTTCTAGATCTCTTTGTAATCTGAAAGTAGTTTTCTTATATTATACTGAGTCATAACCAGAGTAACAATATTTCAGTGCATTTTTATATATTTTGACAAGAATTCAAATTTTTCTTCGAAATTTTTGCTGCTAACTAATTAGATAAACAAAAAATACTATGAGTCAATAAGAGTTATTGATTCTTCAAACAAATGAGACCAGATATCATTCTGATTTAGGAAGAAATGTAAGAGAGTGCTGTATATATATGTGCTATATATATATATATATATATATATATATATATATATATATTATATATATATATATATATATATATATATATATATATATATATATATATATATATATATATATATATATATGTATATACTTTTATATACTATTTGGTATTTGGCAACTTTTTATACTATTTGGTATTTGGCCGAATAATGCAAATTTTCCATTATAGTCAAGTTTTTGGGGTCAAGAAATTTTAAAATGAGACTGAAATTTTTTTCAGCGTGCAACTAACACACATTTTAGAAATCTTAAACATTATATAAAATATGAACTTTACCAATACATTTTAATTAAATAATTTATCATCAGGAATTAGATAAGATGTTTGAACAAATTCAATAAGGGTTTCAACTCCTATGGAATTTATTCTTACACGCGCGTATTCTTAAATAGAATCAATTTAAAGCTAAAACACTTATAATCAAAGTTCATTAGCTTAAAACAAGTTAGCCACTATAAAATACGCAAAGTATATATTTGAGTGAGTACTTTAGCCCAAAAAAACAAGTTTCTTGAGGAAAAGAAGGAAAGGGGGAGGGACTTGTATTTACAGGGTTATTCATTTTTATATGGGTGTTTATTCATTAAAAAAGTACAGTTTTTTTAAAGATAAATTGTTTTGAAAATACATGAATTAAAAATCAGAAAATTTCTTACATACGAAGATTTTTTACATTCGATGATGGTTCATTTAAAGTACAAACTACTCTCATTTTTTTACTTAATTTAGTTTTTGATCTTTGTTTAATTTTATTATTAAACTTATTGATTGATTAAATTATTATTTATGTAATTATTTATATGTCTAGATTTAATTTTATTTATTAATATTATTAATACTCAAATATTAACCCAATGGATGATAGAGAAAATTAGTGCCAATCGTAAAACAAGGAAAATGTTAGAAAAGAGCACATTGAAATGCTTAAACACTTAGTTAAAAGTAAATGAATCTACAACAAACATTTCCACTGTTTATTGTTTATCTAAGTACACAGTTCAAATATTGTCGTTAAGTTAAACAGAGGTGAATTTGACGAAATAACTGCATTTAATTCGTTTTCTGATAAAAACCAGTTAAATGACTTGTAAATGCTCAAATAAAAAATATTATTGAATTATGCGTACTAAAAACAATCTTTGTACGCAAGAAGCAGTAAAAGAAAATCTTTCTGAACAGTCTGCAACGAATCTTAGCCTAATTTTTCAATAAAACTTAAATGCTCGGATTTATCAAAAAAGCGTGTTGTGCATGTTCCAGAATAACGAAACTCAACAAGAGGTAATCAGGAAACTTAAAAATATTATGGATACTGCAGAGTTTAATTTTATTTTATTTTACAATAAATATTTACAATTTTATAAAATTACACTATTTTGGGTTAGTATAATATTAAGATTTTACAATAAAGAAGTTTTACAACTCTTTATTTATTTTATTTATTTTTTTATTTACTTTTTTATCATTTTAGTTTACTTGTTCGTTTAAACCAAAATGAAATTAAAAATTTATGCGTAAATAGAAAATTTTTTTAGAGCAATTTGGTATCCATCAGTTTTAAAACATTCATTATATTTGATTTGGTTGTGGTTTGATATTTTAATATTGACTAAGTTTAAAATATAAGTTTTATAACTTAGCACAAGCAACGTCGCAACTTTACGAGTAACAACCCAATGTGTACAACCCGCTTGTTGTTTTGTATTTATCGGATCAATGTTTGCGATGGTTTTTTATACTTTGGCCCATTGTATATGTGCTAGCCGGAAACAATAAACGAATAAAGAGAAAAAAGGTGCAGATATAAAAAAACAAAAGTACAAGGACCATAGTTTGTCAAAATTAGCGTTTTTATTATTTTCTTATGATTTTTAAAAGTATCTTACAATTCATTTTATTTAGATAAACCTCATTCTACTAAGTCATCTTAAAAAAAGAAATTAAATCTTGTTTTTTTTTTTTTAATATAAATCAAATCTTAAATTCAAATAGTGCATTGAATTTTGTTAAATATCATTCAAATCTTGTTGTCAATAAATTAAATCTTTATTATTAAATCTGCATTAAATGTTGTTAAATAACAATCAAATTTTCTTGTCAATAAGTGTATTAAATCTTGTTTAGTAACAATCAAATTTTGTTTTCAATAAATGTATTGATTTTTTAAATAATAAACAAATCTTGTTAAGCTCAATGGAATTCTGTCAGCAGCTGAGAGCTATTGTTGGTCTCTTGGAGAGCAATTTTTAGTCTTAGCGGTATGTTTGAAATATTGATAAATAAGCTTCTTGACAATAGTACACACATAAAAGGTCTGGTGAATAAAAATGAGCAATAGCTTTTATTCAGTGAATTGTCAGCTTTACGTGATTAAAAAATTTAGGAGTTTTCTTCAAATTTTATTTACTTAAAGTTAAGCAATTTACTCAGTATTTGCTCATCTTTTCGTAAATAAAAACTTAAGCAAAATTTTTTCAAGTTTTTATTCACGTAAAACTTACCAATTTAGGAGTAAGTTACTATTTTTATTCACCCGACCTAAATTAGCTATTTAATAATGAGATGTGTTTTGGTAAAATATTATCATAATAAATTCCAAATTACTTGCTTTACAACATTCCATGTTTTTTTATTTTTTCATTTGTTTTTCTAATAATTTATAAAATAAAACTTTTTTTGTATATTTTTTAAGAATATTTTTCTAAGATTTTACAAATTTACAATTTTAGTTAATTTAGTAGTATATGATGAAAAGAAAGTGAAAAATACAAAGAAAATGGTGAAAACAAATATTAAGACATATAAACAAAAATTAAAAAAGTATTATTATGAAAATAAATATGCATTAAACGTATGTTTGATAGAACCTATGTTCAGTAAAATACAGAGAAATAAAACTTATCTTTTTTATTTTTATAGGATCTTTCTTCTTTTTTCTAGTAAATTGTTATTTAATCTTGAACTTCATTTTATTTTTATTTTCTTTACTTTGTTTACTTTGTTTTATTTATTAGTTGCTTAAATAACTGTTTAATTAATTGCTTTAATTAGTTGCTTAATTAATTATTTTATCATATTTATTTTGTTAGTATTGCATATTTTGTTTACTTTGTTTTATTTACTTTGTTTTGTTTTATTTATTTTATTTTGATATTTAACTTTGAACTTATTTTAACTTGTAATGGTTATTTACTTATAATTATTGAAACTTAAAAATCTTGAAACTGTTTTTTGTCAAGAATTTTTTTTAATTTTAAGATGTATCATATGACTAGTTATAAATAAGTTTTTATAATGGGTTTTTAATTGCAAATAAATTCACATTATAAAAATCAAAATTTATTTTTATTGCTATATAAAAATTTCAATATTCTTATTAAAAACCCAATATTAAAACTTATAATACAACTTAGAATAATTTGCCACATGATATAAGTTTAACTGTGTGTTAGTTTACATTTTTCTATTCTTTTTTTTAAAACGTGACAGCAAGTGCGTTTCATATGGGGCTCAATATGGGCGATTTGGCAATCTTCTATATTGCACCGCCTAATAAAATTATTTTTTTATATGTTTCTATATATTTAACCCAGCGCATTGTTCAAAAGTGAAGAAATAAATTTAAATAGAATGTTTAAAATTATATGACATTTTAATAAGTTTTGAAAATGCTCTCCTTTTCTTAACCACAATCATACCAGAATATCTAAAATCCACCCAATAAAAAAATCTAAACATCACCGCCGCCCCTTACTCCCGTGACAGGTTGTTCAAAACTTTCAATATTGGGTTTCTAAATAGTTTGTGCGTAATAGCAAAGTTTTAAATATTATATCATTATTAAAAAACAGTTCTTAAAATTTTCAAACAATTTATTATTTTACCAACTTTATTAGCTATTAATATAGTTTAGGTTTTTAGTTTTAATGAAACGTTTGAGAAGTTTAGTTATAAACAAGCAATTTAAAAAGAATTTGTTGGCACATATTTTTGGGTGATGCTTAAATTTTTATACTTTTTATTTTAACTAAGGAACGCAGTTTTAATTATTGTTTTTAAGGCATACATGTTACATTAACAAAAAAATATTACCAGATCAGAAAACTGATTTATTCCTATTTCGAAAGGGTGGTTTTCGGATTTATGTATTTTTATATTTTCATTGTTCTTTTTCCAGTTCAAATATTTTGATATTTCTTCATCATCGTTGCTATAAAATTTGCCAAACTTAATTTTAAATCTTCTCCATTCCAGATCTTTCATAGGAGTCTGAGGATCATTCAAAAAACTTTGAAGTTCAAATGAATAGGATTGAACCAGAATGCCAATCAAAATAAAGTGTTTCATTTTTTCTAAAAGACAAATGCTTTCATAATAAAATATTTTATATTCTTGCAAAAAAGTTGAAAACAAAACAAAAAATTGGAAACACCATCAAAATATTACAAACTATATTAAAAGAATGCAAACAAAATCAAAAAAATAAAAATTTGTCAAAAATTGCAAATAATATTATTAAATTGCTTGCTCTAACTGTAATTGCAAAAACTTGTTAACAAACGTTTTAGTAAGCATCAAAACTAACGCTTATCAATTCAGTAAAAAAAAAAAAAACCCAATGATACATGTGTTCAATATTAACATCACAAGACGAGTGTATATAATAAACATTATGAAAACTGGATTTTGTTATAATCAAAAAAAAAATAATCTTTATTAATAACAAATTTTTTACAGATATGTAAGCGATTTTTACTATTGCATATCCAAATATGGATAACTTATCTAATCACATAAATAACAGCGTAGTTAATCTTATCACACGACAATACCACAACTAATCTCATGGTTAGGTCACGGTTATTCTAAAAATAAATATTCATTTGATATGCTCTTAGATGAAACTTTATTTGCATTACAATAAACTCGTATAAACAATTCAATAGTCTTGTTTGTGTGTCAAATAAAATAGTAAAAAAACAAAAATTAAGATCTGAGTCAAATATTGCTTTTAAAAGTGTAACAAAAAAATTTCAATTATAAACATTGATAAGCAATACACACGTTACCTTCGCTTTTTAAATTTAAAAAGTGAAAAATAGTAAATAAGGAACACTACGCTAATTTCAGAGAAAAATTCGGAGGTTGCACCACCCCTTTTACTGGTTAATGTTAAATCTTATTATGGAACCTACTTTTTTATTTTTTAAAAAAAACCGATTGCTAATTTTTAAGGATTCACCCCTATCATATTATATTTAGATTTGCTTTTTAAAGGTACACCATGTCATTGGTTTTATAAGGTAAACTGTGTCATGGGTTTGTTAAGGTAAACGTGTCTTAAATTTACTTCTGTCAACTCTTCAAAAACGAATGTAATTAAAAAACATTTAAAACATATTATTAAATGATATCAAGCATATGTTACAAATTTGTTTCTAAAGTAAGAAATATTATTAAATGCACAAAATAATATTACCTCCACGTTAAATGATTAAAAAAGATACACACTGGCATCAAAGCTCTTAACAAAAAGATAGCCCTGCGATCTTTTTATAATGAGTTTTAATGCATTTTACATGATCTTCATTACGACATTACCCTGTAGAGTTAATGCCACATTTTCATTACTTCTCATCAATATGGGTTGTTGTTGCACAACAATATTCTTTAGAACTATCAGCGCAACAAGAGCTAGAAGCTGTGCTGATGTCTCAACTGTATGTTAAATATTATCGCACCATGGTCTATATATATATATATATATATATATATATATATATATATATATATATATATATATATATATATATATATATATATATATATATATATATATATATATATATATATATACTTTTACTTTTACGTATCTCTTAATGTTTGCTAAATTATGTTTGTACGGTTTTTTTATAATTAGTATTTATTTATAACTTTTGCTTTATTATAATTTTTATTATATTTTATAGTTATTAACTTAAACTGGAAACTGACTAGCATACAACAATAAATGAAAAAATTGAAATCTTATTTTACAAAATATTTTTAAATCTTCTTTTACAAACTAAATTAATAAATAGGGTGAAATATTTTATGTGCAGTCACATAAACAAATTTCAATTGTCCTCTAACGACACTGGTGATTAGACAAACATTATTATATCTTATTTTTTCTTTTGTTAGGCTTAACGTCACAAAGTGAGGCGAATTAAATAACAAATTATTAAATAATAGATAATATTAACTACTATTAGATAATAGATAATAATGGTTAACTAATAGATAAGCGTGGGTTAAATTCATATTTTAAGTCAAAGAATGTTTTTGGAGTCAAGGAATTTAAATATGACACTAAAAGTTTTTTCTACATTCGACTAACACACGTTTTAGAGATCTGAAACAACTTTAGAAATAAAAATCTTTAATAATGTATTTTTTTCACTTAATTTATCATCAGGAATTAAATAAGAAGTTTGAATAAATTCAGTAAGAATCTCAACTCTTTTGTTTCAAACTCACGTACTTTAAGAATAGATTCAATTCAAAGCTAAAACACTTTTTAGTCAAATGTCGTTAGATTAAAATATCTTAACGACTATCTAAATAAAAGTAAACATTTTAGTGATTATTTTATACACGCACTCCCGAAAACCAAAATTTTTACTAAAAAAGAATGGCCTAATGTATATGTGATAGCTGTGAAACAATAACCAATTCAAGGTATAAATTAAAGATATAATATAACGAAGGTACAATAACATTATATTCAGTCTTTATCTAAACCAGCTTATTTTTATTTTATTTCCTATGGTTAATAAAAGCAACAAACAATTCATCTTTTTAAAGATTAGACTTATTATACTGAATCAATTTAGTTAAAAATCAAATCTTGTTGTCTTAATTAAATCAAATTTTTAAATAGAAATCAAATCCTAATGTCCATAGGTATGTTGAAATTTGTTTTATAACAATCATATCTTTTTGAGTTTATTGAACTTTTGTCAGCAGCGAATAGCTATTGTTGGTCTCTTGAAAAGCAATATTTAGTATCTGCGGCATGTTTGTTATAATAATATATAAGTTTCTTAACAATAGTAAACACATAAAATAGCAGTTTATTAGTGACACGTTTTTTTTGTCAAATATTTTTATACTTTTTTCCTATCATTTTCATAATTTTTAAAACAAAGTCTTTAATCTGTATTTTTAAAAACACTTTATATAAGATTTTAAAAGTAATTATATTTAGTAGTATTTGTATTTAGTAATAATTACATTTAGTAGTAATTATATTTAATCGTAATTTTATTTAGTAGTGATTATATTTAATAGTAATTATATTTAATTGTGATTTTATTTAGTCGTAATTATATTAGGTAGTAATTATATTTAGTTATAATTATATTTAGTAGAATTTATATTTAAAATTATTTTTAATACTATTCATATTTAATATAAATTATACTTGATAGTAATTATATATTTAGTCGTAACTATATTTCGTAGTAATTAAATGTAGTAATAATTACAATTTATTAGAATTTATATTTAATAGAAATTACATTAGTCGTAATTATATTTTTAGCAGTAATTATATTTCACAGCGATTCTATTTACTCGTAATTATATTAAATAGTAAATATATTTAGAAGTGTTTATATTTAAAAGCAATTATATTTAGTTGTAACTATATTTAGTCTGAGTTAGCTTTAATACTAAGTATGTTTAGTAGTAATTATATAATTCCGTTATTATTATGTTTTAGTAGTAATTATATTTAGTCGTAATAATATTAAATAGTAATTATATTAAGTCGTAAACATATTTTGTAGTAATTATATTTAGCAGTAATTATAAGTCATAGTAATTATATTTATTCGTAATTATTTTTTGCCTAAAGCCTTTACGGTAGTAAAAAGCGTAGTTTTATTTTCAAAATGGCTAAAAGTTTAACAATAACACAAGTAAAAGAAATACTAGAAGTGCATAAAAACGCGATAATAAAAATTTTTACTGGAAGATTGAAAAACTCGAGGAAAAGATAGAACAATTAAAAATAGAACATACAACCTTAAAAAAGATAATGTTGTTATAAATGATGCAATTAATTTTCAAAGTACTAGCTATGAACAAACAATGAATGAATCAACTAAACTTAAAAAAAAAACTTAAAAGTAATATTGAAGACAGCAAAAAAATGAATATTGGTGTAGAATTTAAAGTCAAAACTGCTGAACTGGAGGATAAGAGAAGAAGTAATAATCTACGTTTTCGAGGGACTAGAAGAAAAAGATAACTAAACCAGGGAGGAAAGTGAAATAAAAGTAAAAAGCTTTATAAACGAAACACTTATTATTAACAAAAAAGTACATATAAAAAGAGAACATAGAACTGCAAAAACGAACGAAGAACCTTGCAAGAAAAAATAATGGCAAAGTTTTTAAACTACAAAGGCAAGAAAAAGTACTGGAGCAGAATAGAAAACGTACCCACGTAACATATTTAAACTTACGGTATAGGCCTAACGCGAGTTCTACCGCCGGCAAGCATATATTGATTTACTGCTGGCATATGGCAGTGGCCCAATATATGCTAAACTGTCGGAAAGAATTTTATGCAACATCTGCATCGGCCGAGTGCATGGTTTAATGCCGGCAAATCATGTCGATTTAGTGATGGCATTTAGTATTGACTCAACATATGCGAGGCTGACGGCTGAATTTTATTAAATATAATGGGCCGACCAAGTTTTATTAAATATAAGGGCTACCAAATGCCATTAGTAAAACAGAATTCATAAACCGTTAGCATGGTAAATGGCATAACTAAATTTACACAAACTAAATGGAGAATAGTGGAATGTCTTATTCTACTAAGAGAAGAAAAATTCTTGAAAAGGTTGGTACTCATCTTACAAACATATTCGACAAATCACAAAGTAATAACATTTTGATTGAAGAAAATTTTACAAAATGTACAACTGTTACAGATATTCAAATCAATACCTGCGATACTAATTTAGATAATGATATATGTCTACCTAATTTTGCTATAAACATTGCTGAATTACAAAGTTGAACTAACACTGATTACGATTATGTTGGTATTTCCGGTTTTTCATCTCCATCAGACTTACATTCTCCTTCATGTTCTGATAATGAGAGCAAAGAGTCCTTTTCTGCAAGCGAAGATTGTCTATCATCAAATCTTGGTCAGTGGGCATTAGATAATAATATGAATAATTTATCTTTAAAAAATCTTTTAAATATATTGCAACCACTTCATCCTAGTTTGCTAAAGGATCCAAGAACTTTACTAGACACTAAATCAGTTAGTAACATCAACAACGTTACTAACCATGTCATTGCTTCGTGTACTAGTGGGGGCCAATATTATCATTTTGGCTTGAAAAATTCAATTCTTTATCAGATTGCTACTGGACATATTAAACTTACTAAACAACATATACTCCTTCAAGTACAAGTTCACATCGATGGACTATCTATATACAAAAGCTCAATCTTTCAATTCTGGCCGATATCAGGGATAATATGTGAATCAAAATGTAAGTTACCATTTATCATTGGACTTTATGCAGGGCCGCATAAACCACAAAATATTGATGAATACATGAATGATTTTGTAAATGAACTTTTACACCTTCAAAACAATGGATATAACGTAAATGAAAAACATATAAAGGTTATCATTAATTGTGTTTTGTGTGATGCACCTGCACGAGGCTTTGTCAAATGCATTAAATCACATAGTGGATATCATTCGTGTGAAAGATGTAACCAACGAGGTGTTTATGATTTTCATAAAACAATATTTCCAGAAAGTAATGCTCCATTGAGGACTGATACTGCATTCAATAAACACATAGATGAAGATCATCATACAAGAGATGCACCATCACCATTGCAAAAACTTAACCTGGGTTTAGTTAGTCAATTTCCTCTTGACTACATGCATCTGATTTGCCTTGGTGTTGTTTGAAGGTTGGTTTTGTCCTGGCTTTCAGGTAATTTAAAATGTCTTTTGCCTGTTGCGGCTGTTCAAAAGCATTCAAGTGCATTTATTAATTTGCAAATTTGTATACCTAATGAATTTCAAAGAAAACCTCGTTCCGTAGATAAAAATAGGCGATGGAAAGCTACAGAGTTCAGACAGTTTCTTATTTATACTGGGCCTGTTGTATTAAAACAGTTTCTTAATCCTGCTGTCTATAATCATTTCATGTTACTTTCAGAGGCTATATTTTGTCTATGTGATTTAACTTTATGCAAGGAATATTGCGCATATGCTAATAACTTACTAAAATATTTTGTTAAACATTCTCAGTTGTTATATGGACGCCAGTTTTTTGTGTACAATGTGCATTTTTTAATTCATTTAGCCTCAGATGTTAAAAAGTATGGCCCATTGAACACAATTAGTTGTTTTCCTTTTAAAAATAGTTTACACAAGTTAAAAAAGTTGGTACGTTCATCTCGTTTTTCTCTACAGCACGTTATCAACAGACTCAAAGAAAGAAATAGTAGCTATACACAGCCAATTTGTAATGATTTTTCTATTTGTAAAAAACTGAACTCCAATGGTCCTTTTCCTGAAAAATGCAATTCTGTTGAAATTAAACAGTATATGGTGTTTCATACTAGTTCATTTAAGCTCTCTATTTCTAAGTCGTGCGATAGTTATATTAGTGTTAACAATATTTATGGAAAAGTTATGAATCTTATACAAGTAGATGAAGAACTTTTTGTTGTTTTCAATGGTTTTTGTGACTTATCTGCTTTTTTTGAATATCCAATTCCTTCTAGCCATATTGGCATTTACAAAGCTACTCGGTTATCAGATACTCTTAGTGTTGCTCCGCTTTCCAGTGTAAAAAAAATGTATATGCCTAATAAGTGGTTTTGATTATATTCTTGTACCTCTTTTACATAATTAAATAAAAAGCTTTGAATTTAATTTTACTATATAAACTACTATGACTTGCATACTCCACATTTGTTTACACACACTTGTTGCGTACATTCAATTTTGTTTATCATAAACTTTTTTTAATATATATGTTTAAAAAAACATGTATTTGAATGTAATATTTGGATACAAATATATTTTTTTATATTTACCAATATATATATATATATATATATATATATATATATATATATATATATATATATATATATATATATATATATATATATATATATATATATATATATATATATATATATATGTATATATATATATATATATATATATATATATATATATATATATATATATATTTAGCTACACTATATATATATATATATATATATATATATATATATATATATATATATATATATATATATATATTTAGCTACACTATATATATATATATATATATATATATATATATATATATATATATATATATATATATATATATATATATATATATATATATATATATATAAGATATATGTGTATATATATATATATATATATATATATATATATATATATACCAAAGATAACTATGATGTAGTGAGAGATAACAATGATGTAATGAGAGGTAACAATGATGTAATGAGAGATAACAATGATATAATGATAGATAACAATGATGTATTAAGAGATATCAATGATGTAATGAGAGATTACTTATATGAGGAAAATTGTTTTATGAAAAAACTAAAGGAACTTGTATTGCGGATACAAAAACTCTAGCATGACACAAAAAAGTTGAAGAATATCTCTTTAATACAGATATCAGTTTTGTAAATACTATTAAAACAATACCTCGTAAAACACTCCATATTTTTACTAGATTTTTTAAGCGTATTTTTTCCCCATTTCCTTTTTAATTTAATTTGGACTGTAACTGATTCGAAAATAACTTGATAAATACTTTAACAAATAACTGAAATACATTTATAAATATTTTTATTTTAATATAAGTAATAAATTGAAATATATTTTAATGTATGAATGCTTCAAATTATAAAAAGGTATAAGCATTAAATTTAAAAATAAAACTAAACAAGATTACACTTACTTTTGCACACAAACATATAGAGAGAGTTTCTCAAGTGTTCATGTTGAAAGTAAATTCATTAATCAATAATGGTCAAAATGAATTGCTTTTGGTCCCTTTTAATCATATTTTTAGTAATAAAAAAAAACATAATCATTTACCTCTCAATGATCAAAAAAGCATGTTCGCTTGGCTTTCCGCCACCATTTTTTTTAAAACTATCAAGCTGAAATAAATGTAATAAAAGTTAGTGTAACTTAAATTTCTTTACAACATATTTAGTCTAACACAAGTTAGTTATTTTAGTTTCTTTACAAATTTTTTTCATTTAGATTCTAAACTATTAAACTAAATTTTACCAAACTTATTAAAAATTAAGATAATTAGAATATACCAATTTAGTATACTTGGTTTTATATTTTAGTTTATTATCCAGTGTAACCACTTCGTCCACTGATTCTAGCAATTTCTCCGCATTAGCATGAAACTTAATTTCTATAACTTCTTTAAAAAGAAGTTTGATTTCCTCAAGCTCCTTAAGAATAACATTTTGCATCTCTACCAACAAGAGAAAAAAAACTGATTAACATATTTAGCTCATAAAACCAAATAGCAAAACAATCAAATAACAACTTTAAAATTCAAGTTATGTTTGAGTAACTTAATTTAAATTTCCGAAAATTCATGTAATTTTTTTTAATTACTCCAACGCAGAAGTTGCCATAATATTTTGGAAAACCTACTTTTTAAATCAGCTAAAACTTTATCTGTAGAATTAGACAAAGGCAAAAGAAGCAGATTGGAAACCTAATAAAAAATAGTTTTGACTAAATAAATTACTTTGCATTATTAATTTAACAAAAAAAAAATTATAGGTAAACCTGCTGAAAGTAAATTAAACATTCAAGTTTTATAGAAACTCTTATTTAATTTTGACAAATAAAGAACAACAAATAATATTCATATTTATGTTAAACCGTTACTGATAACTTTCAAGTATTTTTCTTTAGGCTTGGCTCAAGATCAATTCTAGACCTTTCCTCCTGTAAAAGGTTAGAATATTAAAGAATTATGTTTAACTACTAAAGTTAAAGTTGACCAAATGCTACACACATGATTTATCTGATCACAATATTATAAATAATCTATTTCTATTATTTTATAACTCTTCTTTTATAGCTATATCTTTTACAATTATTTTAAAACAAAAACAAATTAATAAAAAAGACCTCCACATTAACATTCAGTGATGTAAAAACCAAAACTACTCAAATTAAAACTTGAAACTCTTTGTCAATGTGAACTTTGCTTTGTTTTATTGTGTTCATCAATAAAATGTGAAGAAAAAACATCTTCTTCGATCTCTGAATCTGATAATAACTCTATTCAAAATAAATAATTATAATTAGAACTATAAATAATCCCTCAACCATACCTGTTACTTTATTTAATTTTTCAACCAGTTCTGTACTCTTTCAATTTCTAAATTCAAACAATTTCAGCATGCTTTCAATCAATTTTCAATTTTCATACCAAGTTGATTAAAACATTTTTTATTACAAAAGAATGTTGTCATTGATATAATTATATGTAAACAATTTAACATCATTGCATATAATAGGACACCCAAATAGTTAAATTAAAAAAAAACCTTAATAATATATAAAAAAATTAATATTTAGATGGATATTATTCAGATCAAATTAAACAAGAATCTGTTTCTGTTTATAAACTATCAAGAAAATAATTTTTATATTTGTGTAATACTTTTAGCATTAGGCTTATTCATAATATGTGGCGGAGGTTCTGGCAATGAAGAGCGGTATGATTTATTATTCTTTTTTTTAATGCTTTTTTTAACATATATCTCATCTGATGTAGAAAGTTGTATTCTTCACAACATGAAAATGAATCTAACTATAAAATATTTTGCTACAAAAAAGTAATTAAGTTACCTTTAAAAAAAACACAAAACAAGTTAGATACTGACCGTATGTTATCTTACACTTTATCAATGGAAATTTGTGTCATTCTTTTGTTGACGAAAGGTTGTTTTTCAGTGCATGATTAAAGTTTTTATTGGGACAATAAATTTGTTGCTATTCTTTGTCAATTCACTTGTTTAATGCAACACAACTTGGTTAGAAAAATATGCAGACAAACTTTCCTTTAAAGTTGGATTATGCTTATACTCATTAGGCTTTTGGTCGTAAGAAAATTCATTGTCCTACATCGATGAGTCATGATGGTCAAAATATTCTTTTAGATTTTCACAAGATAAAAAAATCTTTTTTTTTGAGAAGTTCCAAAATTAGATTTTTTTTAAATATTGAAAAACACTCATATATATATACATATATTTTAATTACATTATCTTTTATTCTAAAAGTAAAAATATCAACTTGAAAATAATAGTTTTATAATATTTCTGCAAAATAAATTAAATTTTAAAATACAAGGATTTTAGCAAACATGCTAAGCATCATATCATTGAAATTTTTTGTGAACTATAATAGCATGTTATTTTATTATTTAAATTTTATCAAAAGAAATAATCATTAATGTCTTCCATAGGTTAAAATCTTCATCATGAAGATTTTAATTGTTATTTAGGTGCCGCTATGAAGACCTAACGGTCTTGTCACAGAGCACCACGGAAGTGTGTTTAACCAGGAAGTTCACACGTTTTTTCTAACCGTCACGCGAAAATATGTAACAAGACTCGTTTAGAACCTGAATCTCCTGCTTATAAAGAACAGCTCAAACCACTGCGCCACGGCCGTACTAAAAAGAAAAAGAATATGTGTCTATAACAATTATAAGAGAAATAATGTGCGTTTAAAAAGAAACATTTTTGGATTTTTTTCGTAAAATCCAAATATGTTTTTTTTGAAGCTTTATTATCTTTATATTTAAATCGCAAGCGATTTAAATATAAAGATAATAACGCTTCAAAAAGATGTTAATGATGTAAAATAATAACTTTGTGAGATATAGGAAAACAAGAACTTCATTAGCGATGAATGGGAAAACAAAGTAAAGGGTGTCGATAAAAAAATTAAAAGGATGAAAAAACTGTCAATAAAAAAGAAGAAAAGTGGAAATAACTAATGTAAAAAAATACTAGGAAAAAACATTTCTGATGACACTGAACTCTAATCAAAAAGTGTAAACATTGAAGATAGAAACAGATAAAGTAGCTTACGAATTGGTAGAATCATTGAAGGTACAGATGAAAAAGATTGGGAAGACACAAAAATAAAGTCGAAAAACTCTGTTGAAAAACTTGAAACTACAAATGAAGTTAGGATTTACCGTGCTCATCAAGTGGCTTATATGAGTTCTTAAATAAGCTCTTGTTTTATCTTTTCTTTGTATTTTTAAAATAGCTGAAATATTTTTTTAAAACCCTTGTAATTTTAAAATTCAAAAAGATATAAAGTCTTTTTTCTTTGTTACAACATAAGAAGTATGCGTCAAAACTTCATAAAACCATAAAAAAAAGTGGAAGACTCGGATTTTACATTTTATTTTATTGAAAAAGATATATTCAAAAAAAAAAAACAATTATTATTAGTATATGAAAACTTTAAAAATCATTTTATTGAAATAATTAATTTAAAAAGTAAAAATACTACAACTGGATGTGTTTACCATTCCTCATTTCGAAAAATCAAACTGCTTCAAAGTTTCATTATAATGTGTGTTTTAAAAATAAAATTAAAAAAATACACTATTATGTATAACCGTTGATTTAAGTTTAATCGTGCTGAATTATAACAACTTTCCGAAAACAAAATCGCTTTCTGATCTGTTATTTAGATACAATGTCTTGCCAGTATACACTAAACCTACTCTGATGACTAAATAGTCCCGCAGTATCAAATACAAATATTACAATTTTAAATATGGTGACGGCCTTTGGATAAATAAAAATATTCTGATTAGCAACAATATATTGCAAGTTTTACTTAGTAGTTATTATTTGTATGTTTTTGATAGATTGAAACAATTAAAAAGTTAATGAAACTGTTGATTTAAAAATAATAAAGCAAGATATAAATGTTTTAGTATGTAAAAAACTAGGATTCTCTGCTTCGTTTATCAAACTGTTAAAAGCTTGATTTGTTTACCTTTTCAAAACTCTTTTTTTAAAAATTCGAGAATGACAATTTATTAATCTTGACTTTTTTATTTTAAATAGTCTTATCTTGATTTGATATTGTTTTCATATCTGAATATTCATTTTTTTTTCTGAACAAAAATAAACCCAGTGGGCACAAGTACGTTTTGCAAACGATTTGTAAACGTTTAATGGTCCCTTAAAGGACGTTTGAATAAGTAAAACGTTCAAAAACGTTCAAAAAACGTTTTAATAGGTTTTATCCTTTCATTGAATTTAGAATTTTACGGGACCTTTAAAGACGTTTAGAAGCATTTTTTTTCAAAGCCGAAAACGGCGCAATACGCATGTGTAACTTAAGTTAAATATGACATATTTTCAAGTTTATCTACGAAATTCATACGATTAAAAAGGAACTTTTTAAAAGTAAAATATACATTTATTAGTTCTATGATAACTCTTACAAAGGTATATGGTCTTTTATTTAAACTGCATATTTATATATATATATATATATATATATATATATATATATATATATATATATATATATATATATATATATATATATATATATATATATATAATGATTATAATGCACATTTAATTGCACGAGTTCCTGTATGTTAGTCGATGCATGTACATTTGATTGCGCCAATTCCTAATAGACTGATCCCGAATTTCAATGGTGTAATGTTACGGCATGCTGAAGACGAGGCGAAAAATGACAAAAATTAATTGTCTAAAAAATAATTGTTATTAAATTTTATTAAACGATGTCAACTGCTAGTTTAGAAGATATTTTAATTACTAAAGAAGTTAATCTTAATGTTTTTATACAAGGTTAATCTAAAAATGATTCTCAGAAGAAATCAATAATAATATTTCTTATAAAGCTATTAAGATACATCTAAAGTATCAGGTACATATCAAATGTGGGAAAAGCTTGATAGAAATGCCCTTATTTACAATTAATAACATTCAAAATCATCGTAAACTAAGTGGTAAATCAAAAGGGCTATCTAATTAAAAAACACTTTTAAGAGGTAAAAAATTACCAGAGGAACGGTATATTTTATCAGATTCAATATTGACACATTCTGCAAACAATGCATTTAAAACTAAAAGATTATGTAAAGCTAGCATGAAAAAAGATATATGGGAAGTTACTGTCCATATATCACAAAATTTGTGCCAAGTTATCTATACTTGCTGTTCTCGTCCAGCAAGTATAGATAACTTGGTGTGTTGATAACTTGAATATTGTAACCATATAATAGCTTTGTTGTTAGAATTAGCAGATTACTCTACAAAAACTTTAAAAAAAGTCTCTACTGAAATATCTTGTTCAAGTAAACAACGACAATGGGGTGTTTTTGGTATAAAAAAAAAGATACAAAGCTCCTATAACGAGTTCAATTATTAAAAAGGAAAAAAATAAACGTGGTATAAAGTCTACATTGTATGACCCTAGACTTCTTTTCAATGAACAATATATGAACTTAAAAAATTTAAAAATTCAAAAAAAACTTATTGAAGTTAACTACAACATTGGATTTGTCCATGTTGTACCAGTGTGAACGGGTTCACACTTACAAATATGTAAATACGAGGTTTGGTCCATTTCCAACGGGCTCCCCTCTAAGTATGCACTCGCAAGTTGTGTAACCACATTTTGAAATAATACCAAATATACAAGAACTACCTCAACACGAAACTGCTATTCAAGAACCCAAAACAGAATTTGAATATTTACCTTTAAAAGAATTATGAGATTAATATAACAACATCGTTCCAGGTTGCATATTTTTTTTTTAAAAAAAAAATTATTTAAAATAAATAGAAGTTACATATTTAGAAGCAAAAAATATTGAAAAGGCAACAGTTTTACAAAATTTTTTGGATAAGTGGTTTGCCTTACAAAAAATAAAATAACTTCAAGCAAAGCTCATTAAGTATATATTAAAACTAAAAACTTTGACTGTATTATCACCGTATTTACACAAAAACTTAATTTAATTGGTTTTAAACATTTTCAAAAAGCTTTAAAACATAGTAAAGACTTTAAACCTATTGCCAACGAAACTTATATTGATGTTATGAAATATAAACTTAATCATTCTATAAAATGCAGAGAAACAGTGATTGTTATACAGCCTACACTACCATGACTAATTAACGCAGAATTAAAAAATGAATTTGGATTGATAGAAGTAAAATGCGCTTGGTCAAAAAGAAATCATGCCCCAAAAGAGTTAGTACTCGACGAAACTTTTTATGTTAAAATAAAAAATGATAAACCAATCTTGAGAAAAAAAATGTAAGTGGCTATTACACTCAAATACTAATTGCTCTAGGAATATCACAAGTAACATTTTGTGATTTCATTGTTTATACGTTTAAAGGATGCATTATTATTCGAATTCCCTTCGATCTAATGTACTTTAAAGATGTTGTAAATAAACTTAACTTATTTTATATCCAATATCTTTTAACTGCTATCGTTCACCTTGAGACAACTCAAATTGAACAATAATGTATAATACAAATAAAAACTACATTTTTAAAAAAGTAGATCGTTAGTAAAAAATATATTCTTTTAGTTAATATCATGTAGTTTATTCTGTATCGTTTATTAAGGGTGACTGAAAGTTTGTAAATAGACAATTAACCTTCCAAATCTGATTGACTGAACCATGTAAAGTTAGTGTTATTTTGTTACGTATTTTTTAATACCGCTTTATTCTTAAGATAGCGCGCTCTATATGCATTCAAACAGATGCAATAGTTTGGCTTTCTTTAACCTCAGCCAATTTAAATTGGTTTCGACCTTATAAAAATGAAGGGATGGTAAGACGTACATTGATGTTTGTTAATTCCTCTTCCATTGTAAACCCTCTATCTGCAATTACTGAATCATCTTTATCCCAAAGATCTTTATTTAAAAATCCGCTTTTTATTACTATTTACTTACCCGATACTGATCAAGGATACAACTGACTAACAAATAATATATCATCAGGTATACAAATAGGTATAACACCAGAAGGAGATATACCTAGTAATTCCTTGTATGTAACATGACTTTTGTAACTTGAATACATACAACTCTGAATATTTAAGGATGATGGTATTTGAAAAATCAACTCAGTGCAATCAATAATGCATCTTGTACTTGGGTATGTTATTTTAAAACATTCAGGCATTGTCAAATCAATTTGCTCTCTGGAAGGCCAAATAGGTATTATACCAAGTGTAAAATACAAATGTTTAATCCATGATATTATATGTCATGATATTGTTGATTTTAGCAATTTAAACAACCATTTAATATGAGAAAGTGAAAATCCAATTATTAAGTAAACAAGAGTCATAAAAAACTGATCAAGTGCACATAATTTTGGTTTTAGACCTTTTTTTGGCATCGATTCTATGTTGCTGTGTTTTTGGTTTTTTTCAATACTTGACTGAGAATCATAAAATTTTGAAAACTCACAGTTTTTATCTGGGTCCACCAAAAAAAATACATTATTGAATCTGTCTAATTCTAAACCAGTAAAAGATTTGAACAACTTTGGCTCAGTAGAAATATTTTTATAATTAAATTCGTTTTGTTTTTTACTTTCAATTTCTTTGTTAATTTTGGAGTTCATTATTGTTAATGTTAGGTTTTCATTTTTAAAGTAATCGTTTTCTTTTTTAAGTTGCTCTAACTGCTCTTTTAAATGTTGACAGTTTTCACAAGCAACGTTTTCTTTGGGATGCTCGATAAAAAAATCTGTTTCTATACAAGTTCCACTTTCTAAAACAAGTTCCACTTTCTAAAGCTTCTGTTGTTATATTTCAAAGTAATATTTTATTTGAAATTTTTCTTTTTTTTTTAATAATGTTTTCTTTAAACACAAAAACAGACGGCAGCGCATCTTTATGGAGTGTTTTTCTTCCAGAACAAGGTTTTAAGATAATCTCACTTATAATAAAATGAAATTCGCAGACTAGGGTATACTTTTTTTCAACATTAAAGTTATCTACTCCTACTTGTCGTCGAATGCTATTAAATACATTAATTCACTTTTTTAACAAATGAGGGTTGCTTTTACGAAAAGTGAATAAACCAATATTTCTTTTATTTTCATGCTTGTCATATCTAGCATTTTTACACATTGGTACACAGCAGTATTGAGCCCTACCACCACTTTCTAGCTGCCTAGGACGAGTTTTAGATGAACCAATATAAACATCCTCTTTTGCAACTGCAACACTTGTATCCATATTTTTTAATTTCTTTTTTTATAATAAAAATACAACATATATAATAAAATATTAAATATCGTTTTTCAAAGCAATAATATATATATATATATATATATATATATATATATATATATATATACATATATATATATATATATATTTATATATATATATATATATATATCTATACATATATAAATATATATATATATATATATATATATATATATATATATATATATATATATATTATATATATATATATATATATATATATATATATATATATATGTATGTATGTATGTATGTATGTATGTATGTATGTATAGACACATTAATGTATAGATATATAATAATTAAATATATGATAAATAGATTGATAGATATACAGATATATGATAGATAAATAGATAAAGCTACAAATAGACAAGACTTTTCAAATATAATAAATATTTATTGATTACAGTGCATACATATTACTTGGTATAGTTTAGATAAAAACAAAACTTTTCATAACCAATGAATGTTACTATTTTATTCTGTAATAACAATAATTGGTTATACAAAGATAATAAGAAGAACATGACCGTATGAAGAACATAACTGTTTATTAGGTAGACAAATACACAAATACTAATTATTTATTAGCACTCTATTTTATCAATATATATTTTACAAGTAAGTAAAATAAATATTAACAAAACTTTATCTTGACTAAACTAAAATAGAGATATGTGATAAATGCATAAAGTTTGTTTCAAAACATTAAAGTCATTATGCTCTAAACTTCAAGAAACAAGTTTTTAAATAGTTTAGTTCACATACAGGCTTTCATAGGAAGACGTGCGATTTCGCGTCTTTATATGACTATGCAAGTAACATTGTGCTATGACGGTTTGACCGCGGCTAATTAAAAAAACCTTTAAGAAACACGTTAAATAAAAAATAATTCTAAAAAAGTATTATTAATTACTTCAAAACTTCTTAACAAATGTTTTTATATTAGCGAAACGATTTTAAATATAGTTGTTTTTTTAAGTTTAGCTTTTATATGCAAGTATTTTTATAGTTTTTCAAAATTGTTGTTATATTTAATATTCTTGACTAAATACTTCAATGTAAGTTTATATATAAGATTAAACAGTGTAACTTTTGCATTTTTTTTTTATATCAATTTTAGAACGATAAGTAAATCATCACAATGCTTGCACATTAGAAAAGCAATTCCTGATATTAAAGTGCAAAAATTTGCCAAATGTAAGTTCATCTGTTTATATTCAATATTTTATGCTAAATAAAACCAGGTAAATATTTTTCAAAATATTTAAAAATGTTAATGTTTTTTTAACGAGTTGCTAAATAAGACATTATATATAATAATACACTATAAATAATACATGAAACATTTTTTCAACAAGTTAAAAAAAAATTTCAGCAATGCATTGCTGAATTTCTTTGTTATTTTAATTTTCTATCAAGTTTTAAGTCTATTAGTGGAACGAGTATGTTATTAAATGTTATCTTTTCCTTTTTATAAAGATGTTTATTGTATTTAATTCAATTTTCATTTTTCCACAACAGTTTTTTTGTTATTATTTTACTTAACAGTTCAAAGTTTTTTTTTTAAATAGATTTTCATGGAATTACGATATACATGGAACTACGATACATACAGTCTTAAAAAGTCTTTATTTGCAGTGGATATCCTGGAAAAGACTGAGTTTAAAGATTCATAATTTAATTATAATAATATAATTGATTTAAAAAAGGTTTGATGAAATTGAAATAATTTTAATCAATAAAGCAAAGTTTTATTTGTTGTTATATTCTTGAATATATTAAAGTATAAAGTTTTCCTAAATAAAGTAAAATGAGATCAAACTAAATGATTATCTATGATTTTTTAAGGTCTTTTTCAGCTCTGCTAATAATGTTTTCGATGAAATAATTTCAAAATGTGTTTTACCAATATAAAGAAAATTTGGAACTAACGGAAATAGATCATTTTGAAAAAAATTTATTGAGTAGAGTAATTATAGGTACTTTTTAACTTCATATATTGTTCCTTTAAAATACTGTGTGATATTTTCCATTACTCATTTCTTATTAATATAATTTACATTTTGATGCATTTTTTTTTTTTTTCATGTTAATGAAATACATGAAAGATTTTTATGGTATTTTTCTTTTTCAGGAACATTAGTGTCACATGCAGCAAAATTCGATTTCGTCGATAAGTTGAAAAACGATTGTTTGAAGAGAACAATAAAACAAATAGCTTAATAAAATAGCAAAAAAACTTTTATGTTTTTGTATGCTTAAGTTTTAAATAAACAAAAACTGTTAAAAATTTTTGTTATTTATCTGGATATAGACTGTTAGACCTGAGTTTTCATTCGTGAAAAATTTATTTTTTGTACAACATAAGTTAATTACTTAAACAAGTTATACTTATAAAAAAGTAATTAGAAGAATGTTAAAAACGACAAAACGTTTCACTTAGACCTTATAAAAACCATTAAATAACGTTTTCAGAAAAACTTCCGTTCACCGCTTCATATGGACGTTCGAAAAACAAATAAAAAATAATTCTTGTAGGACCCTTAGGAAACCTTTACAAAACGCTTTTAAAAAACGTCCGGTCGTCGTTTCATATGGACGTTTAAAAAACCATTAAAAACATTAAAACGGAACCCTTAAAAAACGTTCGCAAAACGTTCTTGTACCCACTGGGAAGTTTACTCAACACTAGTTTTGTCCTAATTTATAGATGTATGATTTATTTTACACTCATATTCATGTATATAGCTGAAATATATGTATAAATATATATATATATATATATATATATATATATATATATATATATATATATATATATATATATATATATATATATATATATATATAATAGTATATATATATATAAACTATATATATATATATATATATATATATATATATATATATAAATATATACATATATATATATATATATATATATATATATATATATATATATATATATATATATATGTATATATATATATATATATATATATATATATATATTTATATATATATATTTAAATATATAAATATATATTTATATATATATATATAAATACATATATATACAAATATATACATATATATATATATATATATATATATATATATATATATATATATATATATATATATATATATATATATATATATATATATATATATATATATATATATATATTTATATATTTATATATATATGTATATATATAATATATATATATATATATATATATATATATATATATATATATATATATATATATATATATATATATATATATATATGTCTGTATATATATATATATATATATATATATATATATATATATATATATATATATATATATATATACATATATATATATATATATATATATATATATATATATATATATATATATATAT
Organism: Hydra vulgaris; assembly: GCF_022113875.1. Classification (NCBI taxonomy): domain Eukaryota; kingdom Metazoa; phylum Cnidaria; class Hydrozoa; order Anthoathecata; family Hydridae; genus Hydra; species Hydra vulgaris. The sequence continues at coordinate 11,025,728 of NC_061158.1, read as the reverse complement.
ACATATATATATATATATATATATATATATATATATATATATATATATATATTTATACATATATTTCAGCTATATACATGAATATAAGTGTAAAATAAATCAAACATGTATAAATTAAGACAAAACTAGTGTTGAGTAAACTTCCCAGTGGGTACAAGAACGTTTTGCGAACGTTTTTTAAGGGTTCCGTTTTAATGATTTTAATGGTTTTTTAAACGTCCATATGAAACGGTGACCGGACATTTTTTAAAAGCGTTTTGTGAAGATTTTATAAGGGTCCTACAAGAAACATTTTTTATTGATTTTTTGAACGTCGATATGAGGCGGTGAACGGAAGTTTTTCTGAAAACGTTATTTAATGGTTTTTATTAGTTCTAAGTGAAACGTTTTGTTGTTTTTAACATTTTTCTAATTACTTTTTTTAAAAGTATAACTTGTTTAAGTAATTAAATTATGTTGTATAAAAAATAAATTTTTTACGAATGAAAACTTAGGTCTAACAGTCTATATCCAGATAAATAACAAAAATTTTTAACAGTTTTTGTTTATTTAAAACTTAAGCATACAAAAACATAAAAGTTTTTTTGCTATTTTATTAAGCTATTTGTTTTATTGTTCTCTTCAAACAATCGTTTTTCAACTTATCGACGAAATCGAATTTTGCTGCATGTGACACTAATGTTCCTGAAAAAGAAAAATACCATAAAAAATCTTTCATGCATTTCATTAACATGAAAAAAAAAAAAAATGCATCAAAATGTAAATTATATTAATAAGAAATGAGTAATGGAAAATATCACACAGTTTTTTAAAGGAACAATATATAAAGTTAAAAAGTACCTATAATTACTCTACTCAATAAATTTTTTTCAAAATGATCTATTTCCGTTAGTTCCAAATTTTCTTTATATTGGTAAAACACATTTTGAAATTATTTCATCGAAAACATTATTAGCAGAGCTGAAAAAGACCTTAAAAAATCATAGATAATCATTTAGTTTGATCTCATTTTACTTTATTTAGGAAAACTTTATACTTTAATATATTCAAGAATATAACAACAAATAAAACTTTGCTTTATTGATTAAAATTATTTCAATTTCATCAAACCTTTTTTAAATCAATTATATTATTATAATTAAATTATGAATCTTTAAACTCAGTCTTTTCCAGGATATCCACTGCAAATAAAGACTTTTTAAGACTGTATGTATCGTAGTTCCATGTATATCGTAATTCCATGAAAATCTATTTAAAAAAAAAACTTTGAACTGTTAAGTAAAATAATAACAAAAAACTGTTGTGGAAAAATGAAAATTGAATTAAGTACAATAAAAATCTTTTTAAAAAGGAAAAGATAACATTTATTAACATACTTGTTCCACTAATAGACTTAAAACTTGATAGCAATTTATAATAACAAAGAAATTCAGCAATGCATTGCTGAAATTTTTTTTTAACTTGTTGAAAATATTTTTTTTGTATTATATATAATGTATTATTTTATATAATGTCTTATTAAGCAACTCGTTAAAAAAACATTCACATTTTTAAATATTTTGAAAAATATTTATCTGGTTTTATTTAGCATAAAAATTTGAATATAAACAGATGAACTTACATTTGGCAAATTTTTGCATTTTAATATCATGACTTGCTTTTCTAATGTGCAAGCAATTGTGATGATTTACTTATCATTCTAAAACTGATAAAAAAAAATGCAAAAATTACACAGTTTAATTTTATATATAAACTTACATTGAAGTATTTAGTCAAGAATATTAAATATAACAACAATTTTGAAAAACTATAAAAACACTTGCATATAAAAGCTAAACTTAAAAAAACAATTTTATTTAAAATCGTTTCGCTTATATAAAAACATTTGTTAAGAAGTTTTGTAGTAATTAATTTCATTTTTTTAGAATTATTTTTTATTTAACGCGTTTCTTAAAGGTTTTTTGAATTAGCCGTGGTCTAACCGTCATAGCACAATGTAACTTGCATGGTCATATAAAGACGTGAAATCGCACGTCTCCCTGTGAAAGCCTGTATGTGAATTAAACTGTTTAAAAACCTGTTTTTTGAATGTTAGAGCATAAAGACTTTAATGTTTTGAAACAAACTTTATGCATTTATCACATATCTCTATTTTAGTTTAGTCAAGATAAAGTTTTGTTAATATTTATTTTACTTACTTGTAAAACTTATATTGATAAAATAGAGTGCTAATAAATAATTAGTATTTGTGTATTTTTCTACCTAATAAACAGTTATGTTCTTCATACGATCATGTTCTTCTTATTATCTTTGTATAACCAATTATTGTTATTACAGAATAAAATAGTAACATTCATTGGTTATGAAAAGTTTTTTTTTTATCTCAACTATACCAAGTTATATGTATGCACTGTAGCCAATAAATATTTATTATATTTGAAAAGTCTTATCTATCTGTAGCTTTATCTATTTATCTATCATATATCTGTATATCTATCAATCTATTTATCATATATTTAATTTTCATATATCTATACATTAATGTATCTATACATACATACATACATACATACATACATACATACATACATACATACATACATACATACATACATACATACATACATACATACATACATACATACATACATACATACATACATACATAGATACATACATACATACATACATACATACATACATACATACATACATACATACATACATGCATACATACATACATGCATACATACATACATACATTCATACATACATACATACATACATACATACATACATACATACATACATACATACATACATACATACATACATACATACATACATACATACATACATACATACATACATACATACATACATACATACATACATACATACATACATACATACATACATACATACATACATACATACATACATACATACATACATACATACATACATACATACATGCATACATACATACATACATACATACATACATACATGCATACATACATACATACATGCATACATACAAATATATTTATACATAAATATATATATATATATATATATATATATATATATATATATATATATATATATATATATTATATATATATATATATATATATATATATATATATATATATATATATATATATATATATTATTGCTTTGAAAAACGATGTTTAATATTTTATTATATATGTTGTATTTTTATTATAAAAAAAGAAATTAAAAAATAAGGATACAAGCGTTGCGGTTGCAGAAGAGGATGTTTATATTGGTTCATCTAAAACTCGTCCTAGGCAGCTAGAAAGTGGTCGTAGGGCTCAATACTGCTGTGTACTAATGTGTAAAAATGCTAGATATGACAGGCATGAAAATAAAACAAATATTTGTTTATTCACTTTTCCTAAAAGCAACCCTCAGTTGTTAAAAAAGTGAATTAATGAATTTAATAGCATTCTACGACAAGTAGGAGTAGATAACTTTAATGTTGAAAAAAAGTATACCCTAGTCTGCGAATTTTATTTTAATATAAGTGAGATTATCGTAAAACCTTGTTCAGGAAGGAAAACACTCCATAAAGATGCTGTTCCGTCTGTTTTTGTGTTTAAAGAAAACATTGTTAAAAAAAAAGAAAAATTTCGAAAAAAATATTACCTTGAAATATAATAACAGAAGCTTTAGAAAGTGGAACTTGTTTTAGAAAGTGGAACTTGTATAGAAACAGATTTTTTTATCGAGCATCCCAAAGAAAACGTTGCTTGTGAAAACTGTCAACATTTAAAAGAGCAGTTAGAGCAACTTAAAAAAGAAAACGATTACTTTAAAAATGAAAACCTAACATTAACAATAATGAACTCCAAAATTAACAAAGAAATTGAAAGTAAAAAACAAAACGAATTTAATTATAAAAATATTTCTACTGAGCCAAAGTTGTTCAAATCTTTTACTGGTTTAGAATTAGACAGATTCAATAATGTATTTTTTTTGGTGGACCCAGATAAAAACTGTGAGTTTTCAAAATTTTATGATTCTCAGTCAAGTATTGAAAAAAACCAAAAACACAGCAACATAGAATCGATGCCAAAAAAAGGTCTAAAACCAAAATTATGTGCACTTGATCAGTTTTTTATGACTCTTGTTTACTTAATAATTGGATTTTCACTTTCTCATATTAAATGGTTGTTTAAATTGCTAAAATCAACAATATCATGACATATAATATCATGGATTAAACATTTGTATTTTACACTTGGTATAATACCTATTTGGCCTTCCAGAGAGCAAATTGATTTGACAATGCCTGAATGTTTTAAAATAACATACCCAAGTACAAGATGCATTATTGATTGCACTGAGTTGATTTTTCAAATACCATCATCCTTAAATATTCAGAGTTGTATGTATTCAAGTTACAAAAGTCATGTTACATACAAGGAATTACTAGGTATATCTCCTTCTGGTGTTATACCTATTTGTATACCTGATGATATATTATTTGTTAGTCAGTTGTATCCTTGATCAGTATCGGGTAAGTAAATAGTAATAAAAAGCGGATTTTTAAATAAAGATCTTTGGGATAAAGATGATTCAGTAATTGCAGATAGAGGGTTTACAATGGAAGAGGAATTAACAAACATCAATGTACGTCTTACCATCCCTTCATTTTTATAAGGTCGAAACCAATTTAAATTGGCTGAGGTTAAAGAAAGCCAAACTATTGCATCTGTTTGAATGCATATAGAGCGCGCTATCTTAAGAATAAAGCGGTATTAAAAAATACGTAACAAAATAACACTAACTTTACATGGTTCAGTCAATCAGATTTGGAAGGTTAATTGTCTATTTACAAACTTTCAGTCACCCTTAATAAACGATACAGAATAAACTACATGATATTAACTAAAAGAATATATTTTTTACTAACGATCTACTTTTTTAAAAATGTAGTTTTTATTTGTATTATACATTATTGTTCAATTTGAGTTGTCTCAAGGTGAACGATAGCAGTTAAAAGATATTGGATATAAAATAAGTTAAGTTTATTTACAACATCTTTAAAGTACATTAGATCGAAGGGAATTCGAATAATAATGCATCCTTTAAACGTATAAACAATGAAATCACAAAATGTTACTTGTGATATTCCTAGAGCAATTAGTATTTGAGTGTAATAGCCACTTACATTTTTTTTCTCAAGATTGGTTTATCATTTTTTATTTTAACATAAAAAGTTTCGTCGAGTACTAACTCTTTTGGGGCATGATTTCTTTTTGACCAAGCGCATTTTACTTCTATCAATCCAAATTCATTTTTTAATTCTGCGTTAATTAGTCATGGTAGTGTAGGCTGTATAACAATCACTGTTTCTCTGCATTTTATAGAATGATTAAGTTTATATTTCATAACATCAATATAAGTTTCGTTGGCAATAGGTTTAAAGTCTTTACTATGTTTTAAAGCTTTTTGAAAATGTTTAAAACCAATTAAATTAAGTTTTTGTGTAAATACGGTGATAATACAGTCAAAGTTTTTAGTTTTAATATATACTTAATGAGCTTTGCTTGAAGTTATTTTATTTTTTGTAAGGCAAACCACTTATCCAAAAAATTTTGTAAAACTGTTGCCTTTTCAATATTTTTTGCTTCTAAATATGTAACTTCTATTTATTTTAAATAATTTTTTTTTAAAAAAAAAAATATGCAACCTGGAACGATGTTGTTATATTAATCTCATAATTCTTTTAAAGGTAAATATTCAAATTCTGTTTTGGGTTCTTGAATAGCAGTTTCGTGTTGAGGTAGTTCTTGTATATTTGGTATTATTTCAAAATGTGGTTACACAACTTGCGAGTGCATACTTAGAGGGGAGCCCGTTGGAAATGGACCAAACCTCGTATTTACATATTTGTAAGTGTGAACCCGTTCACACTGGTACAACATGGACAAATCCAATGTTGTAGTTAACTTCAATAAGTTTTTTTTGAATTTTTAAATTTTTTAAGTTCATATATTGTTCATTGAAAAGAAGTCTAGGGTCATACAATGTAGACTTTATACCACGTTTATTTTTTTCCTTTTTAATAATTGAACTCGTTATAGGAGCTTTGTATCTTTTTTTTTATACCAAAAACACCCCATTGTCGTTGTTTACTTGAACAAGATATTTCAGTAGAGACTTTTTTTAAAGTTTTTGTAGAGTAATCTGCTAATTCTAACAACAAAGCTATTATATGGTTACAATATTCAAGTTATCAACACACCAAGTTATCTATACTTGCTGGACGAGAACAGCAAGTATAGATAACTTGGCACAAATTTTGTGATATATGGACAGTAACTTCCCATATATCTTTTTTCATGCTAGCTTTACATAATCTTTTAGTTTTAAATGCATTGTTTGCAGAATGTGTCAATATTGAATCTGATAAAATATACCGTTCCTCTGGTAATTTTTTACCTCTTAAAAGTGTTTTTTAATTAGTTAGCCCTTTTGATTTACCACTTAGTTTACGATGATTTTGAATGTTATTAATTGTAAATAAGGGCATTTCTATCAAGCTTTTCCCACATTTGATATGTACCTGATACTTTAGATGTATCTTAATAGCTTTATAAGAAATATTATTATTGATTTCTTCTGAGAATCATTTTTAGATTAACCTTGTATAAAAACAATAAGATTAACTTCTTCAGTAATTAAAATATCTTCTAAACTAGCAGTTGACATCTTTTAATAAAATTTAATAACAATTATTATTTAGACAATTAATTTTTGTCATTTTTTGCCTCGTTTTCAGCATGCCGTAACATTACACCATTGGAATTCGGGATCAGTCTATTAGGAATCGGCGCAATCAAATGTACATGCATCGACTAACATACAGGAACTCGTCTAAATAAATGTACATCACAATCATCATATACATATATATATATATATATATATATATATATATATATATATATATATATATATATATATATATATATATATATATATATATATATATATATATATATATACATATATATATATATACATATATATATATATATATATATATATATATATATATATATATATATATATATATATATATATATATATATATATATATATATATATATATAAACATATATATATATATATGTATATATATATATATATATATATATATATATATATATATATATATATATATATATATATATATATATATATATATATATATATACAAATATGCAGTTTAAATAAAAGACCATATACCTTTGTAAGAGTTATCATAGAACTAATAAATGTATATTTTACTTTTAAAAAGTTTCTTTTTAATCGTATGAATTTCGTAGATAAACTTGAAAATATGTCATATTTAACTTAAGTTGCACATGCGTATGGCGCCGTTTTCGGCTTTGAAAAAAAAGCTTTCAAACGTCTTTAAAGGTCCCGTAAAATACTAAATTCAATGAAAGGATAAAACCTATTAAAACGTTTTTTGAGCGTTTTTGAACGTTTTACTTATTCAAACGTCCTTTAAGGGACCATTAAACGTTTACAAAACGTTTGCAAAACGTACTCGTGCCCACTGGGTTTATTTTTGTTCAGAAAAAAAATGAATATTCAGATATGAAAACAATATCAAATCAAGATAAGACCATTTAAAATAAAAAAGTCAAGATTATTAAATTTTCATGCTTGGATTTTTAGAAAAAGAGTTTTAAAAAGGTAAACAAATTACGCTTTTAACAGCTTGATATACGAAGCAGAGAATCCCAGTTTTTTTACATAGTAAAACATCTTGATCTTGCTTTATTATTTTTAAATCAGCAGTTTCATTAACTTTTCAATTGTTTCAATCTATCAAAAACATACAAATAATAACTACTAAGTAAAACTTTTAATATATTGTTGTTAATCAGAATATTTTATTTATACAAAAATTGTAATATTTGTTTTTGATACTGCGGGACTATTTAGTCATCAGAGTAGGTTTAGTGTATACTGGCAAGACATTGTATCTAAATAACAGATCAGAAAGCGATTTTGTTTTCGGAAAGTTGTTATAATTCAGCACGATTTAACTTAAATCAACGGTTATACATAATAGTGTATTTTTTTAATTTTATTTTTAAAACACACATTATAATGAAACTTTGAAGCAGTTTGATTTTTCGAAATGAGGAATGGTAAACACATCCAGTTGTAGTATTTTTACTTTTTAAATTAATTATTTCAATAAAATGATTTTTAAAGTTTTCATATACTAATAATAATTGTTTTTTTTTTTTGAATATATCTTTTTCAATAAAATAAAATGTAAAATCCGAGTCTTCCACTTTTTTTTATGGTTTTATGAAGTTTTGACGCATACTTCTTATGTTGTAACAAAGAAAAAAGACTTTATATCTTTTTGAATTTTAAAATTACAAGGGTTTTAAAAAAATATTTCAGCTATTTTAAAAATACAAAGAAAAGATAAAACAAGAGCTTATTTAAGAACTCATATAAGCCACTTGATGAGCACGGTAAATCCTAACTTCATTTGTAGTTTCAAGTTTTTCAACAGAGTTTTTCGACTTTATTTTTGTGTCTTCCCAATCTTTTTCATCTGTACCTTCAATGATTCTACCAATTCGTAAGCTACTTTATCTGTTTCTATCTTCAATGTTTACACTTTTTGATTAGAGTTCAGTGTCATCAGAAATGTTTTTTCCTAGTATTTTTTTACATTAGTTATTTCCACTTTTCTTCTTTTTTATTGACAGTTTTTTCATCCTTTTAATTTTTTTATCGACACCCTTTACTTTGTTTTCCCATTCATCGCTAATGAAGTTCTTGTTTTCCTATATCTCACAAAGTTATTATTTTACATCATTAACATCTTTTTGAAGCGTTATTATCTTTATATTTAAATCGCTTGCGATTTAAATATAAAGATAATAAAGCTTCAAAAAAAACATATTTGGATTTTACGAAAAAAATCCAAAAATGTTTCTTTTTAAACGCACATTATTTCTCTTATAATTGTTATAGACACATATTCTTTTTCTTTTTAGTACGGCCGTGGCGCAGTGGTTTGAGCTGTTCTTTATAAGCAGGAGATTCAGGTTCTAAACGAGTCTTGTTACATATTTTCGCGTGACGGTTAGAAAAAACGTGTGAACTTCCTGGTTAAACACACTTCCGTGGTGCTCTGTGACAAGACCGTTAGGTCTTCATAGCGGCACCTAAATAACAATTAAAATCTTCATGATGAAGATTTTAACCTATGGAAGACATTAATGATTATTTCTTTTGATAAAATTTAAATAATAAAATAACATGCTATTATAGTTCACAAAAAATTTCAATGATATGATGCTTAGCATGTTTGCTAAAATCCTTGTATTTTAAAATTTAATTTATTTTGCAGAAATATTATAAAACTATTATTTTCAAGTTGATATTTTTACTTTTAGAATAAAAGATAATGTAATTAAAATATATGTATATATATATGAGTGTTTTTCAATATTTAAAAAAAATCTAATTTTGGAACTTCTCAAAAAAAAAGATTTTTTTATCTTGTGAAAATCTAAAAGAATATTTTGACCATCATGACTCATCGATGTAGGACAATGAATTTTCTTACGACCAAAAGCCTAATGAGTATAAGCATAATCCAACTTTAAAGGAAAGTTTGTCTGCATATTTTTCTAACCAAGTTGTGTTGCATTAAACAAGTGAATTGACAAAGAATAGCAACAAATTTATTGTCCCAATAAAAACTTTAATCATGCACTGAAAAACAACCTTTCGTCAACAAAAGAATGACACAAATTTCCATTGATAAAGTGTAAGATAACATACGGTCAGTATCTAACTTGTTTTGTGTTTTTTTTAAAGGTAACTTAATTACTTTTTTGTAGCAAAATATTTTATAGTTAGATTCATTTTCATGTTGTGAAGAATACAACTTTCTACATCAGATGAGATATATGTTAAAAAAAGCAAATGCGTTTTTATAATGACGTTTAAAAGGTGTCTTTTTAAAAGGTAAAAAGACGTCTAGAAGACGTCAATTTTTAAGACATCTTCTAGACGTCTTTTATAAAGGCGTTTTTAAAATGACGTTTAAAAGGCGTCTATTCAAGCGTTAAAAAAACGTCTAGAAGAAATCTTTTTTTAAGACATCTTCTAAACGTCTTTAATAAATGCGATTTTAAAATGACGTTTAAAATGCGTCTTTTTAAAGTTTAAAAAGACGTTTAAAAGACGCATAATAAATAGTCTTAAAGACGCATTAAAAGACGTCTAGATCAAGGCTAAAAGACGTCTTTTCTGAGACCTGTTTATAAATATGTCATTATGACTTCTTTTTGACGGCTTTGTCATTACGCGTTAAATAGATGTCGTATATTCAAAGTAAAAACATAGTTTTTATTATTTTCAATAATTTGTTTAAGTTTTAAGTGTTAATTACTTTAAATTAAATTACTTTTTTACACAATTGCTAAAATTGTTGTCACAGGAATAACTAAAATAATTGCTATAATATTAATATATATTTTTTTTATTAATAATTACTTTGCTTTTTTAATAGATAGTTGACTGATCATGATAATAAGTGAAAATGGCAAGAATAATTTATAAGTTAAATATCAGTATTTTTAGTTTTTATACACCCACAAGCCATATAATAATTCAAGTATGCGGTCAAAAATTAGCTATTAATAGGTATGTTAAATTTTATTATATAGCTCACCCAGCAAACAATAGACGTCTTTTAGACCGTCTAAAATTGGTCTAATTAGTATCTATTGCCGATACGTATATTTCAGACGTATATTAGAGATCGAAAAGACATCTGATTCTAGAGATTCTATTTTTGCTCTGTTTTAGATGCATATTAGATGCATAAAATAGATCGTGCATAGATAATTTTTTTTTTATCTAAACTTAGATGTCTATAAGATGTCTTTTATAGATTTGTTATAAAAATAAGAAAAAAATTTTAACTAATTTTACGGAGCGATAATTATAAATGACCGCCATTTAAAAACCCTTCGGAAACTTATTTCGATAAAAGCATGAAGATTTTAACCTAAGGAAAACATCAATGATTATTTCTTTTGATAAATTTTAAATAATAAAATAACATGCTATTATAGTTCACATAATATTTCGATGATTTGATGCTTAGAATGTTTGCTAAAATCCTTGTGATTTGAAATTTATTTTGCAGAAATATTACAAAAGTGTTGTTCAATAACACAAAAGATTGTTTTATTGGTTGTGGACTTATCGTTTTTATCGATGAACCAAGATTCATTTATGTCTTTTACAAAAAGGGCATACGAAAAGAGACGCAGTAGACGTGTCCAAAAAGAATATTAAAAAATACTAGAATTTTCATCAGTACATATAGAAAAAAAATCGAATGTTGGAACTTCTAAGAAATGATTTCTTATCTTGCAAAAATCTAAAAGAATATTTTGACCATCATGAGTCATTGATTTTGTACAATGAATACTCTTATAACCAAAAGCCTAATGAGTATAAGCATAACCCAACTTTAAAGGAAAGTTTTTCTGCATGTTTTTCTAACCAAGTAATTATGCACTAAACAAGTGGATTGACAAATAAGAATAGCAACAAATTTATTGTAATAACAGAATAGCAACAAATTTATTGTCCCAAAAAAAAACTATAATCATGCACTGAAAAACAACCTTTCGTCAACAAAAGAATGGCACAAATTTCAATTGATAAAGTATAAGATAACAGATAGTCAGTATCTAACTTGTTTTGTGTTTTTTTTAAAGGTAACTTAATTACTTTTTTGTAGCAAAATATTTTATAATTAGATTCATTTTCATGTTGTAAAGAATACAACTTTCTATATCAGATGAGATATATGTTAAAGAAAGCATTAAAAATAAAAATAGCAAATCATACTGCTCTTCATTGCCAGAACCTCTGCCACCTATTATGAATAAGCCCAATGATAAAAGTATAACACAAATATCATATTTTTTTCTTAATGGTTTATAAACTGAAATAGATTCTTGTTCAATTTGATCTGAATAATATCTATCTAGCTATTAGTCTTTTTTATGTATTACTAAGATTTTCCTTTTATTTTAACTATTTGGGTGTCCTATTATATGTAATGTTGTTAAATTGGTTACATATATTTATATGATTGACAACATTCTATTGTATTAAATAATCCTTTAATCAACTTGATATGAAAATTGAAAATTGATTGAAAGCATGCTGAAATTGTTTTAATTCAGAAATTGAAAGTACAAAATTGGTTGAAAAATTAAATTAAGTAACAGGTATGGTTGAGAGATTATTTATAGTTCTAATTATAATTGTTTCTTTTGAATAGAGTTGTTATCAGATTCAAAGATTGAAGAAGATAATTTTTCTTCACATTTTATTGATTAACAGAATAAAACAAAACAAAGTTCACATTGTCAAAGAGTTTCAAGTTTTAATATGAGTATTTTTGGTTTTTACACCACTGAATGTTAATGTGGAGGTCTTTTTTATTAATTTTTTTTTGTATTAAAATAATTGTAAAAGATAGGTATAAAAGAATAGAAATGGATTATTTATAATATTGTGATCTGATAAATCATGTGTGTAGCATTTTACCTTTAGTAGTTAAACAAAATTCTTTTATACCGTAACTTTTTACAGGATAAAGTTTTAGCTAATTTAAAAAGTAGGTTTTCTAAAATATTATGGCAACTTCTGCGATGGAGTAATTAAAAAACTTACATTTATTTTTGGAATTTTAGTTTGAGTTACTCAAGCATAATTTGAATTTTAACGTTCTTTTTTCATTGTTTTGCTATTTGGTTTTATGAGCTAAATATGTTAATCAATCTTTTTATTCTTGTTTGTAGAGATGCAAAATGTTATTCTCAACAAGCTTGCAGAAATAAAAGTTCTTTTAAAAGAAGTTATAGAAACTAAGTTTCAGGATACTGGGGTGAAGTTGCTAGAATCAGTGGACGAAGTGGTTACACTGGATAATAAACTAAAAGATAAAACCGAGTATACTTATTGTGTATAATTTAATTATCTTAATTTTTAATAAGTTTATTTAAATTTGGTTACTAGTTTAGAATCTAAATGAAAAGTATTTGTAAATGAACTAAAATAACTAGCTTGTGTTAGACTCAATATGTTGTAAAAAATTTAAGTTACACTAGTTTTTATTACATTTATTTCAGCTTGATAGTTTGAAAAAGATTAGTGGTGGAAAGCAAAGAGAACATGTTTTTTTGATCATGAAAAGGTAAATGATTATGTTTTTATTAATTATTAGAAATATGATTAAAATGGACCAAAAGCAATTCATTTTAACCGTTATTTGTTATGGATTTACTTTTACAGGGTTATTCATTCTTGTATGCGCGTCTATTCATTTTTATATGCGCCTTTATTCATTCTTATATGCGCATTTATTCATTTTTATATGCGCCTTTATTCATTCTTATATGCGCATTTATTCATTTTTATATGCTTAAGCATTTAATTGAAAGAAATCAATCTACAACAAGCATTTCCACTTCTCTTAATTTATCGAAGCGCGCAGTTCAAAATTTTGTCGTTAAGTTAAACAGAGGATAATTCGACGACATGACTACATTCAAGTCGTTTTCTGATAAAAAACGAGGTAAAAGACCTATAAACTCTCAAATAAAAAATATTATAGAGTTATGCGTACAAGAAAACAATCTTTGCACGCAAGAAGCAATAAAAAAATATCATTTTGCAGCAGGCTTCAACATGTCTCAGTCTACTATTTCAAGAAAACTCAAACGCTCAGATTTATCAAGAAAACGTGTTGTGCATGTGCCGAAGTACGAAACTCAACACCAGTTATTAATGCACGCTATGCATTTGCAGCGAAATAAACGGAACTTCAAGTGAAAAACTTATTTATTTGGATAAAACTGGATTTAATGTGCACACTAACAGCACACATGGTTCTTTGGTAAGAGGTACGCCAACATTTTTACAGTCACCTGCAAATCGTGGTAAGAATGTTAGTTTAATTTGTGCTGTTTCAACAACGGGAGTGCTTGCTTATGAAATAAAAACTGGAGGCTGGAATGCAGATTCATTTTGTACTTTCATAACTACAATGATGGCACCAGCGATTAGGAATGCAAAAGTTGAGGCGCTGGTGCTTGTTATGGACAATTGTATATTCCACTGCAGTCTTTCTATTAGGCAAACACTAGCCTCTCATGGTATAGCTATTAAGTATTATATTACATGGTATAGCTATCAAGTATTACAGCTATTAAGTATTGATATTAATATTAATTATAAATAATTAAATTTAAATCTAGATAAATGAATAATTAGATAAATAATAACTAAATCAATCAAGCAATTTAATAATAAAATTACAAAGAACTAATACTAAATTAAATAAACCATCGTCGAATGTAAAAAGTCTTCGTTTTAAGTATTTTTAACCTTGTTTACTTATAAATAAGAAAAATTTATTTTGAAAAAACAAACTGTTTTTTCAAAACAAATTGCTTAAATGATTTTTTTTTTTTTTTGTTCAAATTGCTTTTTTACAATTGCTTTTGTAAAACGCATTTGAGAATGAATAAAAGCGCATATAAAAATGAATAAATGCGCATATAAGAATGAATAAAGGCGCATATAAGAATGAATAGACGCGCATATAAAAATGAATAACCCTGTAAATTGCTTGATTGATTAAGTTATTATTTATCTAATTATTCATTTATCTAGATTTAAATTTAATTATTTATAATTAATATTAATATCAATACTTAATAGCTGTAATACTTAATAGCATAACAAGCATAATTTTATCATTATCATATCGAACAAGCATAATTTTATCATAATAAAATTATGAATCTTCAAGCTAAGTCTTTTTCCCCCAGGATATCCACTGCAAATAAAGACTTTTTAAGACTTTAGGCACCGTAGTTTCATTTATATTGCAGATTGAAAACCTATTAGAAAACAAAACTTTGAACTAAGTAAAGTATTAATAAAAAGCTATTGTGGAAAACTGAAAATTAAATTAAATACAATAGAAATTTTTTAAAAAAGGAAAAGACATTTAATAACATACTTGTTCCACCTATAGACTTAAAACTTGATAGCAGTTTATCATAATAATAAAGTGCAGCAATGCATTGCTGAAATTCTTTTTTAACTTTTATGTATTATTTATAATGTTCTAGCAGTAAGCAACCTGTAATACGCGTTGTTAGTGAATAGAATAAAATAAAAAAACCGCGTTTAGAAAAGCCTAGAAACTACTTTAAAATAGAAAAGCCTAGAAAATGGCGTAATTCTACTAATAATAAATTAGCGTATTAGTATTTTCAGATTATTATAAATAATGTATTATTTAGCTACTTGTTAAAAATACAGACACATTTTTAAATGTTTGGAAAAACATTTATCTGGTTTTGTTTAGCCTAATATCAGGACTTGCTTCTTTACTGTGCAAACAAATGAGATATGTTTCAATTATCGTTTTAAAATTGATAAAAAAAAAAAAAAAATACAAAAATTGCCCACTTCATTTTTATATACAAACTTACATTGAAGAATTTTGTTAAAAATATTAAATATAACACTAATTTTAAAAAATTATAAAAAAACTTGCATATATGAGCTAAACTTAAAAAAATAACCTGAATATAGAAGTTTAGAACATGAAGACACTGAATCACTTTACGTGTTCATCTTACATCTCTTTAGTTCTTTAGTCAAGATTTAGGTTTGTCAATATTTATAATTGCCTTTAATTATAAGGTCAAAAAAATTTTTTTGTACTTAAAAAAAAAAAAAAAAAAATTTTATCTTAACATACAGTCACTTTCTTAATTTTTTTCTATTAGATGATTGTTACTACTGAGTAAAGTATTCTGGTTAAGCTAAAATAAAATTATGGCTCAATATTATATATGCAAAGTTATTTCTACTAAAAGTTCTACCTGTATAAATAATGTAGAGATATTGCTAACTGGAGTAGAAATAATCTAGATAGAAATAGCTTTGTACCTTTATTAAAAGATTTACATATGAAATGATTGTAACATAAACTTACTTTGTCTTATGTTGTGATCATTTCTTTATATGCGGACATGAATATTGAACTAAATAAAGTAATCATAAAAATAATATGCGGACATGAATATTGAACTAAATAAAGTAAATAACTGGTTTACGGCTAACAAACTCTCACTTAATGCCGAGAAAACAAACTATATACTTTTTCATAAAAAAACACAAGAATAAAATTATCTACTCAAGTTGCCGAACCTATTTATAAATTACAAATTAATTTAAAAGCAATCCAATATAAGATTCTTGGGAATCGTTGTTGATGAAAAATTATCCTGGCTTCCTCATATAATATATATCCATTCAAAAATTACCAAAATCGTAGGTTTAATGTATCGAGTTCGCTTGTACATCAATACAAATAGTCTTAAATTATTCTACTTTGGGCTCATTCACAGCCTCATCAGGTATGCAAACATTTCATGGGCAAGTACTCAAACAGCAAAGCTTAAGAAACTTTAGAGTTTCCAGAAACATGCCTGTAGAATCATTTACTTTGAAAATAGGTGGGAACACGGTAATCCCTTGAAAGATCTAAAAATGATGAATGTATTTGAAATAAATATCTACCAGCATTTAATGTTCATATATCATTACAATCACAATATCTCTCCTATAAGCTTTAATAATAAGTTTGAGTTAAATAAAAATGATAATTATAATTTTAGAGCGAATATGTTGCACATATATAAACTGCCTAGGATAATAAATAAATAATCAGAATACAGCATTTTATATCGTGGTCCAAAAGTATAGAATATTAATATAAATAACATAAATAAATATATTTATATACTTCGAACCCTTTTTGATATTATAAATAATAATATCAAAAAGGGTTCGAAGGTACGGTGAGTTCTTTAAGTTCATTTAAGTTTTTAACAAAAAAAGAAATTTTTTAAACCTGTGAAACATTTTTTGTTAATAATGCTTTGGATAAATTCTCTTAAATACGTTTTTGTTTTGTTTCTACTTTGGTTTGTTGCTTAACAAATTTTATAAGCGGCTTACGCATTTTGTTATGATATTTTATTGAAATTTTTTATTTTGTATGTCATATTATGATATTTTAATTAAATCTTGTAAAAGGAATTCTATGAAAAAATTGCGATGACGTTCTGTAATCCTCATCTTCTTTGAGCCCCTATCTGTTTTACTTATTTTGTTAAATTTTATATTATGTAGTGGAATTTGTAAAATTCTTATGTTATGTTAGCAAAAAAAAAAAAAAAAAAATTAATTGTAACTATGCTTACATCTTTGTTACTCAAAATTGAGAATGGTAGTTTAACTTTTTTCAGTATATATAAAAACTAACTTTACATACATAAAAAAATAATTATAAACAAAAACACACACTAACATTTACACACACACACACACACACAAACACACACACAAATATATATATATATATATATATATATATATATATATATATATATATATATATATATATATATATATATATATATATATATATATATATATATATATATATATATAAAAGACCATGAACCAAACTTTCAAAACAAACTTCTTTGTAGGTTATTGGTTCCCTCAAAAAGTGAGATTGGACATGTAAGCAAAATTAAATTGGACAAAATTAGTAAACTTCTTAGAAATAAATTAAATTTGAAACAGTGGAAAAATACCACTAATGTTATAAATTGGTTCTCCATAATCGAAAATAAAGATGACTGTACATTTATTCAATTTGATATTAATGATTTTTAACCTTCAATAACTGCAGATATTTTAAATAAAAACAATCGAATATGCAAAAAGCCACACAGTTAATCCTGAAGAAACAATCCGCATAATAAAACCTTGTAGAAAAACCTTACTATACTTTAATAAGGATACTTAGAAAAAGAAAAAAATACATGACTGATTTGTGACAATGGGCAGTTATGACGGAGCAGAAATTTGTAAGTTTGTTGGACTATACATTTTAGATTTATTAAGTAAAATAATCAATATAAATGGTTTAGGCCTTTATCGCGACAATGGTTTAATAGTAATGCCTTAAAAAATCTGGTCCACAGCTCGATAAGATTCGAAAAGATATTATAAAAATTTTTAAAAATATTGGCTTTCAAATTGAAACAAACATAAATTTAAAAATTGTGAACTTTCTTGATGTTACATTTAACCTTTCGGAAAATTCATATAAGCCTTTTAAAAAACAAAACGATGAATTATTGTATATTAATATTAACTCAGATCATCCACCACAAATTCTAAAACAAATCCCGATTTCAATTAATAACAGATTAAACCAAAACTCCTCTGATGAAAATGTATTTAATTCCTCCAAAAGAAAATTTGAAGATGCCCTTAAAAAAAGCGGTTTTGAAAATGTTGAACTAAAATTTGATCCTGATAAAAATAATACAAAAAAACGGAAAATATTTACTTTGAACAATGTCTTCCACCCGCAACTATAATTACAAAAATTAGCAGGCCCTAATATTATTAAAAAAAAAATACGTAAAAATGCTTTTTTTAACTAAAAAGGAAAAAAAGCATTTTTACGTATTTTTTACTTACAATTTTATTTAGGAAAATGTTTTTTATATAAGGATTATTATTTTCGAATTTTTTATAAACTTTCGCTTTTTTTGAGTACCAGGTTGACCTATTTTGAAAAAATTTTGAACCACCATTGATTGTACTGAATGGACCGGTTCATTTTTCTGCGAGGTTATTTATCGAGCTTCGGAATGTTACTTACTAAAACAAAACTTACAAGTTTTTTCATCTAAATGAACTAAAGAGGTGTGAATTTGGAAATAAACCAAAATATCTTATAAACTTTTGTTAACGAAGACTTAATGGCTCAAGTTCAATTATTCATTATTCAATATAATATTAAGGTAAGCAGATAATATAATATTAAGTTAAGCAGACTAATAGCTTACATATTAGGTTAATGATTATTAATTTCTAGTTTGTTGTATTATTTTATAACCGAATATCATAATATGATATCATATTTGCATTATTTAATAACCGAATATCATTATTATGATATATAAATAAGTTGGTATTACTTTTAATAACATCTAGCATATATCATTTGTTATATATACTATATATTATAAAAGTTATATGCTGGATATGTTATATGGCATATAATATGCTAGATAAGCTATATATATATATATATATATATATATATATATATATATATATATATATATATATATATATATATATATATATATATATATATATATATATATATATATATATATATATATATATATACATATATGTATATATATATATATGTATATATATTTATATGTATATATATATATATATATATATATATATAAATATAAATATTTATATATATATATAGATACATATATATATATATATATATATATATATATATATATATATATATATATATATATATATATATATATATATATATATATATACATATATATATATATATATATATATATATATATATATATAAATATATATATATATATATATATATATATATATATATATATATATATATATGTATATATATATATATGTATATATATATATAAATATAGATATTTATATATTTATATATAGATGCATATATATATATATATATATATATATATATATATATATATATATATATATATATATATATTATATATATATATATATATATATATATATAAATATATATATATATATATATATATATATATATATATATATATATATATATATATATGTATATATATATAAATATAGATATTTATATATTTATATATAGATGCATACATATATATATATATATATATATATATATATATATATATATATATATATATATATATATATATATATATATATATATATATATATATATATATATATATATATGTATGTATGTATAAATATATATATCGATATATATCGACGATCACAAAATATATTTCAGGATTTAGCAAACTCTTCACAAACAGGTTTAACTTTACATATTTTACGAAAACTTGAAAACTTCATATTACAAGCAACAAAGCTTACTTAGACATAAACTTTTTAAAAAATTGCAAGCTATTTAAAGTCTATCCGAAATATCTTAGATTCAACTTACCACATGCAAATTATAATGATATTATCTCAATTTCAACAACATATGAAACGATAAGTTTGTTAATTACATTTATTTTTTTTAATTCTTCAACAAAAGAAAATCAGTCTAAAGTCCAAAGTTGTTTAGGTGTATGAGGAGACTATAACTGAGAAAGATGTTTAAAACAAGTTAATGTAACTAATAAATTTATCGTTTCATATGATGTTTAAAGTTTGTTCACGAATACTCCACTTTAGGAATCCATTTAACATAGCAACTGATTTGTTTTTTAAAGATAAAATTCAACTCAACTCAAAACGTTTTTCAAAAATTCAGTTTAAAAATTACTTTAGATTTCCACATCCGGTTCACATTTTTTATTAGATAGAAAATATTACGATCAAACGGATGGTGCTGCTATGGGTTCTCCTTTAGCGCAAATTTCCACAAAAAATTATTGACTCTGAAGTTAAATCATATATTGATAAGAAAGTAAACCCACCTGTTTCTAACATTGTTAAAAGCTTAAATATAATATACTATAAGCTTCCATACATTGGAATGTACTCTAATTATACTAAAATAAAAATTTCAAAAACTGTTCGTAAATATTGCAAGGGTGTTTTAATAAAATTTATTTTCACTACTAATAAAACACAAGATTATTTTTGCTTAAAAGTGTCACTTTCTAAATTGCTTAAATCTCATGTTGTCTATAAATTTTCATGCGTTCAGACATTTGGCAACTAGAATAAATGAGCACCTTAAAAGTGATAAACAATGTCATATATTTAAACACTTAAATTTATTTGTTAATTGCAAAAATCTGGCTAACTGTGATTATTTTGAGATTTTGGATAATGCCCGAACCAAACACAAATTAAAGATAAAAGAAGCCCTCTACATTAAATGGGAAAGTCCCTTACTTAATAAACAAACTTCACAATATGCTATAAACTTATCTATTTAATTTTACTGTAAGTTTATCATTAATATTATTATTTTTTTTTTGACAGTTAGTTATTTTGATTGGTTATTTACCGAGTTGTTTACTAATAAATATACTGATTAATTATGTAAAAAATTTTGTTTGTTATTATTTCTCTGTAAAGACTTCTATTTTTTGATATTTATTTTACAGTTTTATTATTTTAAAATAATCTTTTGAAAATGTAAATAAAATTTTACGAAACATGTCAAGAATAAAAAACATAGTGTTATTTTTAAAAATAATTATATATATAATTAAAAATATATACACATATATATATATATATATATATATATATATATATATATATATATATATATATATATATATATTAGTTAACTTTACCTGGGCAATTAAGAGCGTTCCTCTATCTGTTCGCATCCTTGACAATCTTTTTACAAGTGTCTAATTAAAGTTTAAAATCATATATTTACAATTGTTAAAAAAGTACTCAAAATGTCAACAGCGTAACAAATTGTTATTGAAAGGTATATGGTACATGATTTTTTTAAATGATTGTTAGGCATTCTAAATATCACATTTAAAAAAAGGATATATTTAACTTTTTAATACAATGGTTGAATCTTGAAAGTAAGTTATATAAGAACAACAAACTATAATTCTTATTAAAGGGTTGTCCATAATGTAAATAAAGCCACACACTTTTTTACAGAAAGAGTAATCTCAATTTAAAAAATTTACTGAAATAATTTCTTTTTAGAGCAAAATTCTTGTCGTGTTTCTCATTCTTTAAAAAAGTGCATACGTATTTTAAAAAATTGATTTCAATTCAACATTTCGCTGTCTAGCAGGTTTAAGCCACAAAATTTGTGTGTAAACTTAATAAGTACCACCAAATTATTTTAAGTTTCTTGAAAAAACAGTAATACTTTTGCTTTTGTAGTTTTTGTAATTGTTACAAAAAGTATCAACTAAAGTATTGTAACTTCTACATTTTAATTTGTTGATGAAATATGTGCCGGATTCACCTATCTTACGGTGATGTTATTGAACTCTCCCCCATCATATGCAGATGGGG
>NC_061158.1:10995947-10998447 GCF_022113875.1 Hydra vulgaris | reverse complement strand
GTTTGTATTTCTACTTGAATCAAGTAGATATGATTAATAAAGTTTTTATGGTGTGGTTAACTAGATTATTTCACTCTATTAAATAACTTAATTGTTGAGTAAACTTGATTGCTTAAAAAAGCTAGATTAAGTTTTTAATTCTACTTAATTATCAACTGCTTTTAATGCAAAAAAAATTCATTTGGATTTGAGAAAAGGGAACAACATTCTCAGAGTTTTTCTTCTTTAACTCTAAAAATTAAAAATGATAATATCAGTGGTTTTTATAAAGGAATTACTATAGTTAAAAAGGCTGAAAGGAAAAAATATGATGATTTGTTTCAAGAAAGGGAGTGACTTAATTCAAAATGTCATTTTAAGATTTTCATTCTTTAATGATATTCTGGTGTTATTACCAAATATTTAGCAGTATGAAACCTATAATATTATATACCATACTATATACCCTATTTTACTTATAAAGTTATTAATCTGTAAAGTAATTTGTAAAAAGTTTTTAATTGTAAAATTGCTACATGAGAAGACAAGTTGTTAGATGAAATTCAAATATTCTCTATGCTTGTGTTCTGTAGGTCAAAAAATAATAAACAAAGATGATATTGATTGTGATGACCAAGAGATTCATTTTAAGACACATCAATCTTCATCATCTTTAAATAAAAAGGATAAACATGATGGATTTCCATTATCTCAAGCAAGTAAGTCTTTAGTTAAAAATAATATTGTAATGTTTGTTGTAAAATGCTAACATGACTGTCAATATTAAAAAACATCATTGAAATGATGAGGTTCCAATTTTAACTTTAAATAATCACCTTCATGAAATCCATTATTTCAATATTATCAAAACTATAAATCTATGGAACAATCTTTCTTGTCTAACCCGAAATCTGAGAAAAACGCTAATATATATAATATAGCATTGCCACTATTAGGTATTTTACTGTCTATTAGTTTTTCTCTGATTTAGGGTTAGACCAGTAAAGTTGTTAAATAGTTAAATTTATGTATTTTAAATTTATTTATTTACGTAGTTTAGTTAAGACTATGTAAAATTTAATTATTGTAAATTTGTTTAGACTTTCAATATTGTGTGTTGCTTCTCTTAAATGAGATAAAAACCCAAGGATGCAAAAAACTTAATATAAAATAGTGTGAAGAAGAAGTAGTAACTGAAATGAACAGCATAATAGAATTTGATAAGTTTGACTCAGCACTTGACAATGTTTCATCTAGTAACTCTGTAGTATCTCTGCAGTTGTAAATTGCTAAATACTGATTTGACAGATTTTTCTTTTTTTTTAATTTTCTTTACAATATATAATTTTTACTACTTAATTAGGAATTGTCAGTTTTTCCATTATTTCTTTCTATTAGAAACAAAGAGTTCAAAATATTGGTGGTAAGAACTGTCAAAAACTTGTGATAGCTATGATGAAGAGGTTAGTAAATTAAAAGTGCATTCCTATAAATACTCTGTTTAATTTTATAATGATATTACTCCCATCTTACAATCCATAATACAAATCCCATGCATGGCTCTACGTTAGCCGTTTTACCATAATGGGATGACTGAATAACCGTGAATTTCATACGCGCAAACTAGCACATGTGCGAAGCAGTTACAAAAACTGGCACAATGCCAAATGGCATAAGTGCAAATGGGCATAACTGCGCAAAAAGAATTCCAAACATTGGTATAAGTGCAAACTGCTATAAGTGCAAACTGGCTTATGTGTAAATTGGCATAAGTGTGCTAAATAAATTTGCAAAATTTAGCATAATTGCAAACTGGCATAACTGCAAACTAGCATAAGGGCAAAATGCCAATTAGCACTTAGGCCAATGTTTGCAAATTTATTACACGCACTTATGTCAGTTCGCACTTCTGCCAGTTTTTGTAACTGTTTTGTACTTAATCAAATTTTGCACTTATGCCTATTCGTAATGTTTGCAAACCTGTTTGGCGCACTAATGCCAATTTACACTTTTTCCAGTTTGCAAGTTTAAAGCTATAGGTTATCCTATAGCTTTAAACTTTAGTCCAGATAATTCTTTTAACCCAGATAATATTCATATATATGACTACACTAATGGTTAGTGTACACTAATGATCTGGACTACATTAATGGTTAGTGTGCTATTTTTTAAATAATAGATTAGATTTAACTAATAGATAAACTGTATCGTTAAATTAAAATCTAAATGTTTAATTACATTTAGATTTTATGAAAAAA
The DNA here is from genome assembly GCF_022113875.1 of Hydra vulgaris. Lineage (NCBI taxonomy): Eukaryota > Metazoa > Cnidaria > Hydrozoa > Anthoathecata > Hydridae > Hydra > Hydra vulgaris. The sequence continues at coordinate 10,996,210 of NC_061158.1, read as the reverse complement.
AAAAAAAAAATTTTAAATACAGTAGTTAATTATAATTTCATAAATTATAAGATATAATATTATTAAAATATATTATTTTTAGTTTTATGACAAATTCACTCATGGCCAAATCTAATATGGCAGCTGGAAAAGGCAAAGGATCTTTTTAGTCTAACCAAGCTATACAACTTAATAAAAGGTACGTTTATATATATATATATATATATATATATATATATATATATATATATATAACATATATATATATATATAAATCTATATAT
>NC_061158.1:10968447-10990947 GCF_022113875.1 Hydra vulgaris | reverse complement strand
TTTAGGGTTAGAGAAAAAAGATTGTTCCATAGATTTAAAATTTTAATAATATTGAAATAATGGACTTCATGCAGGTAATTTTTAATGTTAAAGTTGGAACCCCATCATTTCAATGAAATCTTTTAATATTGACAGTCGTGTTAGCATTTTACAACAAAAATTATATTATAATTTTTAACTAAAGACTTACTTGCTTCAGATGGAATGGAAATCTATCATAATTATCCTTTTTATTTTATGATGATAAAGATTGATGTGTCTTAAAATAAACCTCTTGGTCATCACAACCAATACCATCTTTATTTATTATTTTTTAACCTACAGAACACAAGCATAGAGAATAATTGAATTTTATCTAAAAACTTTTTTTCTCATGTAGAAATTTTACAATTAAAAATCTTTTACAAATTACTTTACAGATTATTAAATTTATAAGTAAAACAGGGTAAATAATATTATATATAATATTATAGGTTTTATACTGCCAAATATTTGGTAATAACACCAGAGTATTATTAAAGATAAAAAATCTTAAATTGACATTTTGAACTAAATCACTTATTTCTTGAAACAAATCATCATATTTTTTTCCTTTCAGCCTTTAAAACTATAGTAATTCCTTAACCACTGATATTATTATATTTTGTTTTTTCTTCTTTAGAGTTGAAGAAGAAAAACTCTGAAAAATGTTGTTCCCTTTTCTTAAATCCAAACGAATTTTTTTGCATTAAAAGCAGTTGATAATTAAGTAGAATTAAAAACTTTCTTTAGCAATCAAGTTTACTCAACAATTAGGCTATTTAATCTAAATAACCACACCATAAAAACTTTATCATTTTAATCATATCTACTTGACTCAAGTAGAAATACAAACACAACCTAGTTTTAACTAAGACAAATTAAAAATACTCCAATATATTTTTGAATTCAATTCTCCAAGAACAATACAAACACTTGGTTGATTTAAAGATATTTTAATTTATATAATTTTTACTTAAATAAATCACTTTGCTTAATCGAAGGTCATGCCATTATTTGCGTAAACATATTCTTTTAAATATTGACGTGTACATTCAAAAAACGTTTATTTATTATGTTAAAAAAACGTTTTAAAAACGTTTTTAAGCTAACTGAGAAATTTCGTAAGTTGTTAAAAAAAAAAAAAAAAACGCTTAAAAAAACGCTAAAAAAGCGTTTAAATTAACATTAAAAAAAACGTTTACAAAAAAACGTTTTAAAAACGATTGTATTGGTTCTTTAAACGTCTGACTGTAAATTGAACGGAATTAAAACGTTTTAAAAACGCCCTGTGCTTACTGGGAAGCTTACGTTTGTTGTTTGTTATTTGATTGTTCGCAGTTTACATCAAGAACTGTAATTCGGAGTTAACAAAAGATGGTTCAAATGACGTTTGCGGCGTACGTTACGCTAAACCTCAGCGAACGTTATGGTAACGTTTATTGAACGTTAATTTTAGCTACGATTAAACAACTTTCCATAACTTTACGGAACGTTCATAGAACGTGCTTACTTTAAAAAATCTCTATTTATTTGAATCAAATCAACCTGCTTTTATTATAAACTATTTATGAATCCTAAATAATAATACTGAATTTAATAGTAGTAGTGCCCTTTTGATCCTGTTTGACACGATACTCTTGGCAGCCATTGCAACCGTTGTAATAGAGGGAAAGAGAAGCAGCACTTTTTTATATAAGAAATATCAACGCAAATGTATGTTAATATTTAACTTACGCAAATATCTAACTTTCTTCAAATTATGTAATGTTAATAACATACTAAAACATATACCAAGTTTTCAATTTTACTTTCACTTAAAAATTGCATTGTGGCAACATCTCCTTAAAATTTGATCTCTACCACTTAATTCCGTTTGATTATGTTTTTAATTTTTATTTACTTTTAAAATTAAGTTAAACAATATGTCTGCCTAGCCGAGTTGTTAGCATGCATCGTTCAGAGCAGGAGTTTCAGGTTCGATTCCAACCATCGGATTTTTTTTAATTTAATCTTTTTCGATTTTTCTAAAATATAAATTAAAACGCTTTTGAAGGAAAAAGTGTGTTTTGAAAGAAAGAAAGATGTTTTGTTTTGCATTTTAAATAACAAATATTAAAAAAAGAAGCAAGCTGATGATTTCAACTTGCCACGCATCGACATTCACTTTATTTAAGTTATAAAAGGGTTTTAAAAATATATTTTCATTAAAAACATAATTCAAAATTCTAAACTTTGCTTAAAATTAACCATTTCATTAAAATTATAATTTTTAAAAGTAATAAAAAAATAAAAATACATAATATTAGGGTAATAGAGAAACTTAAAGTTTTACAAATATTTTACCACACCCCCATTAATCATTCTAAAACAAGTGCACAACATTGACAGAATTTAGATAACTATCAATATAGTATTACACTCTGCATAATTTTTCAAGGACGGTCGCTTTTAACCATAGATATATAAATAACTAAATACAGACATAGTCTATAGAAATATACCCTGGTCTGGAAGCTATTGTTTTATTCTTTTGTTTTCCGATTTTTTTTTAAAGTCACGTGATCAATGTTTTGTTAAAAACAAAGATATAAATGTCTAACGCTTTAAGTTACTCTCAACAAAATACAGTAGAAATCTTAGTTGATTTCTTAAATAGCAATCTTTTTGATGAAGAAATTGAAATAGAAATTGAAGACACAGGTTCAGAGGTAAAAATCATATAACAAAAACAAATTTAAATCTTGTATTTTTACATTTTTAAACTAATCAAGTGTGTCAAAATTACTTATATTAATTCACTTTCTTATGTAATGAGTATTATGTTACTTTTCTTTAGATTTCTGACCAAGTTAATCAATTTTTTCTTTAATGTTTAAAGCCATATAAAACTAAAGGAGGTCTCATATACGATCAAATTATATGACCAATGAAGATGAAATTTCTTGTATCAGCATTGAAGATATTGATTCATTAATTGTACTTGCTAAAAAATATATATTAAATACATCCTATTATCCCAATGACTTAACGAAACCAATTAAAAATTATAATTTATTTGTAACTGATCAGTTTTATGCTGAAAGTAAAAAGTATTTTATAGAACTTTGTATGTCTGGTGATGTAGAAAGATATTTTTCTAAAATATATGCAGACTTTGTTCTTGGTGCAGAATCCCACTTTTCTGAATTGCAAAAGCCTTATTGCACTTTTTTTGCAACCAAATATGTGGATAAACTAATATCACATTCAAAAAAAGTAATAGAGTTTGGTAAAAAAGAACCCATTTAAGTTAACCCAATTACAGAGTTTCAAATGGATGCTTTACAATTTTTAGTTGGTTATGTGGTTAAAACGTTTTTAAAAAAATATGAAAATTATAAAAACTTTAAAAACTATCAATCTCTTATGTTGTTACTAGAAAGTATGCTAACCAATGATATAAAAGTATAAAAGTATGCTAACCGATGATATAAAACAAAAGTTAATTGATATGCAAAACAGAGGAGGACTATCAGCTGTTAACAAAAATATACAGTATTTATTTAATAAAGTTGAGGAATGTTTTCGAATAAAAACCAGTTTTTATAGCATTAAAAAAATTAACATTCCAAAAATTACAAATGAATTATTAAGGAGTGAAGAAATATTAGGCTATTATATTAGTCATTGCAATGCTTCAGGAATAGTTATGGAGAAAGAATTAAAAAAGAATTTATTAGAAAACATGATACAATTATATTGTAGTGTGCGCTCTTTTTCATCAGCAAAGGACATTACTGAAAAGTATTTAAAAGTTGAAAAGTCTAAGGGAGTTTAAAAATATATAAAAACAAGCAACAGAAACTTTTAATAAACTTTGTTAAGTAAAGTTTATTAAAAGATTAAATAGTAATTTTGAATAAATATTATACCAGATAAATATAAATGTAACTAGGGGAGACTATGCACCCATGATCCTAAAAATCTATCAGGTCAACTTACTAAATATATGTTTTTATTTTGATCTCTAAAACAGCATTACATAATAGCAAATTTTATACCTTATTATAATTCAATAATCATTTTTTTACCAGAACATTTTAAGTAGATTTAAAATTATAAAAACTAAGAACGCTCAACTGAAATCATGGGTGCATAACAGTATGCTCCCTTGATACTACCTATATGCACTCTTGATCCTATGTACATATGTATGCTTGATTCGAGATGCATGTACATATGTATGCTTCATTCGAGATCAAATTTATACCATGAATGTATAAGAATAACTTTTAAGTCATAAAAACAATGTCTATAATAAATACCAATAAAGTTATTATTAATTTTACTACAAATTTATCTTTTTTTAAAAAAAAAAAAAATCAAAGAAAAAAATGTTATCTTTTACTGAGACTCGACGTTTTTATTTTCATTACTTTCAAGATCAAGTTTTGTTTTCCTTGTCATGAAGATCTTATTTTGCGTTTCATGTTTTTTCTTTTTGACTGAGATTTTTTTTTTATTTCCTGAAGCATATTTAACTCATTTCGAACAGGAGTGTCTGTGAGTATTCGAGTACCCTGATGTTTACGCCTTTTAATGGATTTCCATGATCCAGCTTTTGGAAAAGGCCTAATTTTTTCTAGACTTGATTGATGAGAGATATTAGAAACGATAGTTGACTTCCATGGATCAGATATAGGCTGTATTGGCAATACACTACAAGCTGAATCAGATGACAGACTTGACATCAGTGATTGATTAAAAGCTGGGGCATGAACAATAGCAGAAACTGGATCAACAACACTTGGAAATGGGTTAGCAGTTATAGGTTGTGGACGGTCTGTTACATATGAAGACAAAAACTCATTATCAGAAAATATGTTAGGATTAAAGGGTTCAATTCTTGCCACAGTAAATCCTGAAGAAACGTTAGACAAAGTAAAAGCTTTTGCATAGGCTTTCCTTACAACTGAAGCTATACCCTATATGGTCATTGATCTTGGATTAGATACAATCCAATCATCACAGCCTGCATTGTAATAACGTTTCAGTGGCCCATAAACTGACCGATCTAATGGCTGCAACTTGTGACTACAATGTGATGGAAAGGACAGCATAGTTTTGCCATTTTTTTTCAACTAAACACACAATCGAAACATGGTTCTCGTGGTTGTCAAAAAGTAAAAGCACTGGATTTGTTGGTGAACATTTTACACTTTGAATAAAATGTTTCATTCACTCTAAAAACGTTGCAACATTCATCAAACCAGATTGGTTTGCAACCCCAACACAACCAGGTGAACCACCATTTATTATACTTCCTTTGAAATGAACTTTTAGAAAAATAAAAAATGGAGGGATTGAGTTTCCTATTGCATTACCTGCACAACAAACTGTTATCAATCTCCCTTTTTCTGCTGAAGTTATCCTTCCAACTTGTTCATTTCTTTTTTAGCAATTATTTTAACTGGCTTTTGAATAGTTGTGAGACCTGTCTGATAAACATTATATATGTTTTGTGGCTGAAATTTGTGTTGTAGACGAACATTTTTTAGATTGGTGAAAAATTCTCTGACTGTATAAAAATTAAAAGCAGTTGCTCGTGCCATACTAGTAGCTTTTAGATTTCGTAAAGATAACTCATTCCTACGTAAAATAAAACCACGAAGCTCTGTTTCCCAGCAATTTGTAACTTTTCCACGATTTAGGAATGCGCTTAGAAAGATTCATTGCAAATTCATAGTTTTCATATTGTTTTGGTTGACAATTTTTAGTAAAGTTTTAAAGTTTTTATGATACACTATATTTAACTGTAAAAAAATGAAACATATTTATATATATTTTTTCTATATTCCTAATTTTTGGATAAACATTTATAAAGATTTTTACTTACTAAAATCTTCTTTATTAACAAGCACACACAGATATATTATATATATATATATATATATATATATATATATATATATATATATATATATATATATATATATATATATATATATATATATATATATATATATATATATATAATATATATATATATATATATATATATATAGCAAGCAATTTATACAAAACAATATGAAGGAAAAAGAAGCCAAGCAAAACAACAATATTCAAAAAATGAATCAATTTTTTATATTAAAATATTTAATAGTACTAGAGGCTTTTCAGTATTGATCATCAGTTGTACTATTGCAAATGTAATTATCATGATTTTGATTTATGTAAAAAGTTATATAATAGAAGTATTTAATAGCAGTTTTTGTAACTATGAGTTACCATTGTTATGTTATTATAAAAGGAAGTATTAGTTGAAGGTGTCATGTTTTTGTTTATGCAGATAATTTTCATAGGTCAATAAATTATTTTCATTTTTTAATTCGAGAAAGACATAAAGCTGAAAAAATGGCTCCGTAGTTGTTTTGTGTACTTTCTTGCAATCATATACATGATTGTCGAATCAATCTGTTGAATTGCCAGTTTTGCAACTGGAAATATGTCCATTTGTGCGGTTTCTTAAATTGTTTGTTTTTCAAGTATAAGTAGATAGTCCATTACATGATAAGCATTTTAGATAATAAATGACATTTTTACTATTACATGTAATATGACTTTTAATGTTCCAAATTGTGCCATTGGATGTCTCAAATTTATCTACTTCTTGTAAATATAATCGGCAGATTTTACATCGACTGTTTTTGCACATTTATTATAGTAAAAACATTGTTTTAAAGTTCTATACCAAGGTGTCACATTTATCATAATAAAAGCTGTTTTAAAAGTTTTACACTAAAGTGGCACACAGGGGTCGAAATAAGCTTATTGTGATAGCCATTGCTTTTCACACCTTTCCGATTAGTTTTTTCTTTAAAAAAAATTTTTTTTTTTTTAACTTTTTTTTTCTTCTTATTTAGCTTTTTTTTCTCATTCTTTTAAGTGATGTTTTGTCTAAGATTTCTTATGTTCGGTTGAAAACTTATAATCATTCATTAGTTAACAACACTTTAACAAATGATGACCTTGTTTGACATTCCTTAAAGGAGCTGAGTGAGTTATAGAAACAATTTTGTTTTTATCGTTTGTGATAATAAGGTCTAGAATATTAGTTGATTTGTAGTTTGCTATTTGGAATGTTGGCTCACATACACATTGAAACAGAAAACAATCTTGAAGACATTCAATAAATTTATTAGTTTGAGATTCATTATCAGTTGCTGAAAAAGGACAATTATTATCAGACCAATCTATTGTATTATAGTTGAAGTCACCTGTAATAATAAGATCGCTGTATTCTTGTTGATAAATACTCATTTTAGCAGCATTAATAGATAGCAAAACATAGTTATTATACTCATGAGATATATCTAGTGGTCTATAAATGCATCCAATTAGCATTTTATTATTTTTAAAACATATACAAGTCCATATTTGTTCTATTGTTAAACTGTAAATTATTTGTTTCAAACTGATTAATACATTGTTTTACATAAATACAAACACCTCCTCCATGAGTCTTTCTATCACTTCTAAAAATATTATAACTAATTATATTTACATCTGACTCTGCTTTAAACCAAGTTTCTGTAACACAAATAACATCCGGTTTATATATTTTACATTGTAACCTTAACTCATCAATCTTATTATTCAGAGACGTTGTATTTGTATACCAAATCATCAGTTCATTGCATTTTTGAGTATCTTGCTCCTTGTTTATACTTAAATCACATTTCTTACGCTCATGAAAGTTTACTATTTCAATATCTAGCTGTCTCTTATTGCTCAGCAACTTGTTAAGATTTTGACCTCCACCACTAAACAGATTTATTTTGTTAGTTTCATAGTTAAAGCATCGAATGTGATTTAAGTCTTTTTTGGCATTTAGTTGCCATTTTTTTATTTTTACAACTTTGTCATTTCTAATACCAAAGTAAAAGTTTGCCTTGTTAATATTGTCATTATTTAGTTTTTTACACTCTTCTCTTAATAGCTTTGATTTGTACCGTTTAGATTCAGTCAAATCAGGATTTATAAATACACTTTCGTATGTTTTATCTTTCTTCAATTCCTTGGCATTTTTTAAAACAGAATTGCGTTCCAATTTATCATTTAAAACAACAATATATGGAGCTTTATATCCATTTTTTGACTTTAATTTGATAACATTTTTTATTTTGACATTGACCTTCAACTTTTTCATGATTGTTTCAATATTTTGTTTATCTTCTTCAATAGCTTCGACTTTATCACTTAATGTTGATTCCTCTAAACCGAAAATAACCAAGTTATTTTCTCTTTTATCTCTTTCTTTGGTTTCATTTGCAATAGTATTAATAATTTGCATCTGGAGTTTTTTTTTCTTTACTAGCCCAATTACCTGTCACTGCTGAACTAGATTTTGATTTAGAATTTTCTAAATCCAGAACTCTCTTAGTCAAATTTGCATTATCTGTTCTTAAAGTTTCGATTAACTTTTTTAAATCTACGATTATTGCTTCTTGCTCACATTTGTAAGTATTGAAATCACCTAGTTGTAAGTTAACCATTTGGATTACTGGATAGGAGGGCTACCACCCTAAATAACAGTGGATTACCTCCTGTCAGTGAAATTTTAACATTATACCAGTTTCATGCCTTTTGTATTGCACAATTTACTTAGAGGGATGTGATGTTTCAGACATAAAAATACTTGTAAATCATTTTTACAAAACTTTTTAACTTATTGATTTATAGTTCACAATTCCTTATTACTATCACTTCATGCCATTATCACACCATCTCACATTAAACGATTTACTAAGGGGAGTTTATAATTTAGAAATTTATTGGTAAAGCATTTTCAATTAAATATATAATTAAACAATTCTTTCAATTAAATATATAATTAAACAATACAATGTATTGGTAAAGTATTTTCAATTAAATATATAATTAAAGGTTTATAGTTGTACACATTTATTACATCATTCAATACCACTACCACACCATATTTTATTAAAAGACTAACTAGGAGGAAGGAGATAATTCAGACGCAAGCTTAGTAATTTACTTGGGGGAGGGTATAATTCACACAGATATTTGTAAATTATTTTTACATAATTAGATAACTAATTTAATTAGTTACTTTAAACAAAAATAGTACAACTATCAACTACTTATTGATGATTTTATGGTTGTAGAATTTTAATCATTATTCTTTAATAAAGATCAGATCATCTTACATTGAGCAATTTACAAAGGGGAGGTAATAATTCAGACAGATATAATTTATATCCGCCTGAACTTTACTTTTACATATGCGTATATATAAAAAGTATTTTACAAATACTTTTATTATATAACAGTATGTACTGTTATATGATAAAAGTATTTTACAAATACTTTTATTAAATAACAGAAACACTTTTATTATATAAAAGTATTTTACAAACTTTTGTTATATAACAGTATATACTGTTATACAATAAAAGTATTTGTAAAATACTTTCATGTAAATAAATAACTAATTAATTTAAAGTCTTTTGTCTTCTATCAATACCGCTCTTTCGTATGTCGTCTTTGTATATTATGTTTTGTAAACTTTATTTCTAGAATTCTTGTCCTCTAAACGTTTATTACTCCTTGTTTATGTTTACTAAGGTAGTACGGACGTTTTAGGAACACATCTAACAGTTATAACCCATAAGCGCAATCTCGCTTTGAGTTTTTCATAGGGGGATCGAATATTTCAGGCGGTGGAAATAATCTACTACACTTTGCACTCCATTTCTAAAATGATAGACATTTTAACTATAATGATCATTATAATTATAATGCAATACCATTATATATTACTCATGCATAATAATATTAGATATAACTTGCCATGAAAATTATGTACTCACTTGTAAGTTATTTATCTTCTGGAAAAAAGTGTTTCTCACAAAAACAAACATTTCCTTTGGTTATTCTTTCCTTCACCCTTTTTTACTTTTAATACATCTAATGGATGGTAAATAGCAAAAAAATCAATTAACTTTTTCCTCCAAACGGTACGATATTCATCTTTTTTTGTAGATATTTGAAATAGTCCAATATCCTTGTTTTTATTTGCATCTGAGACTGTGCACTGTGGAAGACAGCAATTTCAACCTGGAATTGCTTTTTTTACAAGTACGATTACTTTAGATCTAATGTAGTTCTAAAAAGTACTGTTTAATTAAAATTTAAGTGAAAATTCCTTGAAATGTCTTTTAACATTCACTAACTGAAATTACTTAAAATATTTTAGTTAAATGTAGTTATAAAAAGGACTGTTTAAATAAATTATAATTGAAGATTCTTTGATGTATCTTTTAAAAATCACTTCAACGGCAAATTTGTTTTGCAACTACATTGATTACGTAATCGAAAAAAAATAAAACTAGCTTTCAGACCTTTTATTTCTATAGACTATGATACAGCATAAGCAGAAATAATTAAAGCCGAGCAAACTTTGCCTTGATGACGTAGAGTGAGGAAGAAAATACAGTTTAATCAGCGTATATTATGAACAATGTTTATAATTTAATTTCAAGTTATATTTTGTATTGTATAGTTCATAAAATAATAACTTCGAAGGAATTGGAATTTATTTATAGTTTATATATATTTTATTTAGAGATGAACTTAATAAAATAAATCTTAGCTGACTCAAAATTGTAAGGTTTTAAAAATCCAAAAAAAAAAGTTTTCAAATACTTAATTATTTCAAATACTTAATAAATAGTTTTCAAAAAAAAAAAAGTTTTCAAATACTTCAATGTAAATAATAATTTGATTAAAATAATATACCACGAATTACCTATTGAACTTGTATAATGTTGTATAACGCAAGGTTTATATGGAGCTTTGAGACTAACATTGAATATAAAATTATACATCTATTTATATGTATAATATATTTATCTATAATATACATATATATTTATGTCGAATATATTTAAAGATTTAGTACTTCTTTTAAAATGGTTAATTCGTGCAGTGCTTTTTAGTATCTATATAATAAAAACATTTTGTTTTTGAAGATTCAATAGAAATTTATAATGTTAATTTTAAAAAACAAACACTATATGTATAATGAATTCTAGCTATGTATTTTTAAATAGACTTCCTGTCAATCCAGATAAAAAAGCGGCATGGGTTCTTGCAAGAAAAGCAAAAGAATTTTGTCCCCATTTCTGTAATTTTTTTTTGTTCTGATCATTTTTCTAAAAATTGCTTTGATGAAAGCAAAACATCAGGTTACTGTTTGAGAAAATATCTGAAATCTGATGCAATGCCAACAATTTTTGATTTTCCAAAACATTTAAAACCAACCACTAGTAAAATTCGAAAAGTACCAACAGAATTAATGCTGAAAAAAAGGTAGAGAAGGAACAAAATGACACAGTTTTTGAAAATACTTATGAAAAAAAGATGATTAGTACAAAGAAAAAAATGAGTGTAGAAGATTGCACGGAAACTGATTTAGACAACTTGCAAACTGTCAAGAAGTTTGTTTTTTTTTTGTATTAAATGCTTATAAATTACAGAAAAAACATATCAAACGTATATCAAACGTATAGCGCAAAAAAAGTGCAGACTCAAAAAACAGATGCAAAACTTCAAGATGTGATCAATGAGTTGCAAAAAAAACGTTTAATTAGTGAAGAAGCCATAGTAACTTTAAATAGTTTTAATCCTGGTGTTAATGACTTAATTCAAAACTGAAATCTTAAAGCAAATTGAAATACTCTCTATCATTGCAAACTTTTGCATTAACATTGCATTTTTATTCAGCAAAAGCGTATGATTATGTCAGATATTCCTTCAACACTTGTCTTCCTTACCCAAACACTTTGAGAAAATGGTATAGTAGTATTCATGGACAGCCAGGCTTTACTCATCAAGCATTCCAAATTTTAAAACTGAAAAATAAGGAATCTAACAAAAAAATTGTATGCAGTTTGATAATGGACGAAATGTCAATTCGAAAGCAAATTGATTGGGATGGGCATAAATCTTATGGCTTTGTTAATTATGGAACAGGTTTTAATAATGACAGTGTTGGTGTTGCTAAAAAGGCTTTTTGTTATTAGTTGCTGTTAACGGGCATTGGAAGATCCCAATAGTATATTTTTCAACAGATGAACTTAATTCAAAAGAGAAAGCAAACATTATTTCTGAATGCCTTATCAAAGTTCATGAAACTGGAGTTCAAGTTATTTCTTTAACTTTTGATGGTACAGCTGCAAATTTATCTATGATGAAAATTCTTGGTGCTGACTTTACTGATATAAGAAATCTGAAAACTTTCTATCAATATTTAGTAAGTGCAGAACCAGTATTTTTAATTCTTGATGCTTGCCATATGTTAAAATTATTTAGAAATTGTTTGGTGAAAAGAAATTGCTAAAAGACATTAACAATGGTATTATTAATTATGCTTTTATTGAACAATTGTATGAGCGTCAATCGATAGAATGAATTTATGCTGCTAATAAACTAAAAAAATACCATATAGAAACAACAAAAAATGAAATTGAAATTGGCAGCACAAACCATAAGTTAAATTGTTGCAGATGCTCTTGATTTTTGTGCAAACAAGTTAAAATTGAAAGAGTTTCAAGGTTGTGAAACAATTATCAATATTACTCAGCTTATAGACAAAAGTTTTGATTTATTAAACAGTCGAAATTTTATTCGTAAAAATTATAAAGCTCCTATCTCTTTAAGCAATTTGGAACATTGTACAATTTTTTTCAATATGATATGTATGTCAGTACTTGTGCAGTTTGACAGACAGTGCTGATATCTTAATTTATAAAACAAACAGAAAAACTGGCTTCATTGGATTTATGTTTAGCCTTCAATCAGTAATTCAACTTAGCCGATACTTGATTTTATCTCCAGAAAACCAATTTAAATTCTTTTTGACGTACAAACTGAGTCAAGACCATATTGAAATGTTTTTTAGTGGTATTAGAAGACAAGGTGGTTTTAATAACAATCCATCAGCATAACAGCTCATGACAACGTATCGGCGTTTGTTAGAACATCACTCATTACGAAATATAAAAACTAATAATTGTTTAGCTCCGGATACTACAGAAATACTTTCTGTAACAAACAGAATTGTAAATCATTAGGAGTGTAAATTTAATGACGATGATTCAACTTTATTTATAGCTAATGCGTATACTACACCAGCAAGTATTATGGAACCATCGCAATTGTCTGATATATATATATATATATATATATATATATATATATATATATATATATATATATATATATATATATATATATATATATATATATATATATATATATATATATATATATATATATATATATATATATATATATGTATATATACAGTATTGGACAAAACATTTGCAACTAACATCGAACATGCTAAACGGTGTTCCTAATTTTACATGTCTTAAAAGCGAAACGAACTATACTACCACAGCAAACACTTCAGGAGTCTGGAGTCAAACCATGCCATGGCCTGAGCAATCAGCTGACAGGTGCAGCACACAGGCGGAATTTCGTTAACAAGTGCCATTTTGCAGCGGACAAAATAAGTGCAACTTTTTTGGTTTGTTTCATTTTCTTAAGTCTGGTCCGTGTTAACGTCACAGAAGTTTTTTAATAATTAAAGGAAGTATCTAGAAGTTTCCAGAAGTTTCCAGAAGCATGCAGAAGCTTCCAGAAGTTTCCAGAAGAAGTATCTGGAATCATCCAAAAGCATTCAGAAGTATTCAGAAACATTCAGAAGCATCCAGAAGCTTCCAGAAGCATTGAAAAAAAGTATCTAGAATCTTCCAGAACAGGTTCGCACAGGTTCATTTTACTATATAAGAGACATGTAAACCAACATGTAATTCAGTCAGTATATGAAAGTCAATCAGTCAGTATTATCAAGACAGGTTATTGAAGTGAGTTTTATCAAAGTGTTTTATCGAAGAACATCAATACAAGTTTCAATACATCAATACAGTCCACACCCAACCAAGAAGTTGTGTTCCACAGATCATTATTGTATCATCACAAGGTAAATGTAAAACGGTAAGCCTTGAGAAACGTGGCTATTAATTTTTATTATTTTTTTGACTACAAGCGTAAAAATGGCTCCCGACAATCTTGGATTGAAACTAAGAATAAAAATTGGCGAGTAGCTAAATGAAATATCGCAAAAAAGTATTTGTGATAAATATCGCGTGAAAAAATGGACCGTATCAAGACTATGTTCCAAATATCGTTCTACGGGAAGTTGGCAGCAGATAGCAAAGGGAGAAGACCGCGTTCCACCTCTTCTAGAGAGGATTCTATGATCGTCAGATTCGTCAAGAAGGATTCCTGGATATCATCAAGCGAGATACAAAAGCAATTAGAGCTGCTTGTATCGGACCGAACACAAATAATGAACTTTGTGATAAATAAAATTTGAAGAACGTTGTCTCTAAACAGTTACATAGTTATTTTTCTAAATTGAAAAAATGCAGCACTTTTATATAAAGGAACTAAATGAGCATTATTTGGTTGCACTTGTTTCGTCCGATACTGTATATAAATATTTGTATATATATATATATATATATATATATATATATATATATATATATATATATATATATATATATATATATATATATATATATATATATATATATATATATATATATATATATATATATATATATATATATATATATATATATATTTATATATATATATATATATTTATATATATATATATATATATATATATATATATATATATATATATTTTTATATATATATATATATATATATATATATATTTATATATATATATATATAATTTTAAGAAAAACACTGAAAAAAACAACCTTTTATTCAAGAAATTAAGTACTTGGTCAATATACGTTATTCCAAACATGTATTTTAATTATAAATAGGTATATATTTTAGTAAATATAATATACATATATATACATAGATATAGATGTATATAAAAATGACTAGTTAGTCTTCTGATTTTCAATATTTCTATCTTCTAATGATATGTTCTATGATAAAAAATTCTGTTACACAGAGCTCCCCTAGAACTCGTCTCTTCTTTTCTAGTCGTTAAACTATCTCTTTTTTTTATACTTTTTATCTGTTCTATTTTTTGTCATTGATATTATAATGATTCTTATATTTTTATTTTGCATTATTATTAATGATAATCACTGTTTGCTACTAATGTTTTATTTTGATTATAGTAGTAAAATATATATATAGAATATACTGTTTTATATTACTGTATTAAATATTAATATTGTTACTATTATTAATATTTATTTCTATTATTATTGATAATATTTATTAATGCTATTTATTAACATTATTAATATTATTATTGTTATTATTATGTTATTATTTATACCATAGGTCTTTACACGTCATCAGTTTATAACTGTTTGTAAATGTCCTGCACGATTGTATATATATACAGTATTATTAAAGTGAAAATATATTGATTCGATTTTGATTTGATTTTGATTTGATTTTCTGAATACACCATTTTTTTGAACCCAAATTAATATTCAATAAAATTATAATGCTAAACTTTAGACTGTATATTTTATTTGCTAGTACAACTTCACTTTAAATAACTGTTTACTGTCAAATCTTCAGGTGTCTTGACTCAAGCGATGCTGATTAATTGTTAGTAGGCTTTAGTCATGAGGGTAATAACTTAATGATTAAAATTATAAATGCTCATTAAATAAATTTTCTTCAAACTTATTAATACAAAGTAATTTTAACAAACTTTTTATAACAGTAATATGCTTTATAATACAAATATTATATTACATATTACTTTTATTAAATTACTATTTACGAATTTGTAAAAAATCGTTTTGCCTCACTCTACGTCACTTTTTCAACGGTAGCTCGGCTTCAAAATATTTTCCAAAATTATATGGTCAGACATGCCAACGCTATATCCAGTAATTTATATATCTATGCTTTTAACTGATAAGGCACAAGGTATTGTAGATATGATGTATAAACACACGCTGTAGGTATGATACACAGATGTACACACCGTTAGTTTTTTGTATTTCCTACTTCACTTTTATAAATTTCTGAAATATCGAATATAAATATGTTCTGTTTTAAAGGTGATTTAATGAAATTATATTATCATAGAATGTTAAATTTATTGAAACTAAACTGACCTTATTTAATATTTTTGTAACTGGTTATTCTACCAAATGTTAATTGATGATGCAGATGTAGTTAGTATATTTTTTGTAAATAAAACATTTATTTCAAATATTTTATTATGTTACTATGTATAAACTAGCTGAGATCAGACCGAAAAATCTCTGTGATTGTACCATCTACAAATTAACAAAATTAATAAAACCTGGAACAAAAAGAACTAAATCTGAAGGTAGACCAAGAGTTGTGGAGAAACCATCTAAAAAAATGCGTATAACTATGTGTAATCAGTGCTTTCAAATCATCGATTCATTACGAGGTCATACGTGTACAAAGGTTTTTGGCTTTATTAGATAATTTAAAACTCCCTGAATCAAGAAGCAGGAGACAAATAAGCTGCAGATAAAATTACTTCAGAATAGAGTCACAAAGATTTGATGACCATTAAGGTTGATAGAAAGCTATTTTGTTCTGATATAGACACAATATTGAAAGCAATTTGTGTTAAGCACGGACGAAAAACAAAAACACCTGGGTTTAAAGAATTCATGGTAGATAACAATGGAATACTTCTTAGCAGTAGACCTTGATTTCTTTGATAAATTCATAAATCGGAAACTGAAACTTTAACTGTGCGACCTGTTTTTCTTGTTAAAGATTTGGAGAAACTCACCTGGAAAAACATAGACATAAGAAAACAAGACGCTTTTAATGTTCAGGTAAAAGTATTTGTTGACGGCGGTGGAGGTTTCTATAAGCTTGGAATTGGTACTGTTGATGTGGCAAGTTGCTTCAATACTGGTATCACCAAGAGATTGAGGGCATTTGTCTGAACCTTAAAAAAGAAATATTCGTTGATCATTACTCTCAGGAGTAGTCCCAAATATTTGGGAGAATCATGAAAACTGTGCTGTTTCTTTTATAAGTATTGACTTTAGAAATATTCAATTTACACTTTGCGCGGATTTGAAACTACTTAATTTGATTTTAGGACTTCAAAACCAACCAGGTTGTGTAGGCTCTACTCTATAGATAAACAAACCTTAGGATCATCTTGACATCATACTTTTACTTGTAAACAAGGATGTAATTCTGACTCATCTCGGAAAGAATTTTATAATTGCAAGAACCAACCACTTCTGCCTGAAACTCTTCTGAAATTTTTTTGAAACTTAAGTTATGAAAGTATTCAATATATCCAAACTTTATCTCTATACTTGAACAATTAATTTATTGTGGAATTACCTAGCAACAAGATGGGGACAAGTAAAATCTTCCTAGAAAGCAATTCTCTTGTCAGACAAAAATTACAGGGTGGAGAGTTTGAAGGAAACCAGTGCAAGAAATTGATGAGACTAACAAATTAGCTTAGAGATGCTTTTTCTGAAGATCTAAGGGAATTCATTCAATACTGTGGCTTACTCGTATTTTAGCAAGTTACTCAGTATGGATTTTAAAAAAGTAATAGATGATTTTCTTGATATTTTTATTACTAACATTAATTAATGTCATGATAAGAAGCCAACACTCTCTGATTGCTTGGAGGGGGCATTTGAGCTTAAAAAGGATCTCACTTCTGCTACAACATGGGACTTACAGTGGCTGATGAACTTTAATTATAGATTCAACGAACAGATAAAACTCAATTTTTTTCAGCCAATCGTTATTACAAATATTAAGATCTTCCGATATATATAAGAACGGTAATGTTCTCAATGGGTCATCTATCCTTCATCTTCTAGGATTAACTCTTACTTCTGATCTTTCTTGGAAACCATATATAAAATCTGTTGCAAAATTTGCATCTGCTTTGGTTGCATCTTTTTATCAAGCTTGACGCTTTCTTACTCCGGATCCTATTTTCTGTTTCTGAAAATCTTCAATCCGGCTTCGTATGTAATACTGTTTCAATATCTGGGACGGATCTTCTAATGATGCCCTTTCTCTTTTAGACAAAGTGCAAAAATGGATTGTAAACATAGTTGGACCTGCTTTTGCAGCCAACCTCCAACCATTATCATATTGTGGTAATGTTGTTTCTCTTTCTCTTTTTTATAAATTCTATAATGGGCACTGCTCTAAAGAGCTTGTATCTCTGGTGCCATCTACTAAATTCATTTTCGTGTTACTCGTCATTCAATTAAGACTCATCCTCAGTTCTTTGGAATTTTTGTCTTTCATCTTGCTTTCCTAATTCATATAATTTGCATAATTAACATTGCTTATTCATAAAAAATTTTAAGTCATCTGTCAATCGTTATCCTGCTCTACAATTTTCATCTTTTCTCTTCCAGTAACTTCCAACTCTAATAGTGGTTGCTCGCAGCCTTGTTGGAAACAAAGATAAACAATAAACAGTAAATGCTTTATCCAAATAAGCTAAACGGGTATATATCTATAAACAAATAAACGTAATTGTACAATAAAAAAAGATATATATAAAAGTATACCCCTGCTTAACTTATTAATAATAACTTAGTTTCTGATCATCAGTTCTACTGATGTTTAGTTAACAGTAATAACCGGTAGATTTTATACTGCATTAAATAAATGTGGAGAGGTTGAGGCTTTTGAATTCAATATTTCTACAGTTTTTAATGAAGTTTGGCATGCTAGTCTTCTTTATAAACTCTTTTATTATAGTGTATCAAGTAACATCCTTCCGACTATTGAGTCCTTCCTTACCAATCATAGTGTAAAAGTTGTCCCAGGCGGATAGTACTCTTTTATATCCTGTAACTTATAAAAATACACAAATATATATATATATATATATATATATATATATATATATATATATATATATATATATATATATATATATATATATATATATATATATATTTATATGTATGTATGTATATCCGGCCAACATCAAAGAAAAAGAAAGTATAGAAACGGGTTAAAACCTGAGAAAATATTTGAATTCTAGTTAGAAAAATTTTGACTAACTTGATTTTTGATTGACCTGATTTAGGCCAGCCAACTGGGAATTCAACCGGTGCTCCCTGGAATATAATATATATATATATATATATATATATATATATATATATATATATATATATATATATATATATATATATATATATATATATATATATATACACATATATATATATACATATATATATATATATATATATATATATATATATATATATATATATATATATATATATATATATATAATATATATATATATATATATATATATATATATATATACACGCAAACATTTATATAACTTTTCAAAAAGTTTGAATATAGTGTGAATTGAATTTTTTTTTTTAAACTGTTTCTTGGATTTTAAAACATAAAGACTTTAAAGACTTTATCCATGTATCACATACCCTAATTGTAGTTTAGTCAAGATAAAGTTTTGTCAAAATATATTCTTACTTGTATAATTTAAATTGACAAAATAAAGTAATAACAAATAATTAATATTTGTGTATTTTTCTACCTAATATACAGTCATGTTCTTCATACAGTCATGTTCTTCTTATCATGCTTGTATAAGCAATTATTGTTAACACAGAATAAAATAGTAACAATCATTGGTTATAAAAAGTTTAGTTTTTATCTCAATCATACCAAGTCATTTGTATGCACTGAAACCATTAAATATTTAATATCTTTGTAAAAATCTTTATTAACTGTAGCTTTATCTATTTATCTATCATATATCTGTATCAATCTATTTATCATATCATATATTTATATGTTTATCATAATAAGTGTTTCTCATATTTCTTTTGTTAGATTTAATAAATAATACAAAAATATTTTAGTGTTGTTTTTTTGCTTTAGATCCCTTCAGCAGTTGAGCAATGGATTCCTTCTTTTTTTATATAAAGACTTTCACGAAACCTAATTACAAGGTGCCATGTTTTTTGAAGCAAAAAACATGGCACCTTAAAAAAAAAAAGCTATTTTTCCCCCCCACCTATCTCTCTGGTCATTTATTTTGCTACACCCTTCCCCTACCCCCTCCCACACACACACACCCACATAAACACGCACATAAACCGATATCTCTTTCTAAACACCCCTCCCTCCACCATCCTCCGCCGCCACAACACCTGCGTGTCCCGGTTTACCACTTTTTTTTTAAGTTGATTAAGGTGCCCCAAGAAGTCCTGACGGTCTTATCACAGAGCACCGCGGAAGAGCATTTAATAGGAAGTTTACGCCTCCTTCCCAACCAATGTCGCAAAACTTGCCCAGAGGTGGGGTCTGAACCAGAGATCTTACGTTTCTGAGGCAAGTTCGCTACCCCATTTATATATATATATATATATATATATATATATATAATATATATATATATATATATATATATATATATATATATATATATATATATATATATATATATATATATATTTTTTTTTTTTTTTTTTTTTTTTTTTTTTTTTTTTTACAACAATTATTATATATTTCAAGAACAAATATTTACATGACTCCAGTTTATATAAATGTCCACCACACATATTTACAATATCTAAAGAGCGTTAACAATGCTGTTTCACGCTTGGTGTATTACAGTGGGTTAGAAATGTTAAGAGAAGAATAAAAAAAAAAATATATATAAAAAAAAATAAGAAGTAAAAAATCGTGGTTTATAATATTAACCCATGCATTTAAAAAATATACGCAAGTCCGTCGCACCACAGGGCTACTAGGGACTTGCTTGTGGTTATCGTTGAAAAAATATATTAATATATCATAATAATGCTATGTTGTTGTAAGGAAACTCGCAGAAGACTAGGAGAAGTCTTTTCATCGAGAACCTTTAAAATGCAAAATGAACAAAAAATTTAAAGAGCAATTTCACAAAACACACATTAACTTTGAGGTCCACTCTTCAGTAATATTTTACTATGTATAGTTGCTACTATATTTATTATTATTATTATTATTATTTTTATTTTATTTATTTTTTAAAATTTAAATTATTCTTGTTACATTTATTATATTCATTTTCTTTTACATTTAATACATATCGATAAAATTGGTTTTGTTAATTATGAGATCTTTTAATTTTTTTTTAAGGATAGTAAGATTATCTAATTTAGTAAGTTCTATATTTTGAGATATTATTTTGTTGTATAAGTAGGGGCCACGGTATGCAATTGAAAATCTTGAAAATTTTGTTTTTTTAATAGGCAGGGTGAAATTTCCTGTTCCTCTTGTGCTGTATCTGTTGGCGTAGGTTTGAAAAAAGTTATTGGTAAAATGAGATGGGACAAGCCCGAGCATATATTTGAGCATAAATAAAATATTTTGGTAGATGTTAATTTGATAGACATTTAACGCATTCAAGTTTTTAAGTAAAGGATCGGCATGAGTGAATTTATTTTTATTATAAATCAATCTTGATGCGTGTTTCTGGTGTACATATAGAGAATTTAGTTTAGATTTATTTGTACTTCCCCAGGCAATATTAGCATATGTTAAATAACTTTGTATATAAGAAAAGTAGAGACTTTTAAGATTTTTCTGGGAAAGTAAAGGTTTGACTTTGTAGAGTATGCCGATACTTTTTGATATTTTTGTATTTATTGTATTTATATGGGCTTTCCAAGAAATCGTTTCGTCAATAATTATCCCAAGAAATTTAACGGTTTTAGTTCTTTCGATATTTATGTTATCAATTTTTAATAATGGTAGCATTCTTGGTATATTATTTTTTTGATGGTTGGAATGAAACAAGATGTATTTTGTTTTTTCTGTATTTAAAGATAATTTATTTACTTTAAACCAGGTGTTTAGATTCTCAAGGTCATCGTTCACAGATTCAAAGAGATTTTCAATTGATGCTGATGAATAAAACAAATTTGTGTCATCAGCAAACATTACAGCATCAAGTTTTTTTAGGGATTGTGGAAGATCGTTAATATAAATTAAAAATAAAAGAGGGCCAAGAATGGAACCTTGGGGAACTCCGCATTTAATTTCTAGTAAATTTGAATATTTATTATCGTTCGAAATAACGCATTGTTGTCTGTTGCATAAATAACTTTTAAACCAATCTAGGGTAGTATTTTTTATTCCGTATTTTTCCATTTTTTTAAGTAGGATATCATGATTAATTGTGTCAAATGCTTTGGATAGGTCTATAAAAGTTCCTAATACAAATTGCTTTTTATTAAAAGAATCACTTATGCTATTAACTATATCTAAAACTGCATGTTCTGTCGAGTGTTGTGATTGAAAACCGAATTGTTTTTTATCTAAGAGTTTGTTTTGAAATAGATATTCATATAGTCTATTGTAGAT
>NC_061158.1:10855947-10963447 GCF_022113875.1 Hydra vulgaris | reverse complement strand
GGTTGAGTTTAGACTATAGACAGTGTCTGGATAAAAATATTTGTAATTTGGCTGATGTTAACAAAATGTTGTCTACTGCCTTGTAGAAAACAATCTTGGAAAATACTTTAGGGGTATACATAAAAATATTGTCGGCCAGCGTTGCACTACCTTTTCATTAATAGGCTGGAATAAATTTAAACCTGTATGATATTGTTTTCTATTTTGGATAATGAATACTGGATCTTCTTCACTCCTGTGTTGCTTCTCATCTATATTAATGATCTTCTAAACAATCTTACCCCTTTATCTTATGTCTTTATTTGGTAAATAAGATAACCATTACTTCGGTCAAAAACGTTATCTGATTTTAATTGTTTTAACAAAGTAGCCAGTCATGAATGTGATCTATCTTTTAAGACTGCATGATGCTCCTATTATCTTACTTCTCATTCCATTCAATAGCTCTATAATTTTTTATTTATCGTTGTATAGATATATATTCATTCTTATACTTTTGTCATACTTGGGCTAGTTCTTTTAATTGTGCTTATTCTTTTTTTAACATAATCTAAAAATACATAGTGAAAGTAGTTGAACATAGCTTTTAAAGTTTGTGCTTCTGTCCTAGTTGTTGTATGGTCTTTTTTCTACAACTACTACCATGGTCACTGATCGAGGAATATACATCTCTCACACAACTTTTGCTTAATCCTAAAAACTCAATTTGTTCCAAAAAATAATCTAAAAATTATATAAAAAGGTTGTTTGTAATTAAAGAAATTGTAACTTTGTAAAAAGCTACAATTTCTTTAATTACAAACAATCTTTTATGTAAGGCACTGTTTTTTATTTCAACTATTCTGATGATATTATCAACTTATTTTTTCATAATGGCATCTTTATAAAAAATTGATTATTTATTTAAGAAACCAATCAGTCCAATCTAGTTAAAAACATTTGCATTTCAATTGGAACTCTTTTTTAATTTTTTATTTTTTTACAATAATTGTGCCTTGAATCTTTTGCATATTCAATTTTTTCATATTTTTTAAATATCATTTATCTAATTTGCTGAGAAAAAACTAATCAAGAAAAAAAAATAAAACTAACTTAATAAAAAACTTACTGCCAGTATAATATCCTTGAGCATATACTATTCTAGATATAATCCAAACAACTCCAGACACCGATGAAATGATCTAAACACACATAAACAGTTAAAAAATATTGCTTGTGAATTATTTGGTTTCAACATCTGTAACTTTGAAGACAGAAAAATTTATTGACTGAAAATTAAAAACTATTATTTTAAACCATTGACAATAGCTTTGATACCATCAAGAAAACATAGACATGTATAATAATAAAAAAAATACCGGGTGTTGGATTCCTCCGATAAGAAGGCAAAGCATAGTTTGAGTATAAACTTCAAGTCTAAAAATGAAAAACTCTGGATTTATACAAATTTATAAGCACACAGGAGCATAGCATAAAATATTTTTTAAACAAAATGAATCCTACTAACATACTTTAGTAGTCTTTTTTTATTTTTTTATTTTAACTATTATACTATAACTTTTTTATAATTACTACAACATTTTTACTTTTATACTATAAATTTAGATATCCAAAAAATCTCACTGATGTTTTAAAAATGAAATAGAGATAGACTAGGGTTACGTGAGTACAAGTCTATCAAAATAATCTGAATAAAGTTGTTATATCAAGGATATTTACAAATAGTAATAAGTACTAGTGTTTATTTTTGAGAAATTTTATTTTTAAATTTTTTTAATTTCTCAAGAAATTATTTGATATTTCTCAAGAAAATTAAACAATTTTTATATCTTTAATTTAAAATTATGTTATGTTGTTAGTGTGCACATAAATATATTTTAAATTCACCAAAACAAATTTTAATATTAAGGAAAATAATAACTAAGAGAATAAAATAGGAACTGTTTATTATATTTTACGTACATATTGTACAAATGTATGGTGAATTAACGTTGTGAGTGCTCGTTGACAAATGGAGAAGAGTGTTTGTATTTTCTCACATTGGAAATTATAGTTACGTTTTTATGACTGTAACTGTAAAGTAACTATTAACAATTTTGTAATAATAAGCAAAATGTTAAGAGAGTTTAACTTTGCATAAATAATATTTAGTGTAAAAAAGAGAACGAATTCTAAATTCTCATACATTTATAAAATAAAAAATGCAATAACGCAACATGACTCTTCCATATATTTTTTCTTATCATTTAGATATGTAATTCATGTAATTAGTTTATTATCAACAAAAATCAACAAAACATAAAGATGTGTGGGTTTTAAAAGAAAAAATGTGATCCAGAATATGCTATATACAACATTTGCAGCAAACTGTTATAGCTTCTACCAGCATCTACAAAGTGTCCACAAAATCCAAAAAAAAGAAGCTAAAATTGTTAATAACTGTTCCATATCATCCCTATCAACATCTGGTCAACAAGTGAAACAACAATTGAGTAGTACTAATAATCAAACAATTTTAAAATTCATAAAAAGGGCAACTCTGGAAGAAATAATATCTAAAATGGCAGCTGTAGATAGATTCTCTTTTAACCAGATAGCTAAAAGTTAATTTATACGACAGAATATGACTGTGCAAGAGGATTCAAGCTACCACATTATTCCTGTAAAATAGGACAGCTAATGATGGACTTTTATTATATTAAAAAAAGAAGAGCTAATAAAAATACAGATTTAAAAGAAGAACAGAAAAAGTTCAGTGTGTATATTGTTGAATGGACCAGTCTTAAAAATTAGAGATATATGGATGATCATTTATATGTAAATTAGAGATGATACAAATATTCTGTGACTCAATAAAAAAGGCAACCGTTTAATTGTCTTTCCAATTAAAATTAAACCATATGTTTAGTTCAGGTTGTGAAAATATCATTTTTAATAAGTTTAGAGTTCTTTGTGCTAAATCAATCTTATAGTATTTTTTGAAATTACCTCAAAAATGCAAAATGGCACCTGAGCTGATTATTTTTCAGTTTTTCTGAAATGGTTTTAAGAGTATTAAACTTTTATGCATAATTAGAGTTAAAATATTTGGTATAACAGTCAACGAATAATGCATGCTGTGACACGACCTATTCATAAATGCCCACAGTGTAGTTGACTTATGCACCACAACGAAGCAGGTTGGAACCCTCAAAATAATTTAGTATTGCCAAATATTCATGGCATCTCTAATGTAAATGCTAAAGATTTGTAGAATCTGGGTTTAATTTATTTTTAGGGTAGATGTACAGCAGAAAAAATGCTAGAAATATTAAAAGAAAAATTAAAGATTTTTGATCTGTTCTTAGACCAATGAGTGATGGAGCATTGGTATTTCTAAAAATTTAGAGACTGTCTCCTGCTTATCTGCAATTGTTACATCCATACTTTACATCTAGCAGTTATAAAAACATTTTATACTAAAAAAAAAAAAAAAACACTGTAATAAAAATGATGAATACTAATGATTCAGATAAAGTTGTTGATAATGAAGATGATTTTTTAGAAAAAAAATTTGATTTTGAAAATAATGCACAGAAACAGGAAGTGCTGCAATTGAATAATTCATTTAAAGAAAAAAATGATGCATTACAGAGATATGTAACTGAGAACAAGGACGTGCTGGCTTCAAAATGCACATGCAGAATTTTTTAAAAAAGGCTCATATATGCGGGATTTTGCCAAATATGCTTGATTTGAAGGCCCACATTTATATATGTATTTAAATATATATATACTTTTTTGGTTTTGTTTGAATTAGCATTTTAACTAATGAGTTTCCTAAGTAAACAAAATAATGTAAATAACTAAACCATTATTCAGTCATTTTATTAAAATTTATAGATATATATAATTATTTTAATAACTATTAATTTAAAGATTGAAAGATTATAAATATTTGCAAAACTTTGCTCACAAAAAAAATTGTATGCTATATGGAACACCCTGAGCCATAGAGAAGTGATGGAAAATTATTTATAAAGCACAAGTGTTAGTAAAAGATGAAGTGTTTATTAGCGTTACAAAAACAATGGTACAACAAATTTTTTTTTTAATTACATGCCCCAAGAAGTCCTTACAGTCTTATCAACTTGAAGTTCAAATTAAATGTATAAAATTCATAAGATTTTCCAATCTATGTCAAATCTTTAAAAAAAGCTATATTTACAACAAACAAGAAATTTACAACTATGTTCTTTGAAAAAAAAACAATTAGCAAGTTTATAATGTTAAATATTAGTTTCAATCTATTTGCGGTCCCTGAAATGAATGATTCCGGAATACTTTCAAATAGAAATAAAATGCTTTATATATTTATTTGTATATATGAAAAAATATTACTACTTTTTATTAACTACTTTTTAAATCTGTAAAACATACAATAAAAGTTATCTTATAAAAACTCACACAATATATTTTAAAACGTTCTGATTTTTGTTTATGAAAAAACAATTAATCGTTCTAATTTAACAAAAATTTTATCAATATGAATATTTTTCCATAATTTAAAATTAAACTCAATTATTTCTCATAATAATCATTGGCTAACTTAATAAATTTTATCTATATAATAACATATATAATAAGCAATTTAAGTGACATAACAATCAATTCTTTTTCCAATATTGACATTGTTTTGAGACCAAAGTTACAAACGGTTGCATTTTATGATGCAAAATACTAATATATATATGCGCTTGAAGTTCAAATCAGAGATTTGTTAAAGAATTTAACTTGTGGAATAAAAAATAAAGCAAATAAATATCATTAGTGAAACATTTTTAAAATGCAGTAAAGGGTTTAAAAATTCAAAAATAAGGCCATTCTAGAATAAATAGCAATAGGCCCAAGCGAGATTTCCGCATAGTCTTTGGGGCCAGCATGCCACTGACTGAGAAAGAACCTAATGAATAAGCTTTACTTTTGGATTGCAAAACAAGATGGAATACAGTGGAAATTATGATAAAACAATTTTTAAGAATATGGATGGTTAAAAAGACTTTATCAGAACTAAATTTAAATCATCTATGGGAAAACCATTTGGTCAAAATTGCAGAAACATGAGAAGATTCCACACTATTAACTGAGAAAGGGTCTAAAATATTTATTTGGGAAGTTAAAGGAAGCCAATTCTAAAATAAGTTAAGAATTTCTACAAAAAATATAAGAAGATATCAATATCAGAAGAAATAATAATATTATATCTCTGTATAAATTCTTACAAAATCTAAAGTTCTAATGAAAAAGATGCTTTTCTTCTTTTTTAAAAAAGGCACCAAATAATAATATTCATAAAACTGTGAAAAACATACTAAATAGATTGTACTCTAACTGCTTGGAAACAGTGAGTGATGAGAAAAAACTTTGTTAATGCTAAAGCGGAAAGCAGTGTTGAAGTACATTTGTCTCTTCAAGAACAATTAAACTTACCTATTGTAAACACTATTAAAGAAATTAATAATGTGGATACTATTAACAAAAGTAAAAGTAAAACAAGGGATGCACAGTCCACAATAAAACCTGCATAAGAACAATTAAACTTCTAATTGAAAACACTATTAAAGAAATTAACAATGTGGATACTATTTAAAAAAAGTGCAAGTATGACAATGCACTGTCAGCAATAAAACAGGATGCACTGTCAACAATAAAACACTGCATAAACACTAAATAAACAAAACAATAGTTTATCAAGCAAACATTGAATGCGCTATGGTTTTTAAAAATTCCTTTTTTAAACAAAAAAATAATTTCACATTTACATTTATTAATTTAAAAAAATAAAATTTTGATATTTATTTTTAATTTTTAAACTATGTATTTACTTTTTTGTCCATCTAAATAAACTATAGTTTTTAAGGTCTTATTTCCATGATTGTTTGTTATTAGTTATTTTCGAATTTTTTTTTCGATTATTTAACAAAAAAAATTTTATGAAGCATGTAATTTCAAGACTTTTTCGCTTATTGATTTCTTTCCTTAAATGTTTGCCAAACTCATTTATATCATTCATTTTATATTATTAAAGATTTGTACACTAATATGTAACACTTGTTCTTATTATTAAAGATTTGTACACTAATATGTAACACTTGTTCTTATTATTAAAGATTTGTACACTAATATGTAACACTTGTTCTTATTATTAAAAATTTGTACACTAATATGTAACATGTTCTTAAGATTTTCACAAAAGGAAAAGAAAAATCTTTAGTTCTCGAGAAATAAAAATCATCAACTTTCGGAATTAGGGTCGGCTTCTACAATGCTGACCTAATTGCCGACCTGACAGTGTTTGAGGTCAGCAAAAAATTGCCAACCTCGCTTCTATGTTTTATGGTCAGACCTTTGTATCAAACAATTTTTGCCGACCTGATGCCGACCTCAAAAAGATTGAGTTCGGCAATAATTTGCTGACCTTATTTTTCCTAAATCCTAGGGTTGATTCATCTGAAAATATCAAACATAAATAATACTAATATTAAGTAAACACCTGTCAAATTTAATAATAATAAAATGGGGATAATAATAATAATTATATAACAAGGAGAAATAAAAATAATAGTAGTGATAATAGCCAATAAAAGTAATAATAAAGATTATAAAAAGTATATACTATACTATAATAGGAATAATAGTTATAAAACAATAAAAATTATAACAACAATAATAATATCACAAAAACAGTAATATAAAAATAATTATAACAATATTAACAACAGTAAGAATTATAATATTTATTAGGATAAAAATATAGTAATAATAACACTAATACTAATGAAAATATTTCAGTTTAAGAAAGATTAAAATAATAAATTTAACAAAAGATATTAAAATTAGTATTATAGCACAAGAGAAAAAATATTAGATGAATAGAAGCTCAGAGTTAGGATTATAAATAATAAATATAATATATATAGTTTTAAATTTTGAGAATGATTTAAGAGATTCTAGTAGGGTAGGGACATTGTTCCATGTTTGTATGCTTTTATGTTGTTTGAATTTATAACCTTAATGATCAGTTTTATTTAGGTACAGATAACTTAAATTTGCAAGCAGAATGTAGAATGATGGACTTTAACTAACATGCCGCATGATCTGCTTTAAATGTCAAGTCTTGAAGATGCAAAATATAAGTTAGAGTCGATTTCTATTCTAATATATTATTATTATTTATTTTGATTCCAATATATTATTTTATCTATTTTGATTCCAATATATTACTTTCATCTATTTTGATTCCAATATGTTATTATTATCTATTTTGATTTCAATATACTATTATCATCTTTAACTCAATCTTAGATTACTATATAGAAATAATAGTTATTCTTATCATTTTGATTATCTAAATTGCTTTTTTAATTTTTATAATAATTATATTAAAATTATCAAAATGATATTACGTATTTTGATGGACTCTTTGATAGCAGTTGAATATTTTTCCTTCTTTATGATCATCATTGGCATACAAAGTAGGATACTAAAGAAATATTTTTGTTTAACTGCAAATAGATTTTTTTTTAAAAACTACAATTCTATACATACATACATACATATATACATACATACATACATACATACATACATACATACATACATACATACATACATACATACATACATACATAAATACATAAATACATACATACATATATACATACACACACACACACACACACACACACACACACACACACACACACACACACACACATATATACATATATATATATATATATATATATATATATATATATATATATATATATATATATATATATATATATATATATATATATATATATATATATATATATATATATATATATATATATATATATATATATATATATATATATATATATATATATATATATATATATATATATATATATATATATATATATATATATATATATATGTATATATATATAATAGCCAATATTAATTAGTAGCACAATTAGTAGTAAATTTATAGCCAATATAAATTAGTAGTATCACTGGATTAAGGTGGACTATAGCCCGGAATGCCATAGTTTTGTTGCATACAGGTAAAGGGATCTCAGAATGTTAGGAGTTTTTTAAAATGCTGCCAACCTCTAAATATTTGAGCATATACTTTGTTTTTACTTCTGTAAGTTAAAAAAACACACCTGCTAGATTGCCAAAAAGTTTTAGTGGTTTTTTAATACAGTTTTTATATGTTTTTAAATAAACATTTAAGACATGCTTTTTTGGTTCGGGACCTCAGAATGTCAGGTTAAATAAAAGGTAGTATTGTTGCCAATATTGCTTCATTAATCATGAATTTCTGCATATATTAGTTATTTTTAATGCTAAATATATATTTTTATATGGTTGGTTTGATTATCTTTTATACTTTTTTCATTCCACCGCACAATGTTAGGTTAAGGGACCTCAAAACGCTAGGTAAATGAAAGCAAATTTATATATATATAAAAAGTTATTTGCATTCAATTTCTTCTTGATGTTATAAAATGGATTATAGTTTCATCACGAAACCTTTTTCAAAACACACTTTAGTATGTTTTCTTTGTTTTTGAACAAATAAATAAATTAAACTAAAGTGCGTTTTCTAAAGTATACGAGGTAAGTGTGTTTTTATATTCCTTTGCAGTAGAGAATAAATAAGAAATGGGAAAGTTCTTTAGAATTAAACCAACAAACAAATCAAGATGCAATGTTCTAAGAGATGCCATAGTGATGAAAAGTAAGCAGTTAGAGGAAGCAGTTGAATGGTGCCAAATTAACAATAAACCTGGTTGGGCTGCAATTAATTCAGGAAGATTTCCACTAATTAAAGATCTTAGAACAATTAACAAACGGATTGATGGTGTCATTGTAACTGGAAACAAGAAGGAATATTACCCAATTTTCACAAAAGATGAAGAAGAATCGTAAGTCTGTTATATAAGAAACAAGAATAGGTAATATGTACACATAATTGAAAAATATATTTTTTTTTTAAATAAACTGTTATTATCTGTAATAAAATCCTGGTTTTCATATTGTTAATTAAGAGAATTAAGCCCATACTGTTTAGTTTTCTTGTATTGTTATTTAAATAATTTATTTAGGTGCCTTCAAGGTTTAAGCAAGCCGGAGTTGACAAGGATAATGTTGAATGTTTTGGGAGTAGGAAAGCAAGCCTGTAGAGACCTCCATGAACGTCAGATTACTAAGTTATCATCAAATGCTCAACGAACAATCCTAACAGAGAAGCTTAGCAAATTTTTTTGAAAGCGTTGGGATGCAAAGTATCAAAAGTACATTACCAAAAAGAGACAAGGAACTGTATCCACGAATCCTGCCCCTAACTGCATAAAAGAAATGGCATGTAACCACCTCAACGAATTAGCAGAAGAACTTATAGAATGTAATATTTTCATTGATGCAAATCAATTAGAAACAGGTGTATGGCAGGGAGATATAGATACCAATAGAATTTATAATCATGATGAAACCCCTCAGTTTATAAACTATGTAGTTGATGGTTTTCCAAATGGTTAAGTGTATGCTAGGAGAGGAGAAAGTTGTCAAAAGATGATAAGAGAAAATAGAAAATGCGTAACCATACATCTTTTTGTTTCCTTTGGAGGAGATATAGCACTAGATATGTGCCACGTCATATTCAAGGGAAAAGCGATTAGTGCCCACATGGCTCCAAAAGAAGCAGTTATATGAATTCCAAATCTTTTCATCTCCACAAAAGACAGTGGAATTCAGAATCACAGTACACTCCTAAGTGCATATCAAATGTTTAACCACTTTTTAGAAGAAAAAAAAAACATAAAACGGCCTGTTGTTGTTCTATCTGATAGTCACTCTTCAAGATTTGACAGTGATGTAATGACATTTTTAAGAAGCAAAAATATTAGACTTTTTATCACTCCACCCAACACAACTGGCGTTACCCAGCTCCTTGACCAAATCAATCAGAAATTGCACTCTGAGTACAGAAGTGCTAAATCTGTACTTTATTCTTTGTTTATGACAATCAACAGAGAAGGTTTCATGAATATACTTGCAGAATGATGGCCAGAGTGGGCCTTAAAACAAACAACCATAAATGCAGATAAAAAAGTTGGCATTTCAAGTGGAGAACTCAGTGTTAAGTGGATGCAGGAAGATAAGTTTTTACGAGCTGAGCTGTGTATTAATGAAAATACCGAAAATAATTTATTATCAACAGCCCTAACAACTTTATCTCCAAAAAATGTTCACTATGGTTCGGCAAGATATTGAAGACATAAATACGAAAGTGCTTTGGAAGCTTATCAAATGATATTTAATAAATCAATATCACTGGAAGAAATACCTAACTTGTTGCCTGTAACCAAAGTAACACCTAAAATAAACAAGGAAAATGTTAGAGTTACCCAGGTTCACTGGTCGATGGAGGGTAAAAAAATATTGGAAACAGTTTCTTCAATCAAGGAATACAAAGCCAAAAAAGAGAAAGCTAATAAAAAAAAGAAATCCAAGCAACAACAACAAATTAACGCATTCTATAAATGTAAGGAAGAATGTACCTGTGGAAAGAATGTTTGTGCAGCAACTAAGCTGCGAGAATGCTCATGTTGCCATAATGTTTTGAAAACTACATGTAGTAAAGCATCATGTCGAGGTGAAACAGGTTTAAAACCAAATATGATCAAACCATTTTGTGAAATAGGATCCAAAAAATGCCTTTAGTTTGAGTCTGATGAAGAAAACGTTTAAGATTTATTTTTATTTTAAT
Source organism: Hydra vulgaris (assembly GCF_022113875.1). Classification (NCBI taxonomy): domain Eukaryota; kingdom Metazoa; phylum Cnidaria; class Hydrozoa; order Anthoathecata; family Hydridae; genus Hydra; species Hydra vulgaris. The sequence continues at coordinate 10,952,643 of NC_061158.1, read as the reverse complement.
AGCTGATTTTATCCATAAAACAACCTAGATTTCTCTATTTGCTGATATTTAATTGAAGTTTATCAGGATCTTATTTTTATATTTTTTGTTCATAAAATTTCTTTAAAGTTTGTTAATGTTATTAAAAAAAAAAATCATCAAAAGTAATCACTGAAGTTTTTGATTTGGTACCTTAAAATGTTAGTTGCAACACCTCAAAATGCGGTATTTTAAAAAGCGATTTAAAGAAAATTGGATTTGTTCTATGCCCGCATCTTTTTAGGACTGTTTTTGGAGTTTTAAGGCAACATTTCTTATAAGGTTCTGCAAACTTATTTTTAGAAGGGGTTGAAATGTTTGAAATTATTGTTAAAAAAAGTGTTAATAGATTGTAGATTTTTTTCAATGTCTTTTTAATTTAGAGTATTTTTTAAGTATTAAATGTAATATATATTCATTATATTCTTTATTCATATTATTCAACCCTTACAGAGTTTATTTTAAAAAATCGAGTTCTATATTGGTTTATTTCAAACCTGACATTCTGAGGTCCTACTGCATTCTGAGGTCCTTTTACCTGTACTAAAGGTCAAGGCATTTTGTCAAAAAATCATTAATTTTTCCAGCACAAAAAATGAAATAACTTTAGATCTAATTAACTTCTAAAGTTGAAATTTTTAGGTCTTTTTAAGCTCTATACCACTATATTAATCATATATAAATATATTGATAAAAAAAATCCTCTGGAATGGCTACCACAGTCTTTTTAACAAGTCGTTTTGAAAAAAATAAAAAGGTAATAACAATTGATTTTTGAACAAGCATACACAATGCATGGATTAATTTGTTATATATTTAGTTCTCCAAAAAAATATACCTGAATGTTATACTTCTTTCTTGCCATAACAACTTTAAATGTAAAGTACGTTAGCATAACAATGCTCAAGAAAAATGTTAAAACAACGTATCCATATTCACTTGGTAAAGTAACAGTGATACCGCCCATTATAATATTAACTTATTATCTTACACGCACTTCAATCTGCTGCACAGTTAATTGGTTGTAATAAACTCACTTGACGAAATTTATTGCACACTTGAGCTGAGTCACTGATATTGTAACCTTAAAAACCGGATTTAAACTTTTTAAATCAGGTTTAGAATTTTCGAAAAAACGCAGACCTAGAATGCTTTTGCGCAAACGCCTAAATGCATTTTTAAAATGGAAATATTTGTTTACCTTATTAGTGGAGGCCACTATGTACCATAGTGTGCACATACGTGTCACAAAGAAACTTTTTTTTGATATGAGATCCTTGTATGGAAAAATGACAGGTGTCGAATGTTTTGATAATGTCATTTTATTTTTACATAATTCTGCCTATAAGAATGTAACAATTCGAATGATTTATTTTTATTTTTGGCATTTAAAAACGTTTCTATACTGTGTTATTACTGTTTCACATATTAAAGATTATTAACAAATAGAAGACAAAGAATAAAAAAAAAGAAATTTTGTTTTTGACTTTACTAAATGCATTGTTTGCCAGGAGGATGATCGTAAAAAAGAAGTATTTCTGTTTGTTTGATTTAGATATTATTTCATATACCTATGTAAAAATATAAGTTTACATATTTTTACATCTCTTATCCTTTAAAAATACGATTTGGTGCATATTGGATATATTCTTTAAGTAGTTTTTAAAAGTGTCTCCTTCCAATTACTAAATTTATTTTCAGATTGTAAAAACCAGTTTGCGTGACGCTTTGGAAAAACTAACGATATGTTTAAGGAAAAGGTACTCCTATCATGAACCAGAGGCAATAAATTGCTACAAAAAGTTTAGAGAAATACCACGCGAGGAAATAGATGGTTTGCATATCTATCCAGGGCCGCCGAGACCCGTTACGCCGCCTGAGTAACCAACCCTGATTTGCACCCTTATTTATCAAAATTTCCCAGTATTATAAATGAAAGACTTTCTTTTTTTTAAATAGCATTATTTCCTTTTGGATATCTGCCACCCAGGACAAACTGTCTCTGTAGCCCCCTCACCCTCTCGGCAGCACTCTATCTCTCTCTCTCTCTCTCTCTCTCTCTCTCTCTATATATATATATATATATATATATATATATATATATATATATATATATATATATATATATATATATATATATATATATATATATATATATATATATATATATATATATACAGGGGCGGATCCAGCATTTTTTGGTGTTTGAGATAGCTAACTTCCAGACATGGAGGAAACTCCAAACATTTATATGTTTATACTTATATCAAATAAGGATGGTTTGCAAAAAATTGCAATGATTGGAGCCTGGGAACAAAAAAGCCCCAAAATTTGAGACGTACCTACCCCAAACGCGAGAGCAACAAGTTGATAAAATATTTTTTGTACTATTCTCAACAAGACTTACATTTATCCATAAATTTTAAATTCCATTGTAAAATATTTTAGCGCTCAAAAATTATGACCATATAAAAATTGTAACCCCCTCGAATTGAGGGGGATTCAAACTTTACATGGTCATAATTTTTGAACGCTGAAATATTTTACAATGAAATTTAAAATTTATGGATAAATGTAAGTCTTGTTGAGAATAGTACAAAAAAGTCAATAATAAGATTATCTTAAAATATTCTTTTAAATTAATTTTTGAAAGCAATTTATATTTTCTAGACGTGTTATGATATTAAATTTTGCTAAGTTTTTATACCAAATATGAGGTACAAGAAATGTAATTTTAAATTGTTCTTGCTTAGTTTTGCATAAAGATTCAATTAAGGTACCTGCTGAGCGCCAAGTATATTTAAAGTTAGGTTTTATTTTATAGTGATCATTTATTTTGGAAAAGAAATAGGAATTCGTTTTGCTTTATTTAAAGGATGGAATAATGAAAATTTTGTTTTTTAAGAATTAATAGAAGTTTTTGTTTGATCTTTACCATATTGAAATATTTTTTAATTCATCACTTATTTGAACGAATAGCCGAGGTATATATTTTCCTTCGATAAAAAATTTTTGATTCATTCAGAGATCATTCAAAGATATAAGGAAAAGATGAGGATCAAGAATAGACCCTTTGGACACTCCACAAGAAATTAAAAATGGGCTTGTTTGTTTATGGTTTTTACACCTGTTTGATATGTCTCTTATACCATACATCATAAGTTTTTTTACACATATATTGTGGTCCAATATATCACACGCCTTGGAGATGTCGATAAACACATCTCAAGTAAATTCTCCGTTTGAAAAGAATTAATATTTCATTAATTAAGTATATTACGTTGAAATATTTTTCTGAAATCCAAACTGCTTTGAATAAAATAAATTATTATCTTTAAAAAAAGTATGCGATTTATTAAAGTATATATAATAAAAAAGGTATATAACCTATTAAACATAATTTGTTCAAAAATCTTTTAAAGGTATTGATATTGGTCTTTAATTACCAATATAGGTTTTATCATATGATTTAAATATAGCCCAGCGGGTATTTGTTTTTAAAAGTTACGTTCCATATGTATTTAAATGCGGTAGTGGTGTAGTGGTAGAGCGCTCGCTTCATAAACGAGTGGTTCCGAGTTCGATCCCCACCACGTCCCTGGTAGTACCGCGCTCAACTCGTTTCTCCGCGCAGCGGCCTTGTTCGTCAAGGTTCGTGTTTCGGAGTTATAGAGTTGAGAGAGGGTTATAGGCACAAAATAAGTACCCTCCTCGTTTGTAGTGGCCTTCTCGGCCTTGAGGAAGTGAAGTGAAATAAAAAAAAAATTTTAAATGTCTTCTAAACATTCTTACGTAAAGAACGTTTAAAAGACGTTTATAAAACGTTTAAAAGACATTTAAAACAATTTGTTTTTAATGTCTTTTAAATGTCGGGCATTTGTTTTTAATTTTTAAAAACAAATGCCCGTAGGGAGGTTTAACTTTTGCTGCTATAAGTATTTCAGGAAAAGCACCATCTTTCAATGAACACTTACATATTAAAAAAAAAGGCAATTTTAACTCATTATAACAGTCAATTACGATGTTGCCATTTATGTCGTTTAGCATGATTTTATCAGCGTTTTATGTCCAAACAAGAGCTTTAGATGTTATCATTTTTTTGTTTTAGGTTCTTTTAATATTTAAAGAATTTTTTCTTTTTTATAAATAATTTTCAAAACCTTTTTACTATCCCTAATAACGAATCTAAAGATTACTATTGAGCGAAAGTGATCTAAAGTCTTTAGATCACTTTCGTTCATCGGCGTAAACATGAATTTAGTTAAAAATTTTAAAAAAGTGCCTTAACTCATATTGATCCTTGTTCTAATCGGTTCCGACGTATATTAACTATATACAGTTGTCAAAATACAATACTTCTATCAATGTTCATAAAAAATACTAGAATTTCGATCAAGAAAGAATTAAGAAAAATTGCCAATAAACGATCAGAACAGATCATATTTTTAAGCTATGATGCTCATTTTACCTAAACAACAAATTTATTTAAAATCTTATTCAAATTTGGTCAAGCGATTGTGGTTTTGAGAAGATTTTTTTTAAAAAAAAAAAATCTTTGGTCTGGGTTTTTTCGCTACAAAAATTTATACTTTATGATTTATAACACAAAAATTTATTATTTTTATTTTTTCTGTCTTTTAATAATTCACAGACCTGATCATTAAACAGAAATTTGTCTTAGTCAACAAAATATCATACAGACACTATAATATTTAAAAATTGCCTTAAATGTTAATTTGATAAGTGGTGAAATGAGTTTTTTTAAGCATGTCATTTGATGTTCGTTTATCACTTCTCATATTATTTATCTCGAAAAATAGTTATTATTATTTGGACCTTTTTTACTAACAAGCTAATTGCATTAGTTTTTAATTTTACTAAAATTTTAAACTAATTCAACCAGTGACGGATACAGGTGTGTGGGGGGGGGGGGGGCGGGATGGGGTATGCATTCCCCTCAGAATCTAAAAGTCATTGAATGCAACTGGTGGTGGGATTTCGTCACATGATAATTGAAAATTAATCACTATTTAATTGTTTTCACACTCAGAACAAAATCTTTTAGCAAAAAACAATTTTACCTCGTTTTGCATCAGTTTCCCTAACTTGTTAGAACTGAGGTCGACAGTCGTGGCCCTTGGCAAGATATTAAGAAGTCAGCTTGTTTTAATAAATTTTTAGGTATGTCAAAGCTGTCAATTGAGTACTTTATTTGGATATAAAATAAATTGATATTGGAAATTTGATTTTATTTTTAATTTCAAAGATTGATTTTGAATGTCTATAAATCCTTTCTTAGTCTTCCTTTTTATGTTTTTCTTTTCTTTGAAAAATGGTTGGATTACCCATAAATACAAAATATATTTAAAAAAGACAATAAACTATATTTAATTTGCATAAGTCTTTTAGTAAAGTAGAAAAAATACTCTAACTGCTTGGTACTAAATAAACCAACAGAGTGAAACTTTTAATGTTTCAGAGTATGTTGTTTTGGTTCTCAGTAATTTACAAAAATGAAAAAAGGAGATAGAATTTTGGAAAACAACTGTCTAACGTCATTTTATGGAAAAGTCATGTTTAATAACAAAAATCGCTTTTTCATCAATTATATCACAATAAAAAAATGAAAAAAGTGACTATTTGATTACTTTAAGATTTGTCATATATGAAAAATCACCTATATCTCAAACTATTATATACATTAGAGTATGGCAACCGGTGGAAACCGGTTGCCATGCTTTAATTTATAAAAATATATATAATTTTTTTTTTCATAAAAATATATATAATTTTTAAAAGTACTTTGATATTGCATTTGGTTTTACTTATTTGATATTTTTTCTACCAATAATTAATAGATTAGGATGATATTGCATTTTTATTTGTTTCAATATTTTTTCTTTCAATTATTAATAGATTACATACTGACAAAAACTTACAACAATATTTACATTTTTAAAAAATTATAATAATAAAAACAATCCAGAAAAAGCAAGTAACACTAACTTATATACTAATATAACACTAATTAATATATATATATATATATATATATATATATATATATATATATATATATATATATATATATATATTAATTTTATAAAAACACAAAGACAAGTGTATTATTTTAATTCTTAATTCTGCTAACAAAAAAAAATTATCTGTAAAAAAAATAAAAATTTAAAAAAAGTAAAAGCAAAGGAACTCATAAAGATATAACTACACAAAATATATTTAGCAACATTTATTTCTTATTTACAGCATTACAAATTTTCTTCGTTTTCAAATTCTTCTACTTTCCTTGCGTACGACCTTTCATTTTGACATATTTTGCAACATTCACAAGCTACCTTTCCATCCATAGATAACTAAGTAATAATAATAACTTTAAAACGAGTTCAAAAATAAAAAAAATAATTATTTCTCAAAATAACTTTTAAAATTTAACTTAAAAACTTGAGATTTTCTAAACATTTTTAAAATCAAATTTTATTATTATTAACTATATGATTTTAATAGATAATTATAACTACTATAGAGGTAGATATCATGATAAAACGATTTTAAAATTTTAAAAGATAATGGATATGTATATTATTTTTAAAAATTTCAATATCTTTTGTATTTTTAACAAAAAAATGATTAAACACGCTTGTTTATGCCTACCTTGTTTTTCAGTGATTTTACATAATCTCCATGCATGTTATTCCCACCAGCGACAATACAGTTAACGTAACTGACTGCAATACACACTAAAAGCAATACGAAGGTGACTTTAGTTTGCATGTTGAAATTCCTGAAGTTTTCTCAATTTGGAAAGCGTAAATTTTTTTAAAGATTTATATTGGTTTGTTAATGAACACTAATTACTGATGGCTCTGTTTGCAAAGTACACGTTAATTTTTAGAGTAGGATTTTAATTTTTTTGTTTATTTTATAACAGAGTTTTAACTTTCTATGTTTGCCTTATTAATTTGAACCGTTTTACTTTCTGTTTATTATTTTTTATACGGAATAAATATTCTAAATTAATACAAGGGTTTTTTTAAAGTTAGCGGCGTTTTTTTTTGTGTATTTTTTTGTTTTAATTTTCTTTTTAGTTGTTTTCTTAAGTTTTTAATTTGTTTACTTTTCTTGAACAGACTGAAAAAACTCTTTGTAAAAATAATTTCTTAAAAATAACAGATGATTTTTTTATTTTAAAGGTATTTTTTATAGCGATGTTTATCCATATTAAATATAAAAATACTTATAGTACATTTTAAGAATTTCTTTTCATGGTTTAGTTGGGGTAAACTGTCCCATTTTTTAATGAAAAAACACGTTTACTTCTATTTGGAAAAAGGTTTATGCTTCGTTTAATTTTTGAATTGCGAAAAACTATGCCTAACGGGCATTAATTTTTGAAGATACGTTTTTAACGTTTTTTAAACGTCTTTCAAACGTTCTAATTTTTAAAACATTTAAAAAACGTTTAAAAGACGTTTTGAACGCAACTTTTAAAAACAAAGGCCTGTTGAGTGCCTAGAATTAAAAAATATCATAAGAATTATTACCTTTGTAATAATCTTTATAATTGCAGTTTTAATAAATTAATATTAGAACTTGGCAACTATAAACGAACCAAGATGCTCATGGTGCACCATGTTTGACGCAGTCATTGCAAACTGTGTTTAGAATGTAAAAACCGTTTTCTGAAACAACAGTTACGGGATCACAAGAACTTGGTGGCTATAAACAGACTCCAGTACACCGTGAACAGCTGAACAACAAAGTTTAGTTGTGACAGCTGAACAATAAAGTTTAGAAGTAGATTGTACTAGCCAAATATTCATGTGCAAAAACCTTTTTGCAATGATCTATTACAAAAATATTTTTGACTCATCAATTTTAAAAAATGTTCTGTAATTAGCAAAAATAATGTGCCCTAGTTGTAGAAGTTAGCTAGTAGGATCTACTTTTAATTTACAAATTTCCTTCTATGTTTTTTGAAAAGCTTCATAACTTTATTCAAATATTAGTGTTCATTCATAAAGTCGGAGTCACTTTTTTTTAAAACAATTTAAAAAAAAAAAAGAAAGAAAATACGAACACTAAAAGTACAAAAAGAATAAATACAAAACTCAAATCGCGGCAATAGCGATTATCACTTGAATATCAGTAACTTTTTTTTAAATATATTTCGCTTTTCATATAAAAATAATTTAATAAAATTACCATGAAACTTTTACGTTACACAAAGAATATATATAACACAGACAGGGGCTCAAAGAAGATACGGATGACTGGTGTCACCACAATCATTTCATTGACCCCCTTTAAAATAACATTTATAGCCCACTTGACTTTAGTAAATTTAGAATAAATTATTTTTTCTGAAAAATTCTACGCTAAGAATAAAAACTTATATATGTATACATACTCATATATACATATACACCTAAACACACACACATATGCTAACATACTTACATATATTTCAGAAATTAAGGAGATGCAATTTCATTTTTCGTTTAAAAGAGAAAGAACCTTTCAAATTTATATTGTTATTTTTCAATTGATTCCATAATGACGGGCCTTGGCTTATAATTGAGAATTTTGACACTTGCATTTTTTTTTGCTCAAGTGATAGTTTTAGTTGTTTTATATTTATACATAAATATTAATATTTAAAGCGAATGAAGTTTTAATATATATTTAACACATTCATGTATCTCATTACAGGGGAAGGGTTTTCTAATCTCTTTAAATAGTTAACTACTTTATTTGCGTGATATTGTAGGCTCTGTAATCTTATTAATTTAGTTTTGTGCGTGCCAGCCCAATAATATTAGCGTAGGAAAGATGACTATGAACAACACTGAAGTAAAGCATTTTGCGTAATTTTTAATCAAGAAAGGCCCTACATTTATATGATACAGTTATAACAGAAGATATTTTTGCTTCAATGAGACTAATATGTTTTTTCCATGATGAATTCTCATATATTACAAATGATAACAAAGGTATGAGTGGATTATCAGGGATACGAAGGATGACAAAGGTATGAGTGTCAATGATGACAAGAATATAACTTTCAAGAAATAAGACTTTTTTGGACGAACCAGTAAATAAATTTTTTTTTTATCTTTTCTTTTAAAGGGTAAGTCTATCTAATAAAGAAAAAAAATGCTTGCAAGATTTTTATCAAGACTAATAATAGCACACAGTAGGGCATAGGCCTCTGCCCTACAGTGTATTACAGTGCACCACGCTTACCCCAGAGTTACCCCACACTTACCCCACAGTGCCCTACAGTGTACCACGCTTACCTCGAGGTAAGCTATTTAATTTTTAATTTTTAAATATTGGTCAAATTAAAAAATATATATAAAAAAGAAATATGAGACCAGAATGACAATTTTAGAACATTTAAATACTTTACCATTAGTTAAGACATCATTTATTGAAATATAAATTATATAAAATATTTTGATAAAGTTTTTTAATATTTCTGACCTATTTTTTAACACTTAACTTAACAAGCGCTTGGGCGCACATGTGATTAACTTTAAATAACACTCCCACATATATATAAAACTTTAAAACCAAACTTTCTGAACTCAATTAGGTCATTAGATGCTAAGCCAATAATTATATCCAATCATATATTTTGCTTTTAAAAAACTAAAAAACTCGCTCGAAGAATAGTTTTAGACTTATTGTACACCTAAATCCGTTAAAAGTACTTAAAATTTTAAATAGCATTTAGTAATTAACTGTATTTTTAATGTAAGTTGTCATAGTAACTTATCTAAAATCTTAAAAAATTGTATTTTAAATGAATAAAATTTATTTTGTTTATTTAAGTTACTAAAAAAAACTAGAAAAACAGCATATTTTATGTAGAAAATAACTAATGAATACCCTAATGAATACCCTAATGAATACCCTAATGAATACCCTAATGAATACCCTAATGAATACCCTAATGAATACCCTAATGAATACCCTAATGAATACCCTAATGAATACCCTAATGAAAACTTATTTTGTTTTACAAAAATCTGGGAAATTTGGTATAAAAATACGTTGATTTTAATGCATATTTTTAATTTTTTCTCCAGTGTCTTGTACCATAAAGAACATTATTATTACGAATTACATTTTCCAAGCTAACGACATGGAACAGATTGACCCACCTATAAACATGTATCAAATGCCTATATTCAATCTTTAAATATTTTTTCTACTTTCAGACAATTCTGGGCGCGGTAAAAATTCTAATTGCAGACATGGTAAACAAACTTCAGTTGTTATCGACCTTCTTAATTCGTTTGCAATAAATTAGAGCAGTATCCAATAGCTACTAATAGGTTACTAATAATAGCTATAATAAGGTTACTATTAGCTTATTAGATTTTTATGTGAAAGAAATTCTTTAATTTCTTTATATTTAAGCAAACAACAAATAACCATTCAACTCTGACATTTGAAAAACTTCAAATTAATAGATTTTTTTTTTATTGAATATTTTGCCGTTTAATATTACAATAACTAAATATACATTACAACTTTTACATTAGTTATAATTTTTTGGGCCTCAGTACATTAGTTATGTACTGAGACCCAAAAAATAGGATGCAAAAAAATTGAGCAATTCTGTTACATTTTTATATGTCAGACAGCGTTTGCTGCAATGAATGGAATATATATATATATATATATATATATATATATATATATATATATATATATATATATATATATATATATATATATATATATATATATATATATATATATATATATATATATATATATATATATATATATATATATATATAGGATTAATAAAAACAGACAGATGACAAGAGTCACCACAATCTTTTTGTAGAGCCCTCCTCTATGAGTTTTAACAAAGTAAAGTAAAATAAAATTAACCTCTATTCAAAAAAATAAACCTCTTATTGAAAATATACATTAAGCAAATAAAAATTAAATTATAATAGGCGAAATAAAATTGGAACAGTTCTTTTTCAATTATTATATATCGACATTATCTCTGTTATATAAGATAAAAGGAATAATTTCTTTTAAATATATGAAAAGTTTAGTTTAATAAATAGTGTTTTAAAGTTCAAAGGTTTTGTTTGGTTTCAAAATTTCTCTTTTTATTTGAAACTTAAACGAATTTCACGATATTGAAATACTTATTTTTAAAGCTTCTCCATGTGTTATGACCTTGATATGCTAATTACTATAATTTCTTTTTAACACCCGGTAATAAATTACAGGTAAAATATTATAAATAACATTTTACCTGTAATAAATAGTCACCAATCAAATTAAGATCAGCTAAAACGACACGGCTCTTGCAGTTGTTAGCATTAAATGCTATTAACCAGCAGGTATGTTTTTCACAAACTATGGAATCAGACTTCTCGGAACATTCTCCTATTGCAAAATTTTATTTAATTCTCTCTTTTTTTCAAATTCCAAAACTGGAACGTTTCTTTCAAATATTGAAACAATCAGCCAGCAGGTCTTCGATATCAGCCAGCAGGTCTTCGATACCAGCCAGCAGGTCTTCGAATATCAGCCAGCAGGTCTTCGATAAGTGGTGTGAATTTTTTTTTTTTTATCATTTATCATGCACTGGACGATGTTTAAACCAAGTGTGTTGCAGGCTTCAAACAGTTCGTTTGAAAAGAATTTATATTCTGTATTGCTTTAAATTGATTAGTTAACTGTGAATAGCAAGTTTAAACTATCAGTGAATTATCAGAAATTCTGATAATTCTGATAATTCTGATTCAGAATTATCAATCGTTGATTATCAATAAAAAGCAAGTTAAGCTGAATTCCTTTTATTCAGTTAGTTTAATAGAGCATGTTAGAATTAATAGGCGAGCCTCTTGTTAAGATTGATAGGCGAGTCTTTTGTTAGAATTAATAGGCAAGCCTCTTAGAAAGCCTCTTAGAAAATATTATTTTGATTTTTTTTTTAATTTAGAAGGTTGTGTACTAGTCTGGGATATGATACCATAATAAAAATATAGCTATGAATTAGGCTGAAGTATATTAATTTAAAACTTTAAGTACTTATTTTGTAAATCATGCCAATAGTTTTGTTTATTTTTGATTTAATATATTTTATGTGGGGAAGCCAAAATTTTTCATCTAAAAAAATTTTTAAATACTTTTCGTCTTGTATTTTTTATACATCAAAATATTTAGAACTGGTGGAATCTTTCTGAAAATTAGCTACGTAGGGCAATTTTGTTTTAAACTTTGCGTAATGTAATGAATTTTAAAATGACAATGTAATGTTAATTTATTACGTTACATTTTGTAATATAATAAATTAAAATTGAACCTACATTTAATTGTAGTTTTAATGAAACCAGTTGTAAAAGACGTCATCATAACGCACCACAGTTTTTTATGTTTTTTTTTTTTAGTTTTAAAAATATAGTTCAGATTTATAGCAGCTTTTTATAATAAAATCAAATGTTTATTTCTTTTCAAAAAAATTTCGAGTTTTATATAAAACATGCCGTTAGTTTTAAAAAACAGAAACAGTCTGGTAACCATTCGAAAATAATAGTCATTAAAGTAAAGTAAAAAAAGTCATGTTTTCAAATATACAAAACTCAATATACAAATGTATATTGAGTCTTATACGTTTATTGAGTGCTTGTTAGCTCTGAACTAATTTTTACTTTCCTTAGCTCTATATTCTATCTCCATATGGATGATAAGTACAACTATTAGACACAACAAAATAGTATCAAAATTTAATTTAATTTTGTAAATACGTTATAGTAGTTGTTTATATATAATAGAAATAGGAGAGGGCCGAGAGTTGAACCATGTTGAATTCCTCACAAAATCTTTAATTTACCAAAATTTGAATACATTATTTTTTCGGTCAGTAAGGTAGCTTTTAATCCAAAAAAATGTTTTGTTACACTAAACTAAATTAATTTTTTCTTAAAGTGTAGTGTGACCTACTGTGTCAAATTGTTTTAAAAGATCTATAAACATTCATAGTGTAAACTGATTTTAGTTAAATTCGTTTGTTATTTGGTCAACTAATTTGCTAATTGCATAATCCTTTAAAATATTTTTCCGGCAACCAATCTGTTTAGGGTGAATGAATTTGTTTTTTGTGAAATGCCTGTAAATTCTTTTATACATAACGCATTCAAATATTTTTAAAAAAATGGTTAATACGGATAAAGATCTGTAATTAAAGATATCGGAAGTATCGTTTCTTTTATAGATAAAGTAAACTTTGTAGATTGAGTAAACTTTATAGATTAGGTACACTTTAGCTAATTTAAATGTATCAGGAATTCTCTCTTTATTTATTGAAAGTTATTGAATATAAAACAAAGGTTTGTAAGTGTTTTTTTTATTTATTTTGAAATTACTATATTACTTAATATTCCATCGAAACCCGGAAATTTATTTTTAAAGATAAGAAAATAATTTTAAGTTCTTTTTTAGTTCACTTTCACGTTATAAATTATTTGAATAATTTAAATAGTTTTTAATAAATTTTAGAGATATGATTTTATTTGCTAAATTTAAAGTGTTAGTAAAGTAATATTGATTAGCGTAGGATAGTTAATATTTATATTAGCAATATATTGTATGTATTGAGAGGAAGTGATGAACTACTTTTAATACGACCTATTATGTTATTAATTACAATCCATTTATTTTTTTTTATATATTTTTTTTTCAGCTTACAATGTTAGTCGTGTTACATAATTCTTAAGTCATAATACATAAACATTTTGTAATAAAATTACGTAAAATTACAGTTGTAATAAAATTACGTAAATGATACAATTCAGCGTACTGAAAATATAAAGCTAATTTCCGAAAGAAGATCAAAAGGATCTTATTATCGGAACCTTAAAAAGTAAAAATACTTATTTAAAACATATATATATATATATATATATATATATATATATATATATATATATATATATATATATATATATATATATATATATATATATATTAAAACATATATATATATATATATATATTAAAACATATATATATATATATATATATATATATATATATATATATATATTAAAACATATATATATATATATATATATATATATATATATATATATATATATATATATATATATATATATATATGTTTTATTTTAATCTTTTTAATCATCTGAAACACGCAGCTCGCGCAATTAATAATAAAAATCGTCTTACTCACTCTGCGCCACTTCTTAAAGATATGAAAGCTTTGAATGTTTATCAACTTAATATTTTTAATATTTTATGCTTTATGTTCAAAAGTAAAGAAAATTTATCTCCACATTTCAATATCTTTATTCTTTAAAACCGAAAAACAAATATAATTTACGAATTGACAACAATCTTAATGCTCCTTTTTGCAAAACTAAATACGACGAATTTTGTATGTCCTATCGTGGACCTCTTCTTTGGAACAAAATAGTTTTACCTAATTTTGACTTTTCAATCAAACTAAACTACTCCTCATTCAAAACCAAAATTAAAGATATTATCTTTTGAATTGAAAACATCTTTATCTATTTTTGAGTTTTTATCAATTTATTGCTGATATATTATACTTTATTGTATTATGTTTTACTATTTACGAATATTTCCATGAGTTCTTTGCAAACTTATGTATTTAATGGTTTGTATTTTATTACTTTTTATTACTGTGTTTTGTTAAACTTCATATTATCTTTGTTATTTTACGAATTTTTATAACTTCATTATAATATTACGTATTTATATTATATTATACTCGATACTAAAAAGCAATGTAAAGGGCTTCATGATAAGATCCTCATGATCTTCTAGAAGTCCTGCCGCTAATATATATTAATATATAAAAGATTTAACGTATTTACATTGTGCAAAAATACAACACATTTTAATATATAATAAGCACGGTATTTAATATTAATATATATATATATATATTGCACGATAAAAAATTGATTGAACTTAGTTCAATCAATTTTGTATTGCACAAAATTACAAAAATACAAAAGGCTCATTCAAAATCTATTATTTCCTAATGTCTATTTATTTATAAAACAAATAAAGATAAATTGTTTTTCCATATAAAAGTAAAACATAAGGCATTAAATATGTTCAGTTTATAAATATCTCGAACCTTCATATAATCAGAGCGATCCGTGTAATCAACTACGCGGATCGCGTGTTTCTGACGGCAATAAAGATGTTGTAATTTACTTTAATTTGTAATTGTAGGCGATAATTGCATAATTCATATAATTATGTATATATATACATAATATATGATAGAGGTGGGTTATGTTTTTTTTGTTAAGATAGTTTCGGGCTTTGTATAAAATGCCAATATTTTTGGAAATTTTTGTGCTAACATGATCAATATGTTTTTTCCAAGTAATATTCTCATCAAGATAAATACCTAAGAATTTTATAACAGTGTTTCTTCTTATATTCGTTTCATCAATATAAATTTGAGGCATATTACTTGGTAAAAAAACGTTTTTTTTGAGCAGGAGTGAAAGCCAACCCATTTTGTTTTGGTAATATTTAAAGTTAATTTATTAGCTTTGAACCAATAAGAAATATGATTGATTTCTTTTTTTGTAGTTGAAAAGAGTTCATAAATATTAGTATGGGATAAGAAAAGATTAGTATCAAAAACGAACATTATACTTTTCAATTTGGAAGCTTTGTTTAGGTCTTTTACATAGATGAAAAATAGTAGTAGTCCAAGAATAGAACCTTGTGGAACACCAAAGATTATGCTCAGGGGTTGACTTTGCTGACCACCATTACTATACACAAGTTGTTTTTGATTTGTTAAATAGCTTTCAAACAATTTTAAAATTCTATTGTTTAAACTATAATATTTAATTTTTTGAATTAAAATGTGATGATCGATTTTATCAAAAGCATTAGATAGATCAATAAAAACACCAAGTGTATATTGGGATTATTTCTAAAATTAATTCTTTCTAAAATTTTAAAAAATATAGAAAGAACAGAGATGGGACGATAATTACTGATATTGGATCTGTCGCCTTTATGGATAGGGGCAACCCTGGCAAGTTTTAAACGTTTAGGAAAAATAACTTGATGTATAGATGCACTGAAAATTCTAAAAAAACTATTTTTTAATTGTTTGTAGCAATCTATAACAGTATTTCCGTTTATTTCATCTGCACCAGGTGCTTTTTTTTTTTTTAATTTGAAAGCTTTTTCAAACTCAACAAATGATAGTTCGGCAGATAATTCTTCAGAACAAATATCTTTATCAAAAGTATCAAAAAATCATAAAATGAGGTTTGGGTTTTTGATTATTTACTTGAGTTTCAGTGAAATGTTTATTGAATATTTATTTAATGAAAGCTGATTTTTGAAAGACTCAATATTTGATGGTTTAAAAAAAAGTTTTTTTATAACTTTATTTAATTTATGTTTAGGCGGTTGGTCAGTGTTAATGATTAGAAAAATAGGAAAGTGGTCTGAAATATCTGTTTTTAAGATGGCCAATTTTATATCACTGTTGAACAAGTCTGTGGAAATAATATTATCCAGCAAAATTGATGATTTTTTTTTATTCTTGTTAGACGATTTATTAAAGGAATTGTTCCAGATTAAAAAATATTAAGTTAATATTCAATAATTTTTTTAATGTAATTTATTTTTTTTTTTCAATTTGAGTAAGCTTTTTTTAATATTATTATTTTTTTAATATATATTTGTTGCTTATATAATAAAAAATATAATTGCAAAGAAATGTCTACATACAAAAAAAGTGAATTTATAAAAAACAGGCAGGGGCTCAAAAAAGATACGCATGACTAAAGTCACTACAATCTTTTCATAGAGGTTCTATATGGACTTTACAAGTTAAAATAAAATAAGATCGTTTTATATTTAGTAAGATTTATTTTCACCCAAAAATGTACATCAAACAAAACCTGACTAAAAAGACAGGAAATCACTGTTGCTAGGGACGTTGCTACAAAAGCTGAAAAGACTGTACCTTAAAAAAAATGGATATTACTCATAATATTGAGTTTAAATGTAAATAAAGATATACAGTTTCTGAATGTAGAATAAATTTCAAATAAGATAATATAATTTTTTTTGATTTTGATTTGTATCGTATTCCATTGGTTTTAATTAAATTGTATTCCATTGGTTTACTCTGAGAGAATACTTTTTGTTTACATTTTTCGTAAATTTATGATTAAAGTTATTAGGAGTTAAACTGCTTTTACATTTATACATAAAAATTAGGTGTTGTTAAATGTTGATTTTATATATATACATCATTTGCATGCCTTTAATTAATGGTTTTGAATGTTCATATATTTTTTTAATATATATATATATATATATATATATATATATATATATATATATATATATATATATATATATATATATATATATATATATATATATATATATAATATATATATATATATATATATATATATATATATATATATATATATATATATATATATATATATAAGTATGCATGCATGTTTTCGTAGAGAAAATATTTTTTTAAGTTTTGTTGGTTGAGCAATAGCCCATGTAATGTAGTGGAATAGTAAATAAGATAATGTATTAGGCCAAAATATACTAGTTTCAGACTTTCTAATGTTACATATGGACAAATTCGATACATCGAATTTGTCCATCTGTAAACAAACTATATTCAATCAAAAATTAGTAAAACTAATTGTTTTACTAGTTTTTGATTGAATATAATTTATTTGGGAAAACATGATAAGTTTTCATCAGTAAGAATTCCTAATAATTTTATTGAATCGTTTTTATTATTTTGTGCATCATTTAACATCAAACCGAGTAATTTTAAAGGAAGTTTTTAACCTTGTGATTTTTTATGAAATAAAGTAGATTTTGTTTTGTCTATATTGAGTGAAAGGTGATTAGCCTTAAACCATCTATCAACATTCTTTAATTCAAAGTTCATGTCAGAATACAGTTGATTAATGAAAGGAAGAGGTTTGTGTCGTCAGCAAACATTATTGCGTTAAGCTTTGCTGATGCGTTATTTGAATAATTTACATAAATCAAGAAAAGTAATGGACCAAGAATTGACCCTTGTAAAACTTTAAAATGTTCTTATTCTTTACTAATAACATATTGTTTTCTTTCAGTGAGGTAGCTTTTTAGCCAATCGTATGTTATACTTATCACTACGTAATGTTTTATTTTTTCTAAAAGAATGAGGTGATCAACCGTATTAAATGCTTTTGATAGGTCAATAAATAATCGTAAAGTTATTATTTACAAATCCTTTAGTAACTTGGTCTACTATTTCAACTATTGCGTGTTCAGTTGAATGGTTTTTCCGAAAATCAAACTAAATTAATTAAAATAATTCCGAAAATCAAACTAAATTAAAAAATAAATTATAGTTTTGTGTAAAATAAGCTCATAGTTTTTGTATTTATTTTCCATTTCAATATTCTTATTTTTTTTTTAATATTATAGAGTTTCTTCAAAAATTTTACAAGAGTTTTGTTTCTCCTAAGTTAAATAGGTATAATTGTTTTACTTTTTTTTTTTATTTCGCATGGAAAAGTTATAATATTATAAATTATTTTTTTTTTTGAAAAAGTCACTGCTTGCTTCATTAGTATTATGCTTGCTTCATTGGTATTATGACATTTATAGACTTCATTCTATTTCTTTTCATATAGTTTTTGCGAGAAGTTATCGGTATTTGACGTTGATAAATACCGTTTTTTTAAAATTAAATATCTATGGAAATGTAGTAGATTTCCATGAATAGCATTACTTTATGATAATATTAGTGGATGTTTTCACTAACAAAAGTTAGTGCTTGTATGCATACTTGTATTTTTTGCACCCATGCCTCTATCAGGATTTTTTATATTAACTCATCTCATCCAATCGCCTCGTGGCCTGCAATAAGGATTCGGCCAAATTTAGAATAAAATAAAGAAATTAGATAGCTACATTATCATTAGAATGCTTGTAATTTTTCAAAACGACAAATGTAAAGAAACGTTTTACTGTTGTTTTTATTGAACATCTACTGAAGGATAAAATGGCATTGCGATTTGCTAAAAATCCATTAAGGGGAATAGTGAGTTCAGAGGAAGAAGAGTTAGAGAGAGAACTTGAACTAGTTAGTAAAATTTTGATGATTTCAGAATGCTCTAAGGAAACCAGTGCCTGTTTAACCAACGGATACATTGGACACGTGACGTTTTATTTTTTTAATAAATAATCGAATTCGAAATAATTAAAAAACATAATGGTAAAAAAAAACTTAAAAAAAAAAAAAACATAATGGGGAAAAAAGAAATTTAAATTTTGAATTTCTTTTATATATATATATATATATATATATATATATATATATATATATATATATATATATATATACATATATATATATATATATATATATATATATATATATATATATATATATATATATATATATATATATATATATATATATATATATATATATATATATATATATATATATATATATATATATATATATATATATATATATATATATATATATATATAATTGTTAGTTATAGTATAACTAATAATTACCATAACTTGTCATGTGCTGTCTTATATTTATTTAAGCTATATGAAGTTTCAATCAAGTTTTAATTAATTGCTCGTTCCCTTAAATCCCCGTTCAGATTTTATATATGTTTCAACTTGGTTGTTATGGTGCTGAATTTTGCATAGCAACAGTTCATTTTTACATTAGTGTTGCTTTAACAGTATTTTATCTGCGGTAAGTACACAATATTGGGACTATGTATTAAAATGAGATTCAAAATTCTTATGAGTTTAATTTTTTTTGGTAGCTATGGCTACCTTACTTTGCATAACATATAAGCATTATATTTTCGGTAGTTGTCAGTACTTTAATTTCGAACACTGTCAGTAATTTAATTACTAACACTTGTAGTAACTTAATTACTAACTAGAATTAGTAGTCCAGGCTGCATATATATTATAACATTAAACTTTTAAATACAAAATATTTTTTATAAGATTTAAATAGATATGGTTTTATTAAACTTAGACATTCATAATTTTCTCCAAAAAAACAAACTTAGTATTTCAAAACAAAATATTACTGAAGATATATTGAAATTTATTCAGCCAAAATTTTCTGAATTTAAAGACGTTGATTTTAGACATAATGTTCAACGATTTGAAATCTGCAAACTTTTTTTTTTTTTTTTTTTTTTTGTATTTGTTTAGGTCCCAGAAGTCCTTACGGTCTTATCACAAAGCACCGCGGGAGAATATTTAACAGGAAGTTTACGCCTCCTTCCGTACCAATGTCGCTTGTTGGGTTGGAGCTGGCGTCGAACCTCAAAACCTCTGGGTTCTAAGCCAGAACTCTAACCACTGAGCCACGGCTGCTCAATATATTATACTGTATATAAACTATACTGTTAAAAATTTTGAAAAGAAAATTGTAAATTAGCTTAATATTTAATTGTCAGAAAAAAACAACAACAAACCAACTGCAAGTAGACTTGGTCGAAAACCAGTTGCATTTGATAATAACTCTATGTTTATGTTTATATATATATATATTTCGTCATTATTAATATAAATTTGTACAACATTTTACCGTGAAGTATGACTGGAGCAAGTAGAAGACAATAGTCTTCTATCATCTTGCCCCATTTTTGTCGTTGACAAAATATAATAAAATATAAACCAAATACAAATATAATAAAATATTTATAATACATGTGATTTTTTTTTTTTTTTTTTTTTTTTTTTACAATGAACTTCATTAAATAACCAAGCAAGTAATATAATAGAATTTCAAGAAAAAGTGAAGGAAAAAAAAAATTTTAATTGAAAAAGGAAAAATTTTAAAAATAAGAGATTGTTTCATTAATGTTGAGGTCTAGTAGCTGTTGCTTTACAACGCATTTAAAATGTTGGAATGAGTTTATCGTTTTTATTTTGTTTGTTAGAAATGAGTTCCACAATTGGGGTCCTCTGCTGGATATTGAGAATTTAGATTGTCTTAAAGAGGTTTTCGGAATATAGCAGTTCTTGATAGGGTATTTTGTTTGATATTTGTGATTAATAAGGTGAAAATAGTTATGAAAGACTTCAGGGAACAGATCATTTTTGAGTTTAAACATGAACTGAAGTATGCAATATATATTTTGTTCGTAGATATTAAGAACTCTCAGTTCCCTCATTAAATGTTTAGAATTGGCATTTTTATTTGCGTTTTTTAATATACGACACGCTTATTTTTGTTTTTTATATATTAAATCTAGTTTTGATTGGTAGGTACTAGCCCAGGCAATATTGCACAGGTTAATATAGCTATGTATATATGCAAAATAAAAACTTTTAAGGCATGCATTATTTAAAATATATATGGTTTTATGCATAATTCCAATGTTTTTAGATATTTTATTTTATAATATATTAGTGTGGTCTTTCCAGCTAATATGTTCATCTAATAATACCCGGAAAAATTTAACTGAGAACGCTCGATTTAGACTAACTTTGTCTAATAGACTATCTGAAAGTTTTAATGGTAGTTTGTCTGAATTGTAAGGTTTTGTGAAAAAGATATAATTACTTTTCTCAATGTTGACAGAAAGTTTGTTTGCTTTAAACCAATCGCTCAACTCTTCAAGTTCCTGATTTACTGTATTAAAAAGTGTAGTAATGTTAGAGTGGGTATAGAAAGCATGAGTGTCATCTGCAAAAAGAATGAAGTTCAATATACTGGAAGATAAAAATATGTCATTTATATAGATTAGGAAAAGCAGAGGTCCTAGAATAGACCCCTGGGGAACACCACATGTGATGATTTCAAGGGGAGTGTATGTTTTATTGAAAAATAAGGCTTGTTTACGGTTTTTTGGATAGCAACTGAACCATTTTAAATTTTTATTTTGTATACCATAATAATGAAGTTTGTATAGAAGGATTTCGTGATCCACTGTATCAAAAGCCTTTGAAAGGTCGGTAAATACTCCGAGGGTGTGTTTGTTTTTGTCAAAGCCACTTAAAATTTCGTTAACTAATTTTATTACAGCATGTTCAGTAGAGTGGCTTTTTTTAAATCCGTAGTGGTCATTGTAGAAAATGATATGGTTTTGAAGGTATGTAAAGAGTCTATTATAGATTATGCGCTCCAATATTTTTGAAAAGCACGGGAGTATGGAGATGGGTCTGTAGTTAGATAAAGTCGAGTCATCTCCGCTTTTAAATACTGGAACTACGCGTGCTAATTTTAGGCGGTCAGGAAAAACTCTATTTTTTAATGAGAGATTAAAGATATACATTCGGGGATACTTAATAACGTCATAAACATTTTTAACAACTTTAGAGTCTATGTCATCAAGACCAGAACTTTTTCTGGATTGTATGGTTTCAAAAGCATTTCAAAGCTCATCAGGAGATAAGTCATACTCATCCATTGTGTAGTCTACTTTTTTTAAGTATGATTTAAAAAGTTTTTTACTTGGAGTTATTTTATTTGCTAACGTCTTTCCAATGTTTCCGATGTTTATAAAATAATTGTTAAAGCTTTCAGCAATTTCTTTTTTATCACTGATAAATATGTTTTTATCATTTGTATTTAAACGTTTAGGCAGTGTATTACCAGAGTCAATCTTTTTTTTCCTATTATTTCATTTATAACATCCCATGTTTTTTTTTTATTTCCAATATTGTTTTGCAATAAATTAGATTAATAACTTTTTTTTTGCTTGTTTTTTTATTTTTTCAAATAGGTTTTTATAATTTTTGTATTTGTTTTCATTTTTGTAAGTTTTTTTTTTAAGTATTTTTCATAGAGTCTTTGTTTTTTTTTGGAAGATTTGATAAGACCTTTGGAAATCCATGGACTTTGTAAGCTTTTAAGTTTAATTATTTTTTCTTGCTTAGGAAACGCTTTTTCATACGCATCACTGAACTCTAAGTTAAAATATTCATAAGCGCTATTTGCGTCTTTGTAGTTGATGAGTTGATCCCAATCTACCAGTGATAGATAGTTACGAAACGTTTCAATGGTATTTTTATCTATTTTTCTTTTTGTAACGCTTATTAATTTGTTTGATTCCTTGATTGATTTTTCTTTGTATATTGAATTTGATGTGAAAAATATTTGGAAATGATCACTTATATCAGTTCTTATGATTCCGCTTTGAGTGTGATATTTCGAGAAATTATTAGTAAAAATATTGTCTATGAGAGTTTCAGTTTAGAGAGTTATGCGAGTTGGTTTATTAATTAATGGTAAAATTTTGTACTGATAAAGAAGATTTAGAAAGCGTTCGACTTTATTATCATTTTTTACGTTTAAAAGGTTTATATTAAAATCCCCCATTAAGTATACTTGTTTATTTCTAACGCTTACTAAATACTGTTCTAAATAGTTTTCAAACGTCGTTATATTTCCGCTAGGTGGTCTATACATAGCGGTTAAATAAACATTTTTTTTGTTATGGATCAGTAGTTCTAAAGTTAACGACATTCCGCATTATTGTTACTCAGATTCCTGTGCGATGGGCTTGTTTGATCTCTACTTCATTCACTTTCAAAGTTTTAGAAAATAATTTTAAAACTTTATCTTCGGTCTCCTCCCAGGTTTCGTTAACACTTTTCGTAATCCCTTCAATTTTAAGATTATTTCGTCTTGAGCGATCTTCTAAAATTCTATTTTTTTCATTAATATTTTGTATTGAGCTTTCTTTCTCTAAGTTGTTACTTACCGTTTTGACTTTCTGTTCATTTAAATGTTCGCGAAAGTTTAGACTTTTCTTTAACTCATTTAATTCTTTTTCTAGTTTGTTTATTTTGTTTACGTTATCAGCAGATTTGTTTTCAATCAATCCCAATCGATCGTTTATTATTTTCAAATTAGAACTCAAAGTTTTTTTCTTGTTGTTTTAGTATTTTTTTCAATTTCTTTTTTGTATTCATTAAACATTTGAGTCAGCATTTTCTTTATTTCTGATACTATTGCAGCCATATTTTTTAAAACACAATTCACAATGAACGAAATATGTCATAGAATATATAGATTTTAAGACACGTGCTTAACTAAGACGCCATCTTTAACCCGCCATCTTAAATGTCAAATATCAAGTTATATCAATATCAATGTTATATCAAGTTATATCAAGTTATATCAATGAAATATCAAGTTATATCAATATCAATGATAATAACTCTAATAAAACTAAAAAACGGCGTGTATCTTGCTTAATTGAATCCCATTCATCCATTGAATTATTTTTTGCTGCTAATAAAAAATTTAGAGATGAATCTATTGTTAGAGCTGCCAAGAGCGTTTAAAATATTTCAAATACAGATAAAGCAACTAAATATTCAGCAGACGGAGCACTGGCTTTAACAATTGATGCCAGTCTGACAAAAGCTTCCTATCAATTGATTAGAAGCGGAGCCTTGAAAAAAGAAAATAACCTTTACCCCGCTTACAATGAATGTCAGAGATGCAAAATTGAAATGTTATCCTTCAAATATAACAGTGGAGGGCTATTCAACTTCAGTTCCTTTAAAAGATTTAATGATTCATACTTTACAAAGAATCTGTGCAGTTCAGAAACCTGTACTGAGGTACTTGATAATGAACGACAAAGCAATAAAAACAATGACACTCGCGTGTAAGGTCGATTTTGATGGTGCTACTGGCCAAAGCATTTTTAAACAAGTTTTATCAGATTCAAACTTATTTTATGAACAAAATGGGACTTTTCCTAAAAGAGGTGGTTCTGGAACAAGCAATGATGGCAATACCTCAAGGCGTGCTTTTGCAGTATATGAACAAACAGGTGAAATTCTGGGTATTGATCAAATCTTATATTCAAATTTTACATTATCTCGGTAAAACTCTCCTCAGGATATGAAATAGACAGCTTAAAATTCAAGGAATAAAGTTATTCTACTATTCAAAGGTGGTGACAAATCTGACATTAGTAATTACCGGTCTATCTCTATCTTATCTATATTTTCAAAAATACTAGAAAGAATCATGTTCAATAGAGTATTTAATTACTGTTAGACTATATGTGCCCCTTTATCCATGGTATTACATGGCTCAATGAGTTTACAAAGTATTGATACATGGACTTGACATATTTAAAAACCTTATATTACCCATCGCACTTATGTCAGAGGAAGCTCAAGAAGTTAGAAATAAAGACTTTAAATCTTATCGCGAAAATTTCGGCCGAAAGACATCTTATCAATAGAATCCTAGTTTCCAGTGATCCTGTTATTTCATCACTGCGTAAATCAACATCGCACCGAACAAATCATAAAGTATTTTCCTAAGATGTTTTACAATTACTTAAACAATCTTTAAACGATGTTATTGTTTTATAATTTTTTGATGTAATTTAAAATTGACAATATTTTTTTGAACTATTTTTTTGTTATTATTACAAAAACATTAACCTAAATAATGAATTGTTATTCAATATAGGTGGGTCGAAAATCCAATATAATATTCAAATATCAACTTACATCTTTGTAACTAAGGAAAGTATCTGTTAACTAAGCAATATGAGTATCCGTAGCAACTAAATTAAAAATATTATCACTTTTATAATAAGTGTGATGTCATATTGATATTCATGCTAAATTTAGGGAATATAGCACTCATAAAATATGTGCAGATAACAAAAATAGGTTGTTGCTAAGCAAAATAAAGGTATTCATAGCAACGAAATAAAAATATTACCTTCATAAAAAGCGCAGACATCATATTAGTACTCATGCTAATTTTAGTGAATATAGCTCCAATATTTAATTAGTTATGAATTTTGTCCAGTAAAAGTGAATTCTGGCCCACTGTACGCTGTTAAATTTAAATACTAAGAGGCCAACAGGGGCTAGAAAGCCTAAAGTGCTGGTAGGCCAAGAAGTACTTAACCCGGCCCTGAAGAAAACATTTGTTTTTCAAAAACTGAGCACATTATTAGCATTAAAACCGAAATCGCTTACAATGAAAAAAAAGTTAGTTATCAATTTTGTAATTTTCTTTGTATTAATTTCTTTTTCTTCAAATTTTCTTTGTATTAATTTCTAATCTTTATATTTTCTAATAATGCCCAAGTACGCTAATCCATTTAACTTTAGAAGCTTTTAAAATTAAACTTTGTTTTGAAAAAACGTTTCAGAAGTCAGAAATAAAAAATAAAAAAAAATTCAACTTGACTATATGGAACACCTTACATCAGGGAAAATTTATTTTTTCATTGAAAGAATTAATATAGCAAAGGTTTATATCTACTTTTTAATATGCTTACTTTTAAAACAGATTCCTTTTGAGGTAGAATCAATACAATTAATATAAAAACATGTTAACAAAAAACGATCAATTTAAATAGTTATTAACTATAAATAATTATTTACAGACATTCCTCAGTATCTAACAACCACCCCAGGTAAGCCTTGACACGTGATCGGTTTTTCGAAGAGTTGCTTTTATAAAACCTAAGAATTGTAATTCAGAAACTCCTCGAATGAAACGAGCGCTAAATTTCTGTTAAGGAGAATTTTTAAGATTCTTCCTTTTAAGATTTCTGGAAAAAAGAAATTTCTGAAAAGATACTGAAGTTGTTCTTCGAGTTTCTTCTTCAATGCAGATTTCTTTTTTTTTGTATCAATTAACGATGGATCAATTACGGTAATAAATGCCTAATAAGAAATCCATATAAAGAAATGAAGTCACTTAAAAAATGTATAAAAATGGAGTTACTTAATAAACACAAACTCAAAAAATACTTCATAAAACAAACAAACAAGAATTGTGTTTTTAATACGACTGCCACATAGAAAGCAATTAAATATCATTTTAATAATTTATTTAAAAAAGCAAAAAATTCAAAGCAACCTGCAACCAATCGTATAGATTTATAAGTTTTCCACATTCCAAGTGAAGCTTATAAAGTATGCATATATCAGGATGAGAAGATTTAATACTCCCAGTATCACTATCGATTTCTTTGCAACATTCACACTAAGCAAAACATTACTTTTTTCATAATTTGAAATTTCATAACTTTATTATTGTTATTATTTTAAAAGAATGAGGAACACATCTGCAAAACGCGCCTAATCACACACAAAAAAAAATTAAAAAGAAATCCATTTCCACATTCTATAGAATGAAATCTATCATCTATTTAAATATTAAACCAATTGAAAAAGTTTTTGTCCTAAAAATTTCTGTTGATGCGTAACTCAAGCCAGTTGAATTTTTCGTCGTTTTCTCAAATTTAATTTCCTTGGACATTTGCGCGTTTTGCAAATAGGCTCCTCCTAGTTTACATATATTGTAATATATTGATGTATTTTATGTTATAAATATATTGTCGGTATACAAGGAAAACGCGCTAAGTCCATTTTTGGTAGTATGGAGTTATTTATATCACTATTTAGTATTTTAAATTCTCTATTGTTTGATATACCACACAAATTTAATAAATCAATTATTAATGAGTTAAGATTTTTTATTTCAACTATTACACAAAAACTTATTATTATAACTATTACGCAAAACTTTTTTGTTCATTATCTCAAAATGATGTTTTTAGACTTTGTATACCGACGATATCACACTTGAAAATTAGATTAAACATTCAGTACTTGGAGATAAAAACTCGATGTAGCAAGTGCTCTTTGTATTGCCAGCCGAGGGGTACCATTTAATCGCTATAATAATTAAATCAAAAAACATATAAGATTACCAAGAAAACATAAGAGATTACTAGAAAACAAAGATTATTAAGATTAGAAAGATTATTAAGGAAACATGTAAGATCACTAAGAAAACATATAGCATAAGAACAATAAGTATATAAACATTTTTTAAATAAAAATATTTACTAATAATCCAACTATCTAACAGTTATCATAAGAAAGTTATGATATTAAAATGATGTAACTATTCGAATAAAAACTCTACCCGTTTCACAGTCTGAAAGTCGTTGTAATAAAATACTTCATGAAAAGGTAACTCAAGAGGAGAAGGCAGATTTTTCCTGAAAAAAAGACAAGAAAATTTTAGCAAAACAATACTTTGAATAGCCTTTACTTCATTATCATCTTTATTTTTTTTATATCAAAAAATTATAAACAAATAAAAAAATTCATAACTATGATTTACTTAAATATTGTATCCATAGCAACAACAACTTCATTGCGTAATTTTTCATACGGAGATTCTTTTCGTTTATCTTTAGCAGCTAACTTCATCTTCTGAACGAAGTAATAATTCAGAAAAAATGTGAGATTTAAAAAAATTAAAATGAGTTTTTTTATTATTCTTAACAGAATAAAGTAAAAATTGATACAATGATAATAATCTCAGAATAATAAAACTTACTGCTATAAATACCAAAATTCATAATAAAATTATATGAGTAAATTAAACAAGAATTACTTCTTGAAGATCGTATCTATTTTTAAATACAGGTAATGGTCTGACTTTTTCTTTTTCTGTAACAACTTCTAGTTCTTCGATATCTAAAATAAATTTAAAAAAAAATAGAGATTACAAATAAATTTATTTGTAACTTCGTTTTATTTAAAATTAAAATTTAAGTTCAAATTTAAAACTCACTATCTAAGTTGTTCAAACGATCAATAAATTGTGTCAGTATTTTAGCATCGTCGAATAATTCCTTGCAATCGCTTTAATTAAACAATTTTGCATTTATTACATATTTTAAACATTATAAAACTTTTAAACTTTTTAAACTATTAATATTCATATTTAATTTAAAATTATAATTAAACAAAAAAAAAAAAAAAAAATTAACATTAACTTTAAGAAAAGAATTTAAAAAAAAATCGCCAAAAAATATCGCTATCTTTACCTTGATTCTTCTAAAACATGCACACATGACATCAAAATAGGCAATAATTCATCACGAGACAGCATCCTATCAACAATAACAAAAAAAGAATATAAAACAAATTTTCACACAATAACTACAATATTAATCAATAATATCATTTGGTGAGCCTTTAACTAAAATCAACCTCACTAATGACATTGCATTTGCATATATCTGATCTTTTGCAATATTCGGACTAATTGTACAATACTCATATGTATCCCTTAACTGAACAGAAAAAAAATATTACACCAAATACGCATTTTAAGAACACAAAAAATAATTTTAGAACACAAAGAACAATATAAGAACACAAAGAACGACTTAAGAACACACCGAAAAATTTAAGAATACAAAAAACAACTTAAAAACGCAAAGAACAATTTAAGGAAACAAGTATAAGAATGAAATTTGGTAATAAAGTTTAAACCTGTCAAAAATCATGTATATAAAGAACAGAAGTTCATTTGTTTTATACCCTTTTTCCAAGAGGTTCCCCTGGAAGCTTACACGTTATAATGAACAAGCATTTTACAGATGGGAAAAATACTCTTTCGTGTTCTTTTAGCTGCTCTAATAGCTTTAAACTTAAGTTCTAAAAACAATAAAAAAAAAAAAAACTAAATAAGATTGAGTAATAATGTAAATAATAAAAAATGTTGTCTATTATATGTTTATTTAAAATATAAAACGTTTAATATATAGCTCAATATGTTTAATATTAATTTAATAATTTATGTTAAATTATGCAATTTATGTTATTAATTTAATAATTGAATGAAGTAAGTACGAGCAAGGGTTTGTGAGATATTTCTACTTTAAATGGTGATTTTAAAAGGTGATTTTAAAAGGTGATTTTTAAGAGAGTTTTGGTGCAAAATTGAGAGATGTTTTTTCAACTATTGTTCTTTCTACTTTGTTATTCATTAAAATAAAAACAAGCAAATAAACTTTAAAAAGTATATAAAAATAACAATGTATAATATTATAATAGATAAAAAACAAAAAAAACTAATGATAAAAATATTCATAGTTTGAAATACTGTATATAAGTTTGTGTATTTTTGTGTTTATTTATGGTTGACACAAAAAAAAATTATATATCTAAAATAAACAAGAGTTTGTGTACAGTTTGTATTTTATTACATTTAGTCACATTATTTAGTTACAGACATCAAACATCAACAAGATAATTAAGTTTTGCTGTCATATCATCAAAGAAAAACCTGAACTATCCATTATATTTCCTGTCAAAAACTATAACCATTAGGGATACGTCACACAGCACACACACCAACAACAAATATTCTTACAAACAGCGACAGAGATGATAAACTGACAGACATCTAGACCTCCCTACATGATCCTTTAATGCACGATTAAGTTGTCATTATGATTTGGACATTTATACTTGAGTTGGTTGTTATTATTTAAGTTATACTGTAACTTGTAAAACAAAAACAGTAAAATCAAAACGGCCACAAAAGATAACATCCCAAAACATAGTTGATAACAGTACTGAAATTTTGCAAGCAGTACTGAAATTTTGCAATTTTGGATAAATTAAGCGATTGCGGATTGAGATGGTCCAAAGCCATTTAGCGATCTTAAAAAGATATTATTTGTAGCAATTGTGATTGCTAATTTTATTTTTCTTAATGTTTTTATGAAAAAAGGTTTCATCATGTTTTAAAACGATGTTGATACAAAATAATCTGGTCAGACAAATTTTACCTTTGGTTATTTGTCCTTCAGGTCAGGCAAAGCTAATTTTAAAATTAACAAGTTTACTTTTAGGACCTAGAGTATCACCAAGAAAAGCTGGTCTTTTAATTTTCTTTATTTGTATAAATTTTTGAAGTTGATTGAAGTAGTAACAAGAAGTAGTAACAAGCTTTTAATTATCTTCTTTCAATTATTTTTAATTTTGGCATATAACAATATGAATTTTATCCCATGTTTGTGTTACCTGTTTTATACAAATAATATTCAAAAAATAATATTTGTGTAGGAATTTGCTATTTTTGTTTTAGAAAAGTTGTTTTTTAGTTTAGTTAAATTTGAGTTAATTCACCCTTTGGCAAGGTAATTTATGTGCTGTAGATGATCGTTTTTACAAAACATGAGATGGTGGGTTACATGGCTGTCCCGCTTTCTGATGGAATACCTTTTTATTCACATATTAAAAAGCCTTTAATTCTAATTTAATTTAAAAAAAAAATTAAAAGATAGCATAGTGTGGAGAAGAACAGCTAAATATTAATTCTGAATCTTTAGACAACATATTTATAAATGTTTCCTAAATACTAATTCTTAGAGCTAAATATAAGTAAAACAGTAAATTTATAATTAGTTGTAATGTCATATATTTCTATAATAACTAAAGTAAACAGAATGTTATTGTTTCTCAAAAGTTCTTAAAAACTAGTTTTAAAAAACAATATTTCATTTTTTGAAACTTTTACATTTGTCTGTCAAACAATAAAAGATATCTTGCTAAATAGTGCTGACTACAAAATATTTGTTAATATTTTATATTACTGCTTTCAATCTCTTAAGGATGCAAAATCAGAGTCTGGAGTACTTAAGTCCCTAACTTTACCTGGAGCCTAGGAATTTTTGTAAAACTATCAAACTCTTTGTTCCTTATAATTAAAAGAGGAAAATTATCTCATTTTTTTACTAACTTTTATTCCAGGAATTATATTGTATTCATTATTACAGCTTTTTGTTTAAAGTAGTTAGTTAATCGTTTGTACAAAGTATGAACTCAATGATATCTATTCATAGTTTACAAGGACTTGAAGAAAACAAAAATTGAATAACCCCATATTTTTTTCACTAATAACTAATTTAAGAATAATTTCAACATTATAACTTGATGTTTAACTTCACGATAAAAAGAAATACTAATGGAAATGTGACAATTGATCATTAGTTATGTTTTACTGTTGTGTTATTATTATGATACGCAACTTGTGTTTTGTATGTTTCCATTATAAAGTTAATCAAAAACAGAAATTACAACTAATCAAAATAGGAATTGGAAAAAATAAAATAGAAAAGAATTTCATGGTATTTTATGTTATTTACTATAAAATTTCTATTTAAATATGTAGAAACTATTTCCATTTTAACCTTGCTCACTTTCATTTTTAAATTCGTCTGTTTTTATTCAGAACCAACTTAAGACAACTGAAACAAAGATTTGAGCCCTAAAAATAATTCAGAAACTTTAAAAGAACTAATCTAACTTAGACCTTAAACCTTTTCTAAGACAACCCATTAAATGCTAATAAGTGTTTGTGTAAATTTTAGGAAATTTCAACTTGTTTTTGACAACCACTTAATTAAATGTTGAGCAACTGTTTTTCCTTACTAGATCTAGACAACAGACTACATTGTAGCCATTTTACATAAAATTTAATCTATGATTTGGTGTAAACATGTTTTTTATTTGAATGCTTGTATTAATTGTTCTTAATAATTTTCATAATAATTTTTTGTTTTATTCTATTACATTAACATTTAGCTGTTCTCTACAAACCCTGATAACAACTTTCAACATTTTTCATTCAAAAATAAAAATATTATATTGGTTCAGAATTTAAAAATAAACTGTTAAACTGTCACATCGAAACTATTGTTTTTTATTCTTTTAGAACTGCATTATCCTCAATGATTCTCATTACCTTGCTATGATAGTACAGAAAAAGTTATCCTGACATGACGTACAGAAGAAGTTATCCTGCCGTGACAGTACAGAACAAAATATGCATAACATTGTAATAGAAACTTCATAAAACAATCATGCTTTTCCAAAATTAAATTGAAAAAAATTTTTTTATAATGTATTATAACATTATCAAAAGACAAAAAAAAAATACTTATGAAACTTGATTGGACTTTGCATCCCTACAATGTCTCAAACTCTATATATTTCTCTATATATTGTTATCTTTATTTATTTCTACACATTGAAATGTTAAACCAAATTTTATGGGTATGATTAATAGTAAAATGAAATTACAAATTATAAATATCTGAAATTTTGAAATGAAAAAAAATATCCTTTGCAAAAATTATAGAATGATTTGACTTATAAATGGTTGTCAAGCAGCTGGATAACTATCACAAGGAGTAGTTACAAATTTCAATAATACAACAAAAACACAACAATACCACATCAAAACACAACAATACCACATCAAAACACAACAGTAATGCCTGCATCAAAACAGAACAATAACACTTGGATCAAAACTCAATAACCATAGTATGGCTTTTATGTTTTTTGGACAAGAAAATTTTCTTGTCTTACAAAATCTCCAATTCTTCTAATATTTATTTAAAATAATTTAGAATTTTTGAACTATTTATACTTTTTAAAGCATAATATTGTATAAAGTCTATATATGTTTAAAGACTTGTTACCTAATTTATTGATAATTAGCTAACTCACAAAAAAGTTTTCATAAATAATGTTTACAAAATCACTAACAGAGCAGCATTAACATCGAGCTATAAATAACCAATATCACTGATGAAACTACATTCACTAATAACTACAAACTACATACACTAATAACATTATTTAGAACACTGGACTAACATTCACAACACTAACAGGAAAAAAAATATTCAGAAATTATGTAAATTGTTATAAAAACAGGTTTTGTCTATTGCTAATGGTAATTATTATTAGAAAGATTGCAAATACTGTACATAATAACTTACAAGGAAAATATAAGTATTATTCAGGTGAAAATAAAACATGCCAATAAGCTAAAGAGACTTTTTAACAAACAAAACATGAAAAAATAATAAAGTTTTGAGATATTAAGTAAGAAATAATTTTTTATATTACAATTGCGAAAAAAAAATTTTTTTTTTTAAATTAATTTATAAAAAAGTAGAAAAAACGCAGTTTAAAAGAATGAAAACATACAATCAATTCTTGTTTCTTGCATAAAATATTCTTTTGCTCCTCTTCTCCTTTTCTTTCTATAAAACTATGTAAAAAATATTCACCATTTAATATCAAAATATTCATTAATATATTATATTCACCATTTAGTATCAAAAAGAAAAATCTTAACACTCAGCGCTTGTTTGTTACAGAGAGAGAGAGAGAGAGAGAGAGAGAGAGAGAGAGAGAGAGAGAGAGAGAGAGAGAGAGAGAGAGTGGGGCGGGTGAAAGGGGTTAGGAAGGGGTTCTGGCTGCAAATATTTTCTGACAAAACAAACTGATA
Organism: Hydra vulgaris; assembly: GCF_022113875.1. Taxonomy (NCBI): domain Eukaryota; kingdom Metazoa; phylum Cnidaria; class Hydrozoa; order Anthoathecata; family Hydridae; genus Hydra; species Hydra vulgaris. The sequence continues at coordinate 10,918,394 of NC_061158.1, read as the reverse complement.
AAAAATGAAAAACAAACTTTTCTTACTTCTTAAAAGATTTTATATTTTGAAAACTGGCAATCTGTGAATTAGTTAAACTATTTATGTATATTTTTTGTTCGCTCAAGTTCATCATACTAAGAACACTAAATTGATTTCTGTAAAAATGTTCCATGACTGAAAACTATAGAAAAAATTTAAAGGAACTTTAATAAATAAAGTAACAATTATAAAACATAAAATTGTAAATTGAAGATTTAAAAAAAAATACAAAATAAATTATAAAGATATAAAACATAAAAAAACATCTATTATTAGGTTTGCAATGTTTAACTTTTAGGTCAATTTTTTTTACAGATTTGAGTTAATAAGCTTTGATGTTTAACCTGGTTTAAATTGGTACTATATACAGTAGGATTTGGAACTTATGCGCATATTGGCAAATATATGCGCATACCATTAAAAAGCTATGCACATAACATGCATATGATGAGCATACAAATTTAATAAATAAATGCTATATAAAATTAATTAAATATTGTCAAATATAGAAGAAAATGTTTTTTAAATCAAACGCAAGAGACTTTAAATTAAAAGAAATAACTTTTTCATTCGATTTTCTGTAATTAATTTTATTTAAAATATTTCAAATTATTTTCATGATTTTTAAACAAATTTCTATATCACAAAACTTAACAATTTAATTTATTTTTGTTACATTTGCTCATTTAAAGTTTCTTCACACTCAAACTTAAAACTGCAACTTCCTCTAAAATGTAGCCAATTTTGTCAATAGTATCTATCAAAACACTATTGGTATATATGAAAACTAATTATTTTATGCATCCGTTTTTCAAGAAATTTCTTGATCGTCAATGAATAAATTGAAAAATTGACCAAGTTTTCTCTGCTTAAGCTGACGAAAAAATCATTTCAATAATAGATTTTGCAACTTCAAAGACTGGACAGTTTTCATATAATAGAGTAGAATGGGGAGAAGTGGGGCAGCCTGAAATTTCTAATTAGGAGTGGTGCCTAAATAATGTTATTTAATGTAAAAAATTAAATTTAATCCCCTCTATTTATCAGAAATTGCTTTGTTTCCTTGCGTGCGCTAGAAGCCCAAATTTTGAAATTTACCTTAAAAAAATTTACATTGGGATGAAGTTGGACAGAAAAAAGAAATATTCATGCCCGCTTCTTTCCGTCGCCATTTAATTATTTCAATTGGTGAAAGCCAATCATATGTCAATTAGGTGATTTTATGATATTATCAGTTTCTATTTAATAATTTGTGTTAAAATGTTGTTTTAAATTTATTTGTCTCACTTCTACTTACACTTGTCCCACTTTACCCCAATAGCACGGTTTCTCTAAAAGCAAAAGTTTACTTATAAATACTTAGTTATAATTGGCTAGAAACTTAAGAGGATTGAATCAGTGCCTAAAAAGGTTTATTTGTAAAAACTTGTTTTGTTCAGTTTATACATCAAATAAAAAAGGTATTTCGATTACCCTAAAAAAAAATTTGCGTGTCCCACTTCTCCCCACTCTCCCCTACCAATAGTGTTTTGATGGATACAAACAACAAAAATGACTATATTTTAGAAGAAGTAGCAGTTCTTAAACTATAAATTTTTCAGTTTTTTAAATTAAAATACTTTTATAATTAACAACTTAAAGTTATGAATTATAAAAGTGCGGTAACTAAAGAGATTTAATAGTGGAATTAAATGTTGTTAACTTTTTATTCCACTATTAAAATTGATGAATTTTTCATTTCAAAAGCACAATATATCGGCGAATATCTGTGCATACAAATCAAAGTAATACAAATACAAAGTAAAGCCCTGCAAAAAAATAAAACAGGATTACATTGTTGCTTTGGTACTGTATACAGTGCAACCCTGCATAAAAATAATACAGGGTTACATCACAGGGTTGTAATTGAATAGATATAATTTTTTTTTTCCAAAACTATTTAATGTGTAATACAATAAATACAATAATGTGAGGATACAAAAATAAAATATTAATACAAAAATAGATTAAAACAATAACTTCACCTGTAGCCCTTTGACAAAGTTTTTTAGTAAAAAATCATGGTACAAAAACGACTCAAACAATAATCGAAACACACGAGGCCCAAGTTTAAATGGAGCATTACTTGTCAAAAGAACCTGGAAATTTATTTGAAATAGTTTTAAATAAAATATTTTTTCTACTTCTTGTAAATAATCATTTTTTACTCATTATATTATTTAATTATTTTCTTTAATTATATAAGATAAATATGATAATTTAATTACATAGATAACTATATTTATGAGAAAAAGTATATAAAGAAATAATTTAATAAACAAATAAAAATAGGTTTTACTGAAATGCTTTTTTCATATGCACATACTACTTATCCTCATCCTATTAAGTTAATCTACCTGACTAGTTAATTGGTTACCTTATGTCTAAATATGTTTCCTATGTTTCCTTTTTCTAATTATATGTTTCCTATTCCTAAATATGTTTAAATATGTTTCCTACCATGACAATACAGAATATGTTATCCTACCAAGTTCTAATTTGAGTATTTTGAGAAAAAAAATTTTCATGAATATGGGAATATTTTTTTTCTCAAAATATTCAAATTAAAACTTTCTATATTGGGACGAACCTTTTTCATTTCAAGTTTGTTTTAGTGACCAGAGCAACAAAATATAAAAAAACCTCAGTATTTTCACTACATAATATTGCATGCCACAAATGTCATACTAAAATAGTTATTTGTGGAAGAATATAGTATAAGACTATAGTAAAAGCCACTAAACCAAAAGCCACTAAACCAAAAAAAAAAGGTAATTGTTCAGTACACTTAAAAATTTTAACTACAGTATATTGGTGTTTGCAAAGAAACACTACATTAATTATTTTTTAACATAAACTAATTTTTTTCAACTTAGTTGTATAGGCAGGTTTGGCACTTAACCATCCATATATATGTTTGTATTGAAAACTTTTTTGATTTTTTATAATCATCCTATATCAAAACTAACAGTTATTTTTAAAAGAGGGCGCTTAAAGGAACAGTGCCCCAGGGTGCCAAAAATGTAAAATACATCTCTGCAGGTGTGATGTTGTTGTGTACCAATAATGAAAATTCTTAGTTATTAAATAAGTAAGATATTAAGCACCATGATATCACAATCAATAATGATCTGTTTTTCAGATTGTATAATGTTGTTAAGCAATTATAATATTTATATTTTTATAAGTTATAACAACAAAGTTTCAAAAAAAAAAAGAAAAAAAAGAGTAGTTCAAAATATCAAAGGAAAAAATGCTAGCATTTAAATATATTAAAAGTATTTAGATAACCTGTATATATTATTATAAATTATTTACAATATACCAACATTGTAAACTTCTTATATAATATATGCTTTATTAATAATAAATGGATTACAATACCAACTTTAAAGAAAAAAATAATTTGTTTGATTGGTCGAATAAATTGTTTAACCGGACCTTAATTAAAATTTATTTTAACAAAAATAATTAAAAATAACCTTTTCAATAACTTCAGTTAAACATATAATTGATGGCTGTGATTGGAACTTTTCAACAGACAGATGAGACGATACAAAATGAGGCAAAGATTGATGCATAGAAGATACTGTTGTAGCAATTCCAAAAAGTAAAACAATTGGAAGGTTTGCAATATGTTCACTAAAAAACATTTCAATGTATTAAAAAAAAACACATTCATAACAGTTCATAATTTTTTTTAAATGATAATAAATATAATAAAAAATAAAATTATAAAGATACTATTTTTAATTGACTAATGGATTAAAATTAAATTTATATTTTTTTGTTTTGTTTACTATGTGAATAGTGGCGTAATAAAGTGGCGTTTGTTATGAGAATAAATAAATATTCTTGCTCTTGTAAGATGATAAATAAAAAATTATCAAGTTTATTCTATGATTTCTTTTTTACGCACATATATCTTTTTTCTTTTCATTTTTGAGAGAAAAGTTAGGTTAATAAAAATAAAATTTTCTTTGTTTTTACTTAGGTTATTACATTTGTAAATAGCGCAAACATTAAATGTAATTTTGGTACTAACTTTTTCACCTAATCGTCATTCAAACTTCCTAAGTGGTTTTCATAATATTAATTAATTTTTTTATCTTACCTCTTGTTTAAATATTAAAAAATGATAAAAAATGGCTTACATGAAATGGTTTACTGCTTAAGTAAAATGGCTTATAACAAATGTGAATGGCGTGCCAGTTTACACTTTAAAACAAGGCCTGTATATATACATGAGAGTTATGACTTTTTAACTTTTTGTAAAATAATTAATTTTCTGTGTCATAAATTGATAAACTTTTGCTTAAAAATAATGAAAATTACTAATGAAAATGGATTTTATTCTAATTAATTTCCAAAAATTTAAAATTTTAAAAATAGAATATAAGTATTATTTGCTGGCAAAGATTTGCAAGATTTATACAATATAAGCTTTCTGATTGAGCAACGCTTACAATTATATATAAATCTGTATTTATCAGAGCAATATCAATATCAGCAATATCAGTCAATCAATATAGAGGTACAATAGCACTTACATTGAAGAAATATATTCAAGTAATACCTTTAATCATAATGTCCTATAAGAAAAGTGCTTCCACTACTGAAAGATACAAGACAATATGAATAAAGAATCATATACAATTTTATTAGTCACATATGAAAAGAAGAGTTGTTCCACTAGAAGATTAATCACAGGAGGATACAAAAATCCAAATTCTTGGTTGTTATCTGTTCCTATGCCAACATACTATTCATTAAACATACTAATAATAGTATTACTACTGTTACAGTAGTTACAAATAACTGTTACTGCAGTTTTCTCTGTTTGAATTTTTATGCCAGTGCACTAAAAAGCGCTGACAGGATGGTCATTTTTAAGCTAGCCTGCACAATTTTAAAAATCTTTTTTTTCCTGCTATTTAAATTAAAATTAAAATAGCGGTAAATAAATATTATATAAAATAATTTAAAAAAATAATTTTTCATAAAAGTTGTCCAAATGAACAAAAATGTTATGTTGCAATTCAAAACAAAATGCTTTTATTTTTTTGGCAAGCACTTTATTATGCACTCGTCAAAACTTTTTCGATCGTGTGGGCAAGCACAAAAAGACTTGAGCGTGAAACCGCTGGCTAAATGGAGAAAACTGCTACTGTAGTAACAAATAAGCGTAAAAGAATCTTAAGAATTATGATTTTTTCTATAAAATTATTTACTCTAAGTGAACAAAAGAAGTTTTAAAGAAGTTTCTCAAGTCACTGTAAAATTAACAAAAAAAAAAAAAAGAAAACTGAATTTAGCAATTAGAGACAAAATTAAATATAAATATATAAAAACAATACTCTAAAGTTGTGGGAAAATATTTTTAAAAACATATCTGTAAAAACTTTTTACAAGTGAATAAATAAAGGCACGACTATAATAACATTTGCTTAGTCTTTACATAAGTAAAATGTATATATATTTAATATCACAAAGTACTACTCTAAAATATTCAAAATAAATTTTACTATCCTTGAAAATATCAATATGAAAATTGAAAACTGAAGTTTTGACATCAAAAAAAAAGGTGGTGAATGGCTCTGTGAGGACAAAAGATTGTCTAATAATCTTCAGATAGAAAACAAAAGATAGGTCGGGTATACTTAAAAAAGAAATGTAGAAATGTAAAACGCTACACTTAGAAGGCTGGTTGCTGCACTTTGATGGTTAACTTAATAGTCACCAAGAACATCAAGTGTTGAAGAATAAACAAAGAGAAGTTAAGTAACAAGCAATAGAAGAAAAAGCTAACACTTTTGTTAAAAGTTGAACAGCTATTTTCTTATTCTTTTCCAGAGGAAAAAAACTAACACTATTGTTAAAGGTATAACAGATATTCTCGATGAATACAATTTACGGAAGAGTATAAAAAATGATTGTAGCGGACACTAGGAATGTAAACACTGGAAAAAGAAAGGCATTGTTAGTCAGTTACAAAGATGTTTTACTGAAAAGAAACCGAAAGAACCACAACTTATTGGTTGTCAACATCATGTTCTTAACCGAGTCCTTTGTGTAGAAATGGATGAAGAACTTGGGGGGAACAACCTGTCACCCAATATCAAATATCCGTTTATCCCGGAACTTGTAAAAAACTTCGAACAACTCAGGAAGAATTTCAAGGATGGTAAAGAATTGATTTTGGAATCGGAAACCATCAAGGCAGGAAATTCCCAAAACAAATCAGTGTGCAGAACAAGCAATCGAGTGTCTTCAAGATCTTTTAGACACCTAGAAAAAAAAAAGCACTTTCACTTTTGATTTATTTTGTTTAACAAAGCATAAGAATTGTATATGCTTTAATTAAGCTGAATACTACACAACATTTTTTCAATATATACAATAGCTTCTTATACTTACGTAGAATTGTTATTTAAGTTTGTAATTTTATATTTATTTGTAATTTAAAGTGGTATGATATTATAATAAACTGTTAAAAACTACATAATAACTCTGCAATTAAAAAAGTTAGAATTAAAAAATAACGACAATAAAATTGTTTGAAATTTGATCTAAATGCATATATAGTAAATTCAAATTTTTGGTTTGTGGGTGACCTTTTTCAATAAGAAAATATTTGTACAAATATTCATCGATTTATGACCCAGAAACATGGGGCCACAAAAAAGTCATAACCCTAATATACACACATACATATATGAATATACACACATAAATATATACACACACAAAAGTGTGTATGTGTGTATATATTTGAGTATGAGGTAGTCATTGCACACCTACCTACAAATTAATATAAAATCTTGTAAAACGGAGGGTGAAAAACTTTCAAAATCTTCTATAATAAACACTAAGGAATTTTCTAGAGAAAAAAAAATTTAAAAATTCATAACTAACATATTCAAGTATTTAACTTTATTTTTTTGAATAATCAAATGATAATACCTTGTACAGACTTTATTGTGTCACTAAAAAAAGTTTTTAGTCAAATAAGTAATTTAAAAAAAATTCTATCAAAATAACAAAAAAATAAACTTAACTTTTTCTTAAATAACAACATACTTAACTTTGTCTTCGCTAACACTCTAAATATATATATATATATATATATATATATATATATATATATATATATATATATATATATATATATATATATATATATATATATATATATATATATATATATATATATATATATATATATATGTATATATATATATGTAAAAATTAGTAAAAAAGCACTTTTTTCTTTATCTGGCAGTTTCAGTAGGAGGATCTGCCAGTTAAAGAAAAAAGTTGAACAAGCATTTTAAACTGACTATAATAATAAATAACTGTTATATTATTCTGTATATACCTCTTGATATATATATGTACTAAATATAAAAAAAATTATATCCATATAAACTTAAAAACATTGCTTTTTTATTTAATATATTTGGATAAATATATATAAATACTTAATACAAAATTACATCAAAAACCATTTACCTTATCACAGTTGTGTTTATACCATGATGTAAGTTCATCAAATGTATAATGATTGAAAACAGATGACTTCTTTTTAGTTTCAACTTTATTGTCATCTTTATTATTTTCTTGTGTATCTGAAGTCATGGTCTAAATATAAGAAAAAAATAATATAACATAAATATTAACAGTTTATTGGTGGTGAGAAAAAAACATGACTGCTAAAATAAAGAAATTTCTGTTAAAGTTTCCTTTAATTAGAACTTTGAACTTTAATAATGAATGCTGTGTTGCATCTTAAATTTGGTTGTTGAATTTGATTCAAGTGTTGAACTTGAATGTGAACAGTACTATGAGATATTGTATCAATAACAAAATATATTGTATTAATAACAAAAACAAAAAAACACATTACTATTAAATAAAAATAAGATTTTAAAACAATACATGTAAACTGGTTGGTTCACAACATGAAAATTTAAAAAACTTTTAAAAAATAGTGTGAGAATAAAAAAAAAATCACAAAATTTAATTAATTTCAAATTTTTTTCAAACTTTTTAAGTCTAACATTTCGCTCAAACTTTAAATTTTATTTTTAAAATAGTGAAACTATATAAAAAAAAAAAACTATCATTACATGGCCTACTATAATTACACGGCCGGATATCTTGCTTTTCCGAGTGAAAAATTAGAAGGGTAACTTTTAGATTTTCTTAAGCGTCTTTTAAAATTGTTTACTTAAATATTCATAATATGGTTAATACATGTGCTGTAGTTTATTGTAAAACTGGATATAAAAAGAGGGAGAATCAAATTGATGTCATTCCTGAAAAGCATCCTTTTTTTGGATTTCCAGGAAATAATCCTGATTTAAACAGTGGGTAGCATTTGTCAATCAAAAGTTATGGAAGCCCAGAAAGAATTCGGCTATTTGTGCTAAACATTTTGAAGAAAAATATTTAAAAATTGGCAAAAGAGTAACATTAGTTTAGGATTTAAATCCCGTTCCAACTATTTATTGCCTAACTGAAAAAATACCACTATCAGTATATCCAACTACATCGAAAACTAGAAAGCCAACGTCTGTCCTTCATTCATTAAACAATCAGGATGAATCCAGTATATTTATAGAAAAAGATAAAATGCACTGTTTAAATGATTTAAATAACTTTAGCCTTGAAGGGTATCAGCTTAAAATATTTAATGGGAAATACATATTTTTTAAGTTAGAAATTAATCAACACTTAGGTATTTTTGAAGTTACAGAAACAATTGTAGTTGATGAATTTATGCATATTTAATTAATTTCTAAATCATCTTATATTCCATTGCCCCCATGGTTGCGAAATATTGGCTGTGTATTGAAAGAAAAAAAAGTGTATTGGAGAATTTTCCAGCGTATATAAAAAATTACATTGAAGAAAATAGTTTGTCAAATGGTTTAATAACTGAACTCAACGAAATAAAATACAAAAAACCAGTTGATCAGCCAAATTTTTTATCAAATCTTCTACGATATTCCCTTATTCTTCTATATACATCAGCGTAGGCTTATAAAATCTTGTTCGAACAGTTTCCTCTACCATCATCATTTAGTCTTTTGAAAAAAATTAGTAAAGGTGGGGTAGAATCATTAAAATCTATAAAATGTTTATTAAACCAAGACAAAATTGGTAAAGATGTTGTGCTACTGATGGATGAAATATATTTGCAGAAAGAAGCGCAAGGTGGTAGAATGATAGGAGTAGATAATAAGGGAATTTTATATAAAGGTGTAATGACCCTCATGATTGCTACTTTGAAAAAAAAGTTTAATTTTGTTATAAAAGCTATACCAGAAGTAAAAATTGAGGGTAAGTGGCTAGCTAACCATGTTGATGAGTGCATTACATCTCTACAAGAGAATGGTTTTCATGCTTGTAGTGTAATTTCTGATAATCATTCTACTAATGTTTCTGCTTTTTCACATTTGATGCAAAAATATAAAAATACCAACCATGTTAGTAGTATTACTTATCCTACAAAAAAAAGATAGTATAATAAACTTATTTTTTGATGCTGTCCATCTTCTCAAAAGCATACGAAACAATTTACTGAATTCTAAACGTTTTATATTCCCTGCTTTTCATTTTGATCAGTTTCATGATGTTATTGATGTACATGCTGGTGAAATATCATTGAGTTACTTCATGATGTATATGATTAAGACCAATTACTTCAGTCAAATTTAAAAAAAAGGTTTCAAATTATCTTACAAATCACTTCATCCAGGAGATAATAAACAAAGTGTACCACTTTCTCTTGCAATATTTGACCTCACAACTTCTGCAGCTATTGAAAGTTATTTTCCAGATAGGACTGATGCCTCAAGCTTTTTAAAGTTGATAAATATATGGTGGACAATAAGTAACAGTAAGCAAAAATATAACAACAATTTTTGTATTGGAAATGCAGCTGTTATGGGTGACATGAAACCTTTATTTTTGAGGAAGCTAGCCAAATGGATTGAGAATTGGCAATTATCTCAAGTTTCCGACTCTCAAAAGTTTACATTAAGTAAACAAACATCAAAAGCATTAAGGACCACTTTTAGATGTACAGCTTCACTTCTTGATGATTTAATTTAAGAGGGGTATCATTATTTTTTAGTATCACGCTTGCAAACTGATCCATTAGAACTAAGATTTTTAAAGTATCGTCAAATGAGTGGTGGCAGATTTTTAATTGGTTTGCGTGAACTTGAAACATCTGAGTGCATATTAGCTTTGAAAACTTTACTTAAAGAGTCAGTCAATATCTGGGAGGAAATATCTGTTAGAGAAGAGAGTTGTAATATATCTTTACTTAAATTATTTAATGATAAATTGCAAGAAATTTTACCAGATATTGAAAAATGCAGTTTAGATTCAGAGAGCTTTGAAGTTGCTACAGTTATTTCTGGTTATGTTGTTAAAAAGTTTAATAAAAAGATCAAATGTGGTGTTTTCAAAACTTTTCTATTAGCTGAATCTGGTGAGCTACAATGTCAATATTTAGAAAAACTTTCTTGTGGTGGATTAATTTTACCAGCTATTGATCTTACACATTATGTTGCCAAAGCATTTGCAATATTAGATACTGCAACTTTGCTTATAAGAGACTTAACTCTTTCTGATCTGAGGTACATCTTTAAATTAATCAAGTCATTACAAATTTAAATATTTTATTATTAATAAAATTATTACAATTTTATATTGATGAACAAAGTACAATATAATATTCTCTTATTCTTAAGTTTTTAGAAACACTATCATCAAGCAAAAGAAAATGTCTAATTTTTGAGACTTAAGTTATATTTGTCAAACAAATTTTATATTATATACACACTTCAATTAAAACAAAAACCTGTATAAAGATTTTAGTTTTAATTGTGGTAAGTGAGGCCAATAATGCTATACAATATATTTATGTTTTGAAAAGTTACCCTTCTAATTTTTTGTAGCAAAAAGCAAGATATGTGTAATTATAGTAGGCCATGCGTATAACAATTTAAAATATTCTATGCTTTTTCAAAAAAAAGTGTTCTTTTTCAATCCTGCCTAAAATGGGTTAAAAGAAATTTTTAATAGTGAGAAACTATAAAAAATGAAACCCAGAAACCATGACAATGTTTTATAAATATGCTGTTTCTCTTTTAACCTTTTAATATTAGATTTTAATTTTCCAATATTAGATTTTTTAAATTCTAATACTAGAAAAATAAAAATTATAATAACAAGAATAAAAAATATAAAAAATTTGTAAATAAAATATATATGAAAATAACAAAAATATTAAAAAATAATAACAATTTACTTGGTCACATAATTTTACTTGATCAGCTGATGCAACTAATGAATTAAAAATTAACTTTAGCATTGACTTCAAATCTAAAGAAAAATTATTTTTCATGATTTATATGTAAACATCTTTTTTATATTAATCTCGCTATCTCTGAAAGTCTCGGTCTCTCTGAAAGTCTCGCTATCTCTAAAGGTCTTGCAATCTTTAAAAAGAAAAAGCAAAACTATTATTAGAACTATTATGTAGGTTGTCTTCTTCTTTTTTATGATTTCTTTTTATTTTTTTTTTATTTCAACAAGTTGCCTTCTTTTATATCTTTTCTTTTTAGGTTCAACACTTGTGTGGTGCTTAGATTTAAAAAAGGAAAATGGCTTAACAGAAAAGCTGTATTTTGTAAAATGTATTTTTTTACAACCTAATACCCAACCAAAAAATACTAATAAATAATAAATAAATAAATTACTTCCTAAACAACTTTTTTTTAAAAAAAAAAAATTAAGCTCCTAATAACAGCAAATAACCCAAGAGCAGTTGCTAATTTCTTGTTTTACCTTTTCCAACTTTCTAACTTTCTGGCAACAATTTAATCAGGAAGTCTCTACAGCTTTATTGATAATCCTACCATTCTGTTTGAAATATAGGTTTGGCTGGTTTTGGATTAAAATTGGAAAAAAAGCAATTTATGAAACTTTTTAAAAAGTATATAGAAAAAAGAAATGGATTTTAGAAAAGATTTGCAAATGGTATTGCTGGAGAATACTAATTTCATAATTTTATGACATTAACAAGTCCCTTGAAACAAAAATAGAATTGACGTTTGATTTTCTTTACTTATATTTATATTCCAAAGCTACATTGGAAAAATGTTACGTTATGAATAGACCTGCTCAAAAACTAAACTGTTCAAAAGACCTGCTCAAAAAAAGTGGATTTAGCAATGACTCAAAAAATAAAAAATAAATTTGCAAAAGTAAAAATCCAGTAAACTATTGCTCCTGGCTCAGGAAAAAAACATTTTTCTATACTAGAAAATTTTTTTTTTATTTTTTATCTGAAAAGAATTTGTATAAAAAATTGATTCCAAATATGGGGGCACAAAAAATGGTGGATGGAAGAAGACATTTTCATTGAATACTTATACCATTTTGTTTTATGATAAAAAGACCTTATGTTTATTTTGTTTATTTGTTTGTTTTGTATTGTTCTGTTTATTTTGATGATGAGTCATATTTCTTTTGAAACTGTTATAAAAGCAATTGATAATCTTTTTTCAATTGCTTTTAATTAACTATTTTATGCTATCAAATTGTTGATAGCATAAAATAGTTATCAATTATCAACCAACTATTTTATGCTAGAAAATTGTTTGCATCTGCTAGAGCAACTTGATTAAGGAGTCTTTTGCCAATTTAAATTTGCATGATATGAAATTCTGGCTAATTGGTATAATGAGTCAAGAATGAAGGTGGTTGGAATTCTGTGTTTTTATTTTTAATAAAAAAACTTTCTGATACAACCTTTAAGTCATTTTTAATTTTACTTCATTTAATACAGTCATTTCCAAAATTTGGAATTTTTGCTATTGATCCAACTGCTAACTATCTGATAAGTTAACTCCATCTAAAATCTTAGAACACCTTTCTCAGAAAACAAACAGTTGTGATAATTATCTCAAAACATCACTTCAGACACCAGCATTAATAATCAAAATACTTGTGAATTTGTTTCTATTGAGAAATCTAAAAATAGCTATGATTAACAAAAAATTATAATACTAGCAAACTAAAATTTAAAAAAACACTAAGCATCACAAAGGATGATGCTTGTTCACACAATAAATGACCATAAAAAAAAGGCTTTGGCATGCTTGTTATGAGATTTTATTGTGTAATGAAAACGCATAATGCTAACAAATATAACTTTAACAAAGCTGATATTTACATCCTTAAAGTTAAATGATGTCATTAGAATATTTTAGGTAAACAGATTCTACTTGATGACCAGCTTCGAATCCCTTCATTATTTATTAGGCTAGCATAGATGTATTTATAATACATTGTTTCTAGTTTAAAATGTTAAATGCTGGATCTTCTTGACATCTTGATTTAGCCTGTGTCTCTGTTTTTATGACTAGGCAGCTCATTTTATTATTTCCTAATGAGGATACAGCTCTAAAACTCAGTTTTATGGTTTTGAGGCCAGCTGGTAGTCAGGTTTCCTGAATTCTGAGGTAGCTCTCAGAAAAGCTGATTCCATCAATAGCTGTAAAATATCAGAGTACTAACAGTACCATGTTGTGCATGGATGGTGTTTTGTTTGTCCTTTTGCTGTGCATTGCCAAGTGGACATTTGGATTTTTTTCAAAAAAAAACCTAAGCTTTAACATTTTATTGTTAAAGCTTAGGGTTTATTAATAGTAATGAGGCAATTGCTTGTACTGTTAAATAGAGTACTGAGTACTATATGTACTTTGCGTCAAGTTCTTTATCAAATTTAAATAATGACTTGAGTGTTAAAAAATATAAAACACAAAAACCCATCATCATCACCAAGCTCTCTAAATCTATCAGCCACTAATATCCACAGACTATTCCTTTATGCGCTTTCGTTTAGCACTACTTCACTCTATCACCTTTCTCTTTGTTCTATATCCCTCTCCTTTTTCTAAAGACTGCACTCTTTTTGATGTTATTTCTGATCAAATTAACCAAGCCCTCTCTCTTTAACCTTCAAACAATATTGTTTTGGCTGGTGACTTTAATGCTCATCACACTGAATATCTTGGTTCTAGTGTCAATGTCTCTGCAGGCGTTAAGGCCCACAACTTTTGCTTTTCTCATCCTCTAACACAATTACTAAATTTTCCAACTTGCTTTCCAGATAATCCAAATATATATCTTGTTTCTAGTCAGTGTTCAGTTTCTTCATATTCACCCTTAAGTGCTTCTGATCACGATTTAATCTTTCTAAAACTAATATATCATTCTTCTTTATCATGAGAATACCCCTATTATTGTACCTTTTATAACTACCTTAAAGTTGACAGAAATTCCATGATTTTCTCTGTGATGCACCTTTTGCATTCAGGCTGGCATGGAATCCTTCAATCCCTCTTGATGATTCCAAAAAGTAAAAAAGTTTTGTCTAATGCCAAAGCCTGCTATTCTCAGGTCACATAATCTTGTATTTTATCTCAAGAATTAGGCTCCAGAGACTTCTGGAGAATCTTTAATAGTTTCAATATTAAGGGCAAATCTGTTATTACACCCCTCTTGCATGGTTTAGATTTTGTTACCTCACCTAAAGACAAAGCTGAATTGTTTGCTAAGAACTTTTCATCAACCTTATCTCTTGATTCCACATGCTGTTACATCTACTATCTTATAGAATGCTGCTTCAAGAAAGGGCTGCTACATTGACTGAGGGTTTGGCATGAGGCAGCATTACTTTTTTTTATTATTTCAAATAATATTCATGATGTTTAAAAAAACCTCCACTGATGAGAGGGCAACAAGCAAAAAAAATTTACATTTTAGACTGCTCAACTGTAGCTTAACCAGCAATCTGACTCATTTAACCAGCAATCTGACTCATTTAACTATTGTCCAATTAGTCTTTCTACTATAATATGCAAGGTTTTTGAGTTTTCAATTTACAAACACTTAATCTTTTTTTGTTTGTTTTTTTAACATCTCTTTCAACAAGGCTGCAAGCAACCACTTTTAGAGTTACTGGAAGGGAAAAGATGAAGTTTTTGGAGCATCATAATGATTGACAGACAACTTAAAAGATTGCAAATTATATGAATCAGGAAAACAAGATGAAGGAAGCGAATTCCAAAGAACTGTTGTTCGAGGAAAAAAATCTAGACAAGAGTTTTTGGAGCACTTAGGAATAGTCACAGAAAAAGGATGAGACTTAATTGGATGATGAGTAACATAATAATGAGTTTTAGTAGCACAAGAGACTCTAGCTCTTTAGAGCAGTGCCTATTAGAGTTTTTGTAGAAAAGAGAAAAAGAAGCAACATTACAACGTTGTGATAATGGTTGGAGGATGGCTGCAAGAGCAGGTCCAACTATGTCTGTTTTCAACATGGCACTGTTAGTACTCTGGTATTTCATAGCTGTTGATGGAATCAGCTTCTCTGAGAGCTACCACAGATTTTAGGAAACCTGACTACCAGCTGGCCACAGAACCATAAAACCGAGTTTTGGAGCTGTACCCTCATTAGGAGATAATAGAATGGGTTGACTTGTCACAAAAGCAGAGACACAAGCAAAACCCATTCTTTTAAATCAAGAAGATTCACCATTCAACATTTATTATAAATACATCTGCGTCAGCCTAATAGATGAAGAAAGTGTGCAAGGCTGGTCAAAAAATACAATCTGTTTACCCCCTTACAATGTATGGAAAGATTAGTTTGCTAAACAATGCATCCAAAGGCTGGATTGTTAAACGATGCATTGAAAGAATAAAAAAAAATTTAGAAAAAAAAATTTAGAAAATTTAAAAGAAGTTAAAACTTGTATACATCATGCATTTTCTTTATCTGTCATTTTTTCTTTTATGTTAACAAGTTTTTAAACTTTGGATGATGACAGATTTGTTCTCCTGTCACAGCAGATATTTCCAGCAGTGAAAAACACTCGCTCAGAGCTGGAGAAAGCTACTGAAATTGCCATATTTTCCTGGCAAGCAGGCAAGTTTGGGATACTTAAATGATTGGTTCTTCCAGAAACTAGGTATATACCCATTATCAGCAATCAGCGTTATTTTTAGCTTTTTAACTCCGCCTCAATCTCCATTATCAAGGTGGTCCCTTTTTCCGGGTTACAAACCACTTTTCTAAATGCTTGGACCTTCAAGCTTTCACAAGACCTTTTTATGTATCCAGTTATTTTGTTTTCTTGAGGCTATGTATATGTGTCATTGTGTCTTGTGTACTCATAAACAAAACTTATGTTCATAAACAAATTATGTCAAATGAACTTTACACGATATTGAATTAATAAGTAAAAAATAAATTTTTTAATACATTTGTGAAAAGAATTCTTACAAACAAAAAAAATCACTTTTATAAAACAAAAAATAAAGATTTTGATTCGTTTTCACATTTTGATTCATTTTCACGTTTATTCTACAATGAAATTTTTGAAATAATGATTTAGTTAACAAGAAAAAAATGCCTTAACTTAATAAATAGTGAGAATATTTTACATTCCTTTGAAACTAAATTTTTTGTTCTACGTTTTATTAACTATTTACTTTAAAACTAAAGTTACATTTTTAAAATCATAATAAATTTAATTAAACATCTAAAGACAATTTTCACAATAATAACAAGATTTAATATTCTGTCTCTTAACAAACTTCTGATGAATCTACCCAATCTTCTAATATAGTTAGAAAAAACCAGTAATTTTATTATTACAATTACTTTGTCTAGTATCTTTTAGAAGAGGTAACCTTTATGTATGTTAAAGACTAAAGTAGACCTTATGTAAAGTTACATTATTAAGTGTTTTAATTAAAAAAAAAAGGTAAAAATTAGAAGTATAATTAAGTGTATCAAACATTTTTTTTTCTGAGACAATTAATGCATACAGGTGACCAAAGGAGATGTCCAGTCAGGCGGACATAAAGGTCGTGATTCTAAAACAGATTGTAGATTGTTGATTGTAGAGGTCTGCAGCAAGAATCCAAGAAGATAGATATACAGAGGAGTAGCAAAACTCATTCCAAGTGGAAAAATAATCTTTATATCAGAGGGGGAAAACATATGAGCACTTTATGCAAATGACAATAATATCACTTATGTGGGATTAAGCCTATATGCTTGCTGGTGAATTTATGCCTAGCATATTCAAAAAAATATATAAATGAGAATATATACAAATGAAACCAAAACCATTTAAAATATGTATCACTGGCTATGCGTAAAAACAAAATATGTTAGTAAAAAGTAACATTATCAAAAACCACCTGTAGACTAGTATAGTAAATAATGTGATAACATACAGTGTCTGTACAATAAAGATAATAAAATTATAATAAAGCGTTGAAGATAAGCAAAGACAGTTATGTTTAAAACCAACAATAATAAGAGTTGGCTAGAGTTGTTAAAACCAATAAGAATAAAGTAGTTAATATAGGGTGATCCTCCATCCTCAGTAATCCATTGAAACCACCAATTTTAGGAAGCCCAAGATCTGGACTGAGGCAACTCATCTGGGGCAAATTCTTACAATAGACCTCATTACCATAGATTAATAATAACAAAATAATTAAAATTATTTTATTATTATACTCATACCATAGATTAAAAATAACAAAATAATTAAAATTATTTTATTATTATATAAATGAGAACAACAACTAGTTTTAATTTATACTTTTTAGAAAAACAATTTAAAGCATTCTAATAAATAAGACAACTTTTTTAATTTTTCTTAAAATCATTTATTTTATAAATACATGTTTCGACTATATCATAGCCATCATCAGTTAAAATATATTAAAATGCTTAAATCAAATTATTAAAGTTAAGTTGAACTAATTGAGACCTTATAATAAAAATACAATAAAAATGCAATTAAAAAATGTAATGAATGTTTTAAAAAAGATAAAAGAACCGGTAGCGTTACAAGGAACTAGATGTGAGTTAATTAATAGTGGGTTTTTCCCACTCAATGTACATGCTTTCTTTGAGTTTTAATATGTATTTATAATGTAAATGATTTTAACAAAAATTAAAAAAGTCTTATTTATTAGAATATTTACACATTTTGTGCTGAAGAGAAACTTTGGAAATACAATAAATGACATAGCACACAAGTACAAGCAATTTTTGAAAAGTGACTTTAGAAAACTAGAAAGATTATAATTTAAGTTATGCAAAGGAAATTTAGATATTGATTTTTTATATAATTGCAAAAAGTTTGGAGTTTTGCCGAAGTTTATTTGTTTTAATTTACCGGGTGTATCAAAATTTGACACTCGTCTTATAAGGAAACGATTACTCAGAAGTGCAATAGCAAAACGCAACAAGAAGATACAACAGTTTTATAATGAGCGTATTTTTAAATTTTATCAATCTACTGTTGATTGGTTTATTTTATAAAAAAGCTTTGAAAAATAACATCGAAAAAGAAATAGAAAAACTTTTGAAAATACATAAAAAGAAATTTAAAAATTTAACAAATGATCAGTTTAGCTTTTAATAATTTAGATATTATTTAGAATCTTACTTCATTTTAGCTTTCAGAGGACAAATTAGACATCCTTAAAAATGGACTGAACTTCTTTACTCTATCACAATATCTTAAAAGAACCGATATATATTCTTCATTCGAACTCATAAACCATTATCTTCAGAATAATTTAAAAAATAGTAACAACTCCAGTCAACTTAGAGCTGAACTTTCTTATCTTGCTAATTCCTATATATATAAATATCGCCTATTTAAAGGAACTCTAAAAAAAGTATGGAATTCTGAAAAAATTATATAAAAATCTAAATATCCTTTTTTGAAAACCAGTTAAGGGAAATGGTGTGGTTATTCTAGATAAAAAAACTTATGAAAATGGTCTCTACAAAACCACTAATGATTAATTTTAAAATGTTAAAATAGATGTCACTATCACCAATGAAACTTCAAAACCTTTTAAGGAAACTCAAGAAAAAAGATTTCTTTGATGAATCCAACTATATTAAAATATATCCTTTAGGTTCTCGTCCAGCCCGCATCTATGGTCTTCCAAAATTACATAAGATGATTTCTTCCAACGATAATATAAGTTTCAGACCTATTGTATCATCCATTGGTACTTATAATTATCAATTAGCTAAATTTCTTAGAGAACTACAATACCTTCTCCACTAATACCTTCGGAATTCTACACTAAAGATTCTTTCTTTTTTATTAAAGAAGTAAACCAAGCAAGCCTTCATAAACATTTCTTAGCATCTTACGATATTACAAGTTTATACACCAATATTCCACTACAAGACACAATAGATATTGCCGTCAATAGCATTATAAATAGTAAAGTTAATCTTAAAATTATAAAAAGTGATTTTAAAAAACTCTTCAATTTTGCAACATCTCAAACTCATTTTCTCTTCAAAGGACAAATTCATGACCAAATTACGGTGTTGCTATGGGTTCTCCCTTAGCACCTATTCTTGCTAATCTTTTCATGGAAAATTTAAAGATAAATGGCTCAAATCATAAACAGAGAAAACCAATCTTTTATAAACGGTATGTAGATGACATTTTTGCTGCTTTCACTTCCGAAAATCACGCTAATTTATTCTTGGTGTATATCTATAATAAACATAGCTATATTACTTTTACAATGGAAAAAGAAATTCAATCAAAAATGTCTTTTTTGGACCTAACTCTAAATAAAACAAATTCTACAAATACCACTGTTTTTCATAAGAAAACTTTGTCGGGACTCTACGCAAACTTTTTTAGTTTTACTTCATTTTCATACAAAGTTAGTCTGGTAAAATGTTTAATTGATAGAGCTTATAAAATAAACAACACTAGTCTCGGTCTTGGTCATGATATTAACAATATTTTTAAAGTTCTCAAATGCAACTTGTACATGTTTTGGTTGATTAAGAAAATCCATAGCTCTTATATTAAATACACCAATGTCAACATTTCATCACGTTCAAAAAACCTACAAAATTATCAATATTTCAAACTTCCTTAAATTGGAAAAATGTCTGATTTAACCAAACAAAAACTAAATGCAATCATTAAAAGATGTTGTAAATCGATTGATTTACAACATCTTTTAAAGATTGGTTTTTACTTCAATTAAAATTTCAAAATTCTTTTCCACAAAAGATCCTTTTCCTAAAGACTTTAATTCATTCATTGTCTATAAATTTGAATGTGCATGCTGTAAATCCTGTCATATTGACAAAACTACTTGCTATTTAAAGACACAAATAATCAAGCACCAAAAAAAGGGATAAAAAATTACACATTTATAAACATATTCATTCAAATGAAAGCTGATTTAGTATTTTTAATCATGCTAGTTTTTCAATTTTGGATTCGACCACCAACAAATTTATATCAAATTTATATCAAATTTACTCAAAGAAAGCATGTATATAGAGTGGGAAAAACCCACTATAAACAAATGAACCATGTAAAAATGACAATTTCAATATAGTTCTTTTTAACATTACCGGTTCTTTTATCTTTTTTAAAATATTTGTTACATTTTTAGGTTGCATTTTTATTGTATTCTTATTATAAGGTCTCTATTAGTTCAACTTAATTTTAATAATTTGATTTAAGCCTTTTAACTGATGACGGCTATGATATAGTCGAAACATATATATATATATAAAATAAATGATTTAAAAAAATTAAAAAAATTTTCTTATTAATTAGAAAATATATATATATATATATATATATATATATATATATATATATATATATATATATATATATATATATATATATATATATATATATATATATATATATATACATATATATATATATATATATATATATATATATATATATATATATATATATATATATATATATATATATATATACTATATAATAAAAAGCGTAATAAACTTTATATATATATATATATATATATATATATACATATACATATATATATATAAATTAGTAGAAAATCACTTAGCAAAATTTTTTCTCATTTAACACTGTGTTTCATCAATAAAGACTCATCAGAAATGAATATATATATATATAATATATATATATATATATATATATATATATATATATATATATATATATATATAGATATATATATATATATATATATATACATATATATATATATATATATATATATATATATATATATATATATATATATATATATATATATATATATATATATATATATATATATATATATATATATATATATATATATATATATATATATATACAGGGTTCCCACTATTAAAACTAAGGCTAAAATGAAGGATTTTAAGGAGATTTAAGAAGATATTTTCCTAATATTTAAGGAGATTTGGTCGCAAACGACATTTTTTTGAAAGAAAAAGTAAGGATAATTAAGGAGAAAACGATTACATTAAAAACATAATCTTATTTTTTTTAATAAATTTTAAATATAACAGAGAAATTATTATTACTTTTTATATATATATAATATATATATATATATATATATATATATATATATATATATATATATATATATATATATATATATATATATATATATATATATATATATATATATATATGTATATAAATTTTAATATATATATAATAACAAAAATAGGTTTGAAAACTATCAAAAATCTACATATTATCTTCTTTATTAACAAGTATAATCATTCACTATAAATAATTTTTCTAGATGAATAAAAAAAAATAAGGAGGAATTAAGGAGAGCAGTTAAATTTTAACTTTTTTAAAGGTTATTTAAGGAGATTTAAGGAGGCTTTTATTTTTTAAGGATATTTAAGGTTTTTATGGAGGTGTGGGAACCCTGATATATATATATATATATATAATATATATATATATATATATATATATATATATATATATATATATATATATATATATATATATATATATATATATATATATATATATATATATATATATATATATATATAAATTTTAATATATATATAATAACAAAAATAGGTTTGAAAACTATCAAAAATCTACATATTATCTTCTTTATTAACAAGTATAATCATTCACTATAAATAATTTTTCTAGATGAATAAAAAAAAACAAGGAGGAATTAAGGAGAGCAGTCAAATTTTAACTTTTTTAAAGGTTATTTAAGGAGATTTAAGGAGGCTTTTATTTTTTAAGGATATTTAAGGTTTTTATGGAGGTGTGGGAACCCTGATATATATATATATATATATATATATATATATATATATATATATATATATATATATATATATATATATATATATATATATATTTATATATATATATATATATATATATATATATATATATATATATATATATATATATATATATATATATATATATATATATATATATATATATATATATATATATATATATATAATACTAGGCGTAAAATCTGTTAAACTTAAGCACTATTTTTAAAAAGTTAAAGTATCTTTTCTAATTTTCTTTTATGAGTAAGAACTTAGAATTCCTAATATTTAATCAAACAGCAGCAGCAACAACAACGACAACGATGATGACAACAACAACAATATATTTAAATTGTAACACTTGAATAGTAATAAACAAAATAAATAATATTAAATTAATATATAGACTATAAATGAATAAAATATTAAAAATTTAAATTAAAGATAATTTAAAAAGTTAAAAAGAAAATTTGTAGGAAAAAAACAACTTACTACAACATTCTTTGGCTTTTACACAAGCTATATATGGTGTAATTTTTTCTTTCAACTCAGTTTGAAGATGAGAAAAAATAGTTTCATGATCTGGTAAATTTACACCTGATAAAAAAATTAAGTAAAAAATTTTTTATCTAAATAATAATACTTCAGCTAACGTTTCACATCATATTATGTCATTTTTAAGAGGGCTTTCCTTATTGTTTATGCAGACTTTAAAGCAAGTTTAGAGTTTAGTTCAAAGCAAATTAGAGCTGATAATTTCTTTTTAGGTCTCAAGGAAAACTGATATAGTTCTTTGTTTAAGTTGTTTAATTAGCAGTTAGTAAGTGACTCAGCAGATATTTGACCGCGGCCGGGACCAGATTTGTGACCGGGGCTGCATAAACATTTATACATCCTAAAGTATATTCTTTAAATTCAAAATTCATGTTATATTTTGTATATATATGTATATATAAACACCATTATGATCAACATGATTATCATAATAATCATTACCATCATGATAATGATGATGATGATGATCATCATCATTAGGTTTTAGCCTTCCTCTTTTATTCTATTTCTCTAATATAAACAATTTAGAGCATTTTTTTCTCAACTAAAGCTCATTTGTTAAATTTGTAAGGCACTCTCTTCAAGTTTTCTTACTTACTACCACTACCATTTTCTACTGAAGCTGCTACCTCTCTAGATGCTAATACCTAAATCGTTTTAATATTTTCTAACAAACGTTGTTTTTTAGAAAATATCTTAGGTTCTAGAGACTTTTAGATAGCCTTCAACAGTGTCACTAACTAAAGTAAGTCTAACATTTAATCTCTAATTCATAGGTCTGATCTTTTTACTTCTTCCCAGAACAAAGCAGAGTTTTTTGAAAAGAAACCTTACTCTAATTTGACCCTTGAATATAATGGCCACACTCTTCCTGGCAGTTAAACCGTTTGACTCATTGTTAAACATCAAAATCACTCTGGTTTCCAATGCTAAAGTTAATTTTCAATTAAACACTTCCACAGTTTGTGCTCCACACAAAATTTCCAACATCGTCTTAAAAAAGCGTTCTCCAGAACTCTCTTCAATTTTTGATAAACTTTTAAAAAGTGCTAAATAAGTGGTTCCAATTTTTCAAAACTCTAGAAAATACTTTGACCTCTTCAACTATCCTGCAATTAGTTTTCACTCTATATTATTATTAGTTCCTCTACAGGATTTCCGCTATTAAAACTGAGACTAAAAGTAAGGATTTTAAGGAGATTTAAGGAGATATTTTCCTAATAATTAAGGAGATTTGATCGTTAACAATAATTTTATGAAAGAAAAAGTAAGGAGAATTAAGAAGAAAACAATTACATAAATCAGAATCTTATTTTTTTCAATAAATTTTAAATATAAACAGAGAAACTAATATAAATTAATATATTAATTTATATATATATATATATATAAATATAAATGTATATATATATATATATATATATATATATATATATATATATATATATATATATATATATATATATATATATATATTATATATATATATATATATATATATATATATATATATATATATAATAAAAAGATAGGTTTGCAAAGAACTATACATTTTTTTCTTTATTAATAAATATAACAGAAGTCAACAATTTATGTTTTCTAAAATCTCTATGAAAATACAATTCTTTTGAGACACAGTTTGAAATACTTTTGAATAATATTTTTTTTGACAGTATTAAAGATTTTAACCCAAATACTAAAGATTTGAATCTTGAAAAATGGTGGTGAAAATGAGTTCCATATTTGAAATCAAAATGAGAAATGCTATCCAAAAAACAAATTGTTTGCTCTGCACCAGAAAAAAAAAATTTTTGTTGACCTGTGTGTTATCTGTTCACTTTAATAAAATTTCCTAGATGATTAAAAAAATAAATAAAAAGAAAATAAGGAAAGCAAAGTAAATGGCAGAGAATATAAAAAATGAGAATCATATTTATTTTATTATAAAAAAATGGAAGAGAACATAAAAAAAACTATTTTAGAGACAGGCTTTGATATAAAAACTTTCAAGTGATCTTAAATGAAAACAAACAAATCATATTATCTACGTCAGAAGCAAATTCAATTTCAAACAAATCAAAAATATTTTAACACTTCTCAGCGTAAATTAACATTTGTATAATTAAGTTTTAGTTATGCAAAATATTTGTACGAACATTTATCATTTTAACTTTTAAGGTTATTTAAGGACTTTTAAGGGAGGTTTTTTTTTTAAGGATATTTAAGGTTTTTAAGGAGGAGTGGGAACCTGCTTTCCCTCTGAAGGAGTGGGAACCCTGCTTTATATAAAGGTTTTGCGGTTATTAAATTATTTCTTTTTAACTGCAGTAGTAAAGTTATTCTTTAAGGCCTACACTCTTCTTTATTTCAAGTAACTTTAAGGGTACCACAAGGTTCTATCTTTGCTTCTGTATTTTTTCTTATCTACAATAACAATCTTCATGAACAATCATCATGAAATTGGTTCTATTTGCTGACAAATCAACTTTATACTCTAGCCTTAAAAAAAAATCTTCACTTTTTAATTGCTTGAAACAAACAACCGACTTTAAATCTGATTGCTCTTCAGTTACAGCCTAAGGCTTGCAGTGACTTATGGATTTAAATTCTGGACTTAAAAACCACAATTTTTGTTAGACAACAATACTCATTTATTTACTGCAAAAAAATATTGCAATATTGTTGGCATTATTGATGAATAACAACCCTCTTACTCTTAGACAAAATCTATAAGCACATTGTAATTAGGCCTGCTTTATCAGCCAAGCTTGAGCCACTCTCCCATTGTTGTAAGGTTGCATTTTTTTTTTTTTTTTTACAAATACAACCATGGTCAATGCTCAAACGAGCTATCATCTCCATAACGATAAACCAAACTACATTCTAGCTTGGCTATTTTACTTTTTAAAGAAAGACTTCTTATATTTTATTTTATTTTTTATACTTTATTTTTTAAAGTTATTTTTTAGAAATAAATAAAGTGCTTTTAAGTTACTTCAACTCACTCTATCATTATTTTTTTTTTATTTGAAGACTTAAGAGCCATTTTCTGAGAAAACCAGGTAATGTTCAAAAGTGATATCCTTCAATCATGCTTAATTTTTTTGTATAGTAATGCTATAAGGGTAAAAAAGAAACCTGTAAATTTATATGCACTAGACTGCTATTATTTTACTGTTTTTAGTTCTTGAGTTATGGTTGCCTAAACATTTTAACACTCTGAAAGTCATTATTGTAATTCTGTGATTTTTAGGCTAAACTAAAAGACAATGAGACAACAGCATCCTAAATTTCTTTTTATATTAGAAAGTATATGAAGAACTTTTGAGAAAAATCAAAATAACTGAGGAAAAAAATCAAAATAACTGAGGAAAATCCTTAGTTTACTAATCATAAGCTGAAATCACACATTTTTGATTTAGGGACCTAAATTAAATAATTTATCTCAAAACATAAAAGTTTCCAGCAAAGTATCTTATTGTTTTTGGAAATCTCATTGTAATTTTAATGACCTAAAAAAATTGATGGGAAATTGCTTACAAAATTACTCATGAATCATCAAACTGTCAAAAATATTACCTAACATTCAAAAATCAGCCATTATCAATAATGGGAAAGGTCCTAAGATTAAATGTATAGATTTTCTTTTACTTCATAATACCATTCTTTTAATTAAAAAAAACTTGGGGGTAAAACCGCATTACTGAAATAACATTACCACAAAATGATGGTATATCGGATTTTTTTATTCTTAATTTATACAATTGTAAGCATGTGAACATTTATAACCTGATGCTAATTGAAAAATATATAATTATTCAGTTGGTTTATTGAGCATATTGCTAAATACTTTTGACTTATTCAGAACAGAGTTTAAATATGGATGTTGGACCAAGCACACTGGACTGCTATTATTTTCGTCCATACAAAATTACAACAGACCAATATCAACTAGCCTTTAACTATGTTTAACAAGCATCAGGTTCAAATTTAAACAAGTACTGCCACAATCATAGATTTAGTTGAAGTTACAACTGATTATGAGCCATAAGAAATATTACTTTCCAGAGAAAAAGTTTAAAGGAGAAAAATGTTGATGTGGAGTGTTTCTATAAAGTTGTTACATCAACTGGTAACAACTTTATAGAAACACTCCACATCAATATTTTTCTAATTCTGATGAAAAAAAAAAGATATCTAACCTCAGTAACAGAAAAAATAATAATTTAAGAAGAAAATTTTAAAGACCGAGGGTACAGCTTACAAAAAGGTGAAGCCTATCCCCAGATCAGAGTAAAAATTTTATCTTAAAAGATAAACCGGATAGGTCTATGTGAACAATAAAGAACACTTACATGGATATAATAATTCCTATTGAAAAAGAAATATTGCATAATAAGTCACAAAAATTAAATTTAACTCAAACGATGTATAGTAAAAAATATTTTGTTCAGTTTTTCAAATGGTGTAACGGTAAAAATATTTTGTCCAGTTTTGACTGCAGAAATGCAGATGACGTGTGTGGTTACATGCCTTATTTGATCATGTATATTTTATTTTGTTTTAAATTAAAAATAAACTATAAACTGGAAAGAGAAACAAAAACTAAAAATAAACTGAAAACAAACTAAAAAAATAAAAATCTTATTAAATGATAAAATGAATAAAAAATAAACCAGAAAAAATAAAAACATAAAATTAATAAATATTGTTATTTTAATTTAAAAGTGTTTTACTACTACTAAAAATAGAAGTTTCAAAGTTATTCAATTAAAACTTAACTATTTTAAAACATAACTATTTAGAAATTGAAAGTTTGATATTCTAATATTTATAAAGCAAATAAAACATTTTAAAAAATATATCCGTTAGTAGGATTTGAAGCCCATGCTGATATAACAGTCGCGCCTAATAAATGGCACAATCAACATAAGCGCTACACCAACATGGTAATATAGATAAAATTATTAGCTTTAAAATTTTATTTAAGACACTTCTATATAAAAAATATTTAAGTTTTATGATTTTATTTTCTCTGGTACTTTATTTATTTTATCATTTGTTAAGTTTTTTCTCTTTCCAGTTAATGGTTTGTTTACTTTTTCTTTAAATTACTTTTTAAAACATGCTAATTATCAATACATGCAAAAAAAATGTGGCCAAATTATCAAAAAAAAAATTGTATGCATTGTTATATAAGACGTACGAGTGCGTGCATCTCCTAGAAAGGCTTGAAATGCATCATACAATTGCATTTTACAAAAAAGTTTGCAGATACAAGAATTACTCTCTATTATCAGATACTAGTTAGTGGCAAATAGTTCATGTAAATAAAATATCCTAACATAACTTTTTAGCATAAGTTTATGATATTACTGCTGCAAATTTAAATGATTTCTCTATATTGCAAAATTTCTCTTTGAAGTGCAAGAATAGAAAGTAATATGTTTGAACGCAGCAAAGAATATTATAAAACTGATTTCTACTTTAACCTAACTCTCCCACAGTGCAATATTTGATTTGATTGATTTTACCAACAAACAAAGGCAATAAATTTCATCTAATGATATGATTTTTACGAGTGTAAAAATTTAAGCAAATCCTTAGTTGAACTAAAAAGATTAGCATTAGATAATTCAGCTGACGTGGATACATTTAATGATACTAAAATTGCTGAAGATATCATTGATTATAAAAAACAATGCATGATTGTCTACTGAAAAAAATCAAACTTTTTGCTTTTAAAAAAAAATGGTTGAATTGCCAAAAAGTTTTACTATTTTGATAGTAAAACTTTTTGGCAATGGTAATTCAACCATTGAATTGAAGAAGAAATGCTGCTCACCAAGAAGAAGATGAATAGAAGAAGAAATGCTACTCACCAAGTATAAATCAATTTGAACGTAAATGAGGATAATGTAGTTATAATAATCATCAGAAAGGCGAAATGAAATTAATCATCTACAAAATGTACAAAATGCTGCTAGAAAAAAAAAATTAATTGTATCGCAAGAAGTAATACCGTTCCAGATTATAATTATTTAGGAGAGATAAACCAGATCTGTCTGCATTGTGGTGCTATAAAATTTTTCTGATGAAACACTTTTTTTATGTTGACGAAATGAGAAGATAGTTTTGTCTCCACTTTTATGATTTCCACAAGCTTTATAGGGAGTTATAAAGATCATAAGTCCAATATAAATTTTTAAAAATATATTAGAAATCATAACGCCTGTCTTTCTTTTGATTTATTTATAGCTAATGTAATTCAACCTATGAGCCATAGGCCACCATGTTTTAGAATATATTGTCAAGATATTTAATGATATCACAACTGATAAGTTTAGATTATTATAATAATATTTTTATTATTGTTTATGACTATTATTTATTAGATTATTGTCAGACTTGTCATATAAATTTCAGTTTTAAATTTAATCACTACATTATTTTTACCAATTAAATTATATTAAAACTTCATATATTTGATTATAATTACCCTAAATTAAATGATTTTATATTTTTTTATAAACTTAAATATAATTGTTTTCTTTTTGTTAGTTTTTTAGTTATTGTTTTATTAGTTTGCGTTCTGTTTAAAAATAGTATAAAATTAGTAAATTTATATATAATTTACTGTGTTCATCATTAGTCAACAGTTATGAAGAAACATTATTTGATTATTATGATCAAAATATAATCCACTCAATTTTGCATTTAATAAGCTTAAGTGTTAAACTAGATAAATATGAGTGCAGCGTTTGTAGTGCTAGGTTAATAGCTAAATTTTTTTATTTTCCTATATTTTTTATTCTCTAAATCAATTAAAATAAATATAAAATAATAGTTTTGTATCTAAAGATAATTTTTTTTTTCCAGGTATTGGCAGGCTGTGTTTGGTTTTCCTTCTCTGGTGCCTGCTGCTATTATTGATTTTAAAAGCACCTAATAACGTTATGTGGTCTTTTTATGTTGTGAAATAAAAAGCCAAGACATAAAGGTGAGCTGAACTAAAATGACTATATATATAAAATGATTATATATCATCTTTATATATAGATTAAGTTGTATTTTATTCAGTTTTTCAGATAATATATTAAGATAAATTGTTAATAATGATTTATTTATTAATAACCTGTATTACAGATTGCTTACTGCTAGCCATTGCTTATATAATGATAATGTCAAGAAAAGTTGTATATCTTTTTTTTTTTTTTTATTAGATTTTATCAGCAATAACACACACATACTCACACACGTATATTTTATTGCTTTTACCACTTAGACAATAGGCATTAAGTATCAAGTTTGAGTTTTCAATTCATTATATGAACCTTTATACAATAAACTGTAAACTTATACTCTTACTCATAACCAACTTTATTTAAGCAACTATAATTTTCTAAGGTTAACTCATTGGCAAAGTAGCTAAAGTTTTATTATTACTTGGTGAGAATATTTAATGTATCCATAATTTATGTTGTTTTTTTTTCCAATGAAAAAAAAACAACATAAATTATGGATATATTAAACATTGTTGCTGAGATTAAACCAAAAAACTGTCATTGATTATGAAAAGACATGATTTTTTCTACCCTTAATAATATTTTCTACTAGCTAGGCAGTAAAAAATATTATTAAGGGTAGAGAACAAATACTCGAAAGATTTAAGGTTAATTACCTGTAACAAGAACAGCTGTTGGAATTTCTGCAATAGGAAAAACTCTTTGTTTCTGATATGCATTTGCAAAAAAATGAAGAAGTCCATCGAAAACTTTTTGGTTCAGCTCTTGTTGTACATCCTTAAAAACAAACAAAAATAAAAATTCAAAAAAAAAAAAAAACAATCATATATGTTGGTACAAACAAATAATAAAATTGTATATTATTTCTCCAATAGAAACCTTCAGCACCTTTTTAAACATTTAAAATTTTTCTTAAAATTTGCAATGGTTCATTGTGTTTTTATTTAGCAAATCACCAATATACTTTTTCTAACTTTCTATTTTTTTCTAATAGGAATTTTATTAGAAAAAATTAGAAAGTTAGGAAAAATAATTATGGCATTAACTGACAATAAAATTCAAACATAAGATTAAAGATATAAATTAAATTTACTTTATAGAAAACTTACTTTAATCATTGCATCTAATTTATTCCAACAATTTTGATATGCTTCAAATCTCTGGTCACGCTCTGTTTGACTTTCATTCTCCAGTTTTGGGTAAAAAAATCCTATGCAACAAAAAAAGCTTTTAACTGTGATCCTAAAAAATTATTAAAAAAATGGGTACACTTTTTACCTGGTGATAACTTTCTGTTAACTATGGTTCTTTTTTTAGAATGAGAATGATTTGCCAAGACTGGTTTTTGAAGAAAACAACCCTAAACAAAAAAATTTACACTCCTTTTATAATCAAAGGTTTCTGTGCTAATTAAAATACTTCAATGATCTAAATACTTGCAGAATTTAAATACTACAATACAGGATAACATTTGACCGTATATAATTTTACATGCATAGATACATACCAGGGATACTAAGTCCTATTAATTTTAAAGGACTTCTAAATCAAAAAATGCTCCTTGGACTCTGGATTTTTTTTTTTTTAATTAACTTTTTTGAGATTTTTAACATTTAACCAGCATTTTTAAGGATGAAATCCCTGAAATGCTAGAGTAGACTATATAAAGTTTCAATTATACTGTAAAAAGTCTTAATTTATTATTGATTTCATTTTTTGGCTCAAAAAAGAACTATTCTTGTAGGCTAAAGGTATTTCTACTAATATACTTTAGAAAATTGATTTGTTAACTTCAAAATTACTTGTGAAATTAGTGGATTAGTGATGTAGTGGTAAAACCCTCGCTTTGTAAGCAAGAAGTTCTGAGTTTGATTACTGCACTCAACTTGTTTTTTCAGCTTTGTTTGTTAAGGTTCGTGTTTCAAAGTTAAAGAGCTGAAAAAGACCTGTAACCATTATGAGTAGCATCCTCAACTAAAGTGCCCCCCCCCCCCAAGCCACTTAAAAAAAAAATGCTATATACAATGTTTAAACTAAGTTTTTCAACTAAGTTTAATCATTAAATCGTATAATCATATATATATGAAATAATTTGATAATGATATTACATATTATATATAACATCAAACACACCAAATACTTTGGCACTAAGACGCTTCAAATACATATGCACTTTGTCATAAACCCAGGTTTGAATGGGTAAATATTTGTGCCTAAGCATAATTCAGCATCAAGCTTTTTGGTTTTGTACACCACATATAGCGTGAGTTGCTTCTTATATTTTTAAAAATATGGTAGCCACAAAATTTCAAAACTTAAATTCCAGGACGTTTCTAGGACATTTTGCTACGTTTTCCTACAACATTTTATATCTTATTAAATGAATATTATCAATTATGTTTGCATTATATTATTTTTATACTGATTGAATTATAGAATATTGTGTTAATATTAGAATTATATATATATATATATATATATATATATACATATATATATATATATATATATATATATATATATATATATATATATATATATATATATATATATATATATATATATATATATATATATATATATATATATATATATCCCTCGGAATTAAGGTCAGCATTTGGCAATGCCAACCTAACTGCCAAATTAAAAGTGTTTGAGGTTGACAAAAAATTGTCAACCTGGTTTCTATGTTTTATGTTAACCCTTTATTGAATAAAACATAAAAACCTCTTGATACTATGTTTTATGTTAACAATTTATTGCTGACCTCATTTTTCCTAATTCCAAGGGTTGTGTGTGTGTGTGTATGTGTGTGTATGTTTCTCTCTCTCTCTCTCTCTCTCTCTCTCTCTCTCTATATATATATATATATATATATATATATATATATATATATATATATATATATATATATATAAATATAGCATGGAAAATAACGGAAAGTCAATGGTCAATGACTGCCTGAAATAACTAAAATTGTTATTTTGACCTACCAAATGAATTCTCGCCAGTCATATTTGACCGTTTGGAAAAAAAAATAAAAGTTTTGAAAATTAAGGTTTTACATTTAACCATGTAATTTGGAAAATGCATATACTAAAATTTCATAAAACCATTTAAATTTTAAATAAGCATTTATAAGTGCTTATTTAAAATTCAAATGATTTTATGAAATTTTAGTACCAAATGAATTCTTGACAGTCATATTTGACCGTTTGAAAAAAAAAATAAAAGTTTTGAAAATTAAGGTTTTACATTTAACCATGTAATTTGGAAAATGCATATACTAAAATTTCATAAAATCATTTAAATTTTAAATAAACACTTATAATAGTTTTATTGTGTGCAAAATGCTACTTTAATTGATAAACTTATGATATAAACTACACCTTTTTTTCTTTGCTTCACTTTAAATTACTTTCATTTCACTGATGGTGTTAAAAACTTTTTTTTCATGAATGATTGAAGTTTTTATTTTATTGTTTTAATAAAAATATTTAATATATTATTTTTATAATAGTATAAAAATAAATAATAATTGCTTTATTTAACTGAGATTATTTTTTCTTTTAAATGTACTTAGTTACTATTTTTTTTCTTTCTTTAAATCTTTATATTTATTTTCTTGTAAGTTTTTGCTGAAAATATAATAACTAAATGATTAATAGGTAAATTTAAAATTTTCTTTAATAGGATTTTTAAAGATATATATGTTTAGTAAAATCTTGTTTTATGTAACATTAGTAATTTTTGTAGTAGTGTTTCATAAAACATTTGTCTTCAATTAATTAAGCATTAAGTTTAAATAATATTTGCACATGAGTGTGTATAAAGTTGTAAATAACTTTTACAGTTTTTCAAATAGCAGCAATTAAAAAAAAAATTACATATCTCTTAATTTAATCATTTCTTTTAATTTTTTATGCAGCATTTTTTTGCCAATGAGAAGCCATTGCAATGAATAAATTATTTTTAAATAAATTTAAAATTATGAACTGCAGGTTTATTTTTTTTCTTTTCCTTTCTATTATTGAATGGTAATAGAAACATCAAATGTCAACTCATCTCAATGAAATCGAATAAAGAGCCAAACAATGCTTTCATTTTTCAATAGCATTCATAAAACGATTTCTTTAAGTATTAAGTATTCAGTCTAAAATTTTTAAATATTGTATAAAATTTGTTTTTGATAAAAAAAAAATTTAGCAGTAGATTATTTAAATATTATAAAAATTCTTTTATTAATTAAAAGAAAATCTGCCATTGGAATTAGGGTCGGCATTCACCAATGCTGAGCTAACAGTATCTAAGGTTAGCAAAAAATTGCCAATATTAGAATTTTAGTTTAAATTTAAAATAAAATTAAATTAAAACAGTAAAACAAAAGTCTTATTTAAATCCATAGAAAATAATTAAAACAAAAATGTCAAACAAATATTTTAACTAAATTCTAAAGAAATATTTTTATTAAACATAATAATTAAAAAAAAAAAATCAAATACTTAATTTAAATTTTGAACAAAATTATTTTTAAAAATAACTGTTTTTACTCACAAAAAACTGTCCGATTACTGGGTAAAAGCAATTGTTTTTTTTTACTCATCCTGACCTATTATAATATAATTTAATTCTGATAAAAATATATGATTTAATTCAAAACTAATTTAATAAAAATATATAATTTTATTCTACTAATAAAAAAATATATAATTTAATTTTGACTATATTAGTTATGCTTAGCTAAGGCATTTACATTCCTAAAAATTAACCAATTTCTCAGGAAACTAGGTTTGAATCCACAGACAATTATTTCAGACTGTGCTTTTATTTAGCACCACTTCACTCTATTGTCTTTCTCTTTGCTCTACATTGCTCTCCCTCATCTCAAGAATGCACTCTTTTCTTTTTGATGTTATTTCTGGCTTGATGCTAGTGTCATTAATTTCGCAGACATTAAGGCCCACTTTTTTTGATCTCAATCTTTAATACAAATAGTATTAAAATATAACTTTCCAATTCCCTTTCCAGACAATCCAAATGATTTACCTTCTTTACTCGACTTATGTCTTGTTTCTGATCTTAGTCAATGTCAGTTTCTCAACATTCATCTTTAGGTGCTCATGCTTTGTAGTAGTTATAACTACTACAAAGCATGAGCACTCAAAGTACTCCCTAAAACTACTATCTCATTCTTTTTCATCAGCAGAATTCCCTTATCATCATACCTCTTATAAGTACTTTAAAGCTGACTGGGACTCTTTTCGTTAATGTACTTTTTAATAACTTCTTCGATTCAGTCTGGCATGGAATCTTTCATTCCCACTTGACAATTCCAAGTCAAACTTCACTTTTCTCCATGGTTTTCTTCACATTGTGCTGCTGCACTTTCCAATCGCAATCATTATTTCCATATCTATCAACAAAACAACTCTCCAGAAAACAGATATCTGTTTATTATTGCTAGAAACTATTGTAGAAAGGTTTTGTCTAACGTCAAAGCCCACGTTTTTCATGAAATCTTGTATCTCAAAAATTAGTCTTTCCTGACTTCTGGAAATATTTAACAGGATTAATAATAAGGGCAAATCTAATATTCCACCTCTTGTACGGCTCGGATTTTGTCACCTCACCTAAAGACTAACCTGAATTGTTTGCTGAAAATGTCTTATCAATATCATCTCTTGATTTCACTAGTTGCATTCTACCTGATATAGCCGACAAACAGTTTGATCTACTGTTTAACATTCGTATCACTTCAACTTCTGTATCTAAAGTGATTTCCTGCTTAGCCACCTACATATTGCGGTCCAGACAACATAAATGTTATAGTCTTGCAGAAGTGTTCTCCAGAGCTGTTGTCTATACTTTCAAAACTATATAACAAGTGCTTATCAGAGTTTTGTTTCCCAGCTTGCTGGAAAGCAGTATCTGTTATCCCTATTTTTAAAAATTCTGGAGAGCAATCTGACACATCTAACTACCATCGCATTAGCCTTCTTACTATCATATGTAAGGTTTTGAGTCTTTTGTTAAAAAACACTTAATCTCTCATCTTGTATCTAATAACTAACTTTCTAATTATAAATATGGATTTCGATCTTCTTGTTTTTCTGCAGATTTGGTAATGGTAATAAATTATAGGTTTTATCGCGCATTAGATGTGGAGAGGCTAAGGCTATTGCTCTTGACATTTCTAAAGCTTTTGATAAAGTTTAGCATGCTACTCTTCTTCATAAGCTCTCTTCTTATGGTGTATCGGGTAACATTAAGATTATTGAATCCTTTCTTACCAATCATGGTTGTCCTTGACAGACAGCACCCTTCTTCATGTCCTGGGGTTTCTCAAGGTGCTATTCATTGACGCTACACTTTTTTCAGTTTATATTAATTATCTCCCAGAAATTCTTACATCCAAGGTGACATTGTTCGATGATGATACTACCATTTATTTTTATATTGATAAAAAGTAGCTCTTAGTAGCTGGTGAACTTCAACTCAGATAAAACTCAATTTATTTTGGCTAATTGTTATTGTAACAGTCTAGATTCTCCTATATTTATGAACAGTAATGTACTCGATGAGTCATCTACCCTTTATCTTCTAGGATAAACTATTACTTCTTATCTTTCTTGGAAACCATATATCAAACAGATTGCAAAATTTGCATCTGCTAAAGGTTGCATCTCATTATCATGCTTGCCACTTTCTTACTTAAGATTCTATTCGTTATCTCTATAAATCTTAAAACTGTCCTTGTATGAAATACTCTTGCTATTATATATGATCTTCTAACAATGCCCTTTCTCTTCAAGGCAAGGTGCAAAAACACATTGTAAACATAGCTGGACCTGCTCTTACAGCCGACCTCCAACTACTACCACATCGTCGTTATCTTGCTTCTTTTTCTCTTTTCTATAAATACTATAATGAGCACTGCTCTAAAGAGCTAGCATCTCTTGTGCCATCTACTAAAATTCATTCTTGTGTTATTTATCATTCAATTAAATCTCATCCTTTTTACTGTGACTGTTTTTAAGTGCTCTAAAAATTCTTATTCGTCTAGTTTTTTTTTCCCCAAAGGAAAGAGGAAAAGGTTAGAGGAAAAAAAACTAGAGAACATTTGCTTCCTTATTCTTATTTTCCTGATTCATACAATTTGCAATCTTTTAAGTTGTCTGTTAATTGTTATCCTGCTCTAAAATCTTCATCTTTTCTTTTCCAGAAACTCTAATAATGGTTGCTTGCAGCCTTGTTGGAAGTAAAGGTGTTTAAAAAAAAAAAAAATTAAAATTAAAACAACAACATTTTAATCAAATTTTAAATTAAATACAAAAAAAAAATTTTTTTAATTCCTACTGAAATAATTAAATTAAAACTGTAAAACAAACGTTTATATAAATTCCAAATGCGAACATTTTATTTAAATTGTAAACAAAACAAATAAAATAATAAGAGAAAAAAGAAAGTTTTATTAATTAAAATAATTAAAATAAAATTGGCTTTTAAGTAATCATTGAAGTTTGAAAGAAAAGTTGGTGAACTCAGCAGTTGTTTTTCTGTCAATTTTATGCTAAACATTCAATTTGTCAAACCTTGATTGAAAATTTCGTGCCGACCTGATGTTGAACTATAACGATTTTGGGTCTGCAATTTTTTGACAACCTTATTTTTGCTATTTCTAAGGGCTGCTGTTGTTTGTAAACAGCAACTGTGAACAGTTTGTAAACAGTAATTGTAAATGTTAGTTTAATGTAACTAATGGCTAGTTAATTTCAAAATAATAAAATAATAGAAGTTAATAACAATTTGTTAGGAAACTTTTATATTCTGACACAAAAATTAAAAAAATCCCTGAATCCCAGAGTACTGAAAATTTTTAAGACTGGATAAAAACAGGGACTTCTGAACTATGACTTTTCATCCCTGTTACATACAAGCAGTATTGGTAGAACACTCACTTCTTGATCAAAAAGTTACAAGTTTCATTCCCACCATGCCTTTTGCCATATCAAACTTAAATTGTTTTTCCGAGCAATGACTTTTTTTTTTTAAACTTGTGTTTTGGAGATATAGGATTTTAATATAAAAAAAAGAGAAATCCTTCTTAACTGTAGTAGCTACCTCAGCCTTTAACTTTACTGTAGTAGATATCTCATTGAGTAGCCTTCCACTCCCTCCTCCCATTGTTGTAGCCTCCCCTTAACAGCCTTAACTGTAGTAGCCCTCTCACCCTAAATAAAGTGAAGAATAAAGCGAAGAAAAAAATATATACCATTCAAATAGATATACCTTTGATATAGAGTTTGTGGTAATGTCATCACCCATGTTTGAAATGCTCTAGGTTTTATACTTTTTTTGATTTTCTGAAAATAACAATTTATATCATTAATAATAATGTTAGTATAAATGTAATAATATTAACAATAATAATATTAATACCGTTAATATAAATAATACTGATTCCATATCTAAAAAACTTATAATTTAATAAAAATAAATGTACTAATTTTATTTTGAACTTTTTTTTTTTTTACTATATCTACTTATTTAATAATAACTAGGGGAGTATATAGAAAAATGCATTTTTTTTTTTTTTTTCAGCATTACTTATAGCAAGTGAATAAGATATTTGTCTATTAAATCAAAAAATAAGATGTTTAAGTCTTACTTTTTATTGTATAGTTATGCATATTATTATATTGCGTTTATTATATATACATATAACATTATATTGTGCAAAAAGGTTTTGTAAAACAGATCTTAAATTATATAAAAAAATAACATTTAGTGAAAACTTTTTATTTAAATGTATTTGTTAACATCCTAATGTTTGTTACAAAGAATTGTAGAAATGTCGTACAGCAGTTGCAGAACAAATAAGTTTTGTATGGAATCATTTGAAATCTCATGTCACACAGTTATATAGTTTTAATTTAAACATAATTATGTTGTAAAAACAATTGCTGTCAAAATGTTTTTTTTTTTTTTTTTATATTACTGTTGAATAGGGTGTGCCAATTTGATGACTAAAACCCAAAATTTTCACACAAAAAAATTTATAGTGAAATAATGGTAGGATTTCATAAACGAAATGGAGTAATACTTTTAAAAATAAATTAAATTAAGCGGTAGCTACGTTTTTCTGGGCTTTTATATATTCAATTTGCTAATATTTTAAAAATTGTTAAAACAATGACGTATTTCGTTTTGTATTTCTATTTAAAAATTAAACTTTGAGTGGAAGAAATTCATTTCAGACATTCAGAAATTCATTTCAGACATTAGGAGATATTTTCAAAACTTAAACGCTTAGCTTGATAACAATAAATTAAAAATAAAATTACTTGGATTATTGAAAAATTATATTTTAATAAAAATAATGGCACCAAAAATCACAAAAAATTTATCATAAATTATTGGTGGAATTGACACAATAGAATCAACAAAAACAAAACAAGTTGGAAAAAGAAAAGAAGAGTATTAGCAGCAATTAAAAATGAGAGTTAAAAAATTTAAAAAAGAAGAAAAACTCAACCAAATGATTCCAGAAGATTATAATTGTTTTGCAAAGATTAATCAAGTAATAATAAAATATGTTTGTTAGTAAATAATTCTAATATAACTATTTTTGGAGATATTAATTGTTGATATAGTGCTTTATAAAAGTATATCAATATCTATTTTTTTACTTTTTAGATTTTTTATAAACCATTAACTTAATGATAAAAATAAAAAGTTTAATTCTTGTATTAATTTTTTTTTTTTTAGATTGAAAAAACATACTAAGTTGACTCAGAACCAAATATTTCTAGACAGCCAGAACCTTCCAATAATATTGTAAAAGTTTATAACAGAATGGACATAACAAACATTGCACCTGCTAGTATGAGATATCTCACTAGCGTACGATAAACCTCAGAAAGTGACAACAGCACTTATAGATGCAAAAATTAGAAAAAGAATAATACATCGATGATTATTGATCACAGCAAGGTTAAAAGGGCGCAAGAGAAGTTAGCAATCGAATTAGATAATAAATTTAATAAAGATCTTGTGGTTTCATGTATTTTTTTTGATGGTAGGAATAATAATACAAAAGTATTAACAGAATTTGATGGTAGGTATTTCCCTGGTCTTCTTAAGGAAGAACATTTGATGAACAGAATTTGATGGTAGGTATTTCCTTGGTCTTCTAAAGGAAGAACATTATTCTGTAGTTACTGAACCAAGTCGTAGATACTTATTTCATTTTGTTCCTGATAAGACTGATCACAGAAAACATGCTGAGGTAATCGCAGACCACTTGGTTAACTAGTTGGTGGAAATAAATTTAGGTACACAACTAAAAGCTATAGGAGACAGTACAAATGTAAATACTGGTTGAGAAAGTAATTTGTAGAATAGCCATAAAGAGTAAAATTAAAAATTAAAAAAAAATGTAGCTAGCGCTAAAATTCAACAAAACTTAAAGTTATTTTTCTTATTTATATATAAAATCCTATTATTATTTTAATATAACTTTTTTGATATCAATTTTTTTTTTTAATTGACACACCCTACTGTTGAAAGACATTTCTACAACTATTGAAAACCAGACTTGAAGAAAGTTTGTGTTTTTACTATTTCAATCAAATTGAATTGTAATCTTCATTACTAAAATTTAATTTTAGTGTGACAATCTGAACTATAAATATTCATTGTGATTTGTGTAACAGTCTGCAAATAAATAAATGTAAATTGTTAAGTAATGGGGAACTCCATGAACATCCTGGGCATGCAACCATAAGTCTCAGATTTTTCTGATTTTTAAACCACTTAAAGATTTTAGTAAATTATGAACATCCTGAAAATTTTATTGTCTAATTTTACCAGTTCCTTAGATATAGCTATTTTAACTTTGCCTTTAATAAACAAAAATTTATCCTTTTTAAAAATGGTTTTGGTTCTAGTTTCTCTTAGATGTGTGTTGGAAAGTTGAAAATTTGCACCTTTACATATTTTGGGGCAAGGAACCCAACGAACTAACTTAAAATATTTAAAAACAAACATAAACCTAATATTTTTATTTTTATCACAATTTTACTGGGGCAAGTCCTACAACAAAAATGCAGATGTAGCTTGATTTTCCTTTTTCTTTAGAAATTGTCTTGAATAGTTAAGTTAAAGTTATTACAAAAAATTGGAAAAAGTACCCTTGTTTATTTCTGTTTTAAAAAATTGGTCTTTTTTAAAGCAGAAATAAAAACATTGTCAAATCTTCTACTTTCTACTTCACAAATTTCTACTTATATTTATTGCTTGAAAGACAAGTATTTTGATCAAAAGAGAAAAAAAGGTGGCAACTTGACAGTTTTGTAACTAAAACAGTTTTAGATATATCTAACTATATATAACTATATATATGCTCTTTTATATGTTGTTGACTAGTTGTTTCTGTTTTCTTTGTAATTTTATAAAATCTGATCCTAAAAAATTATAGTTTCAAAAGGGGAGAATTATATTAATGCAGATGTATATCTCAAATGTAGCTTTTTTTCCCAGAAGTTGTACTAAATAGTTTAGTTGGAGTTATTACAAAGAGTCAGATTGTGGTCTATACTAAAACAGAAATAAAAACATCCTAAAATATACTTAAATTTATGCTTATAAAACATAAGTTTCATATTTATCAAACAAATAAACTTAAAAAACAATTAAGACTCAAAGACAAAGAGAGCACTTGGAAAGAAGTTCAAAAAACAAAAGTAATATAAAAAATTTAATAATTAAAAACTTAAATTTATTAATTATAGTGTTGCAATCATTCACATCAATGTCATATGTTAAGCCGCCTGATTTTGCTGTTGGGGCATTGATTACTGCAATCAAACTCGAAAATAGTACCCAACAGATATCATCTCTATGTAGCCAAATAAAATTTTGAGAACAACTGTGTGCTTAAACTTAATTTGAATATCATTTGTAGTAATATCTATCTCAGTAACCATGCCTATCCACCAAAAGGAATTGTAACTACACGCAACAAAATCATTTAGATTTGATGCAATTGCAAAACAGACATGGCTGCTTTAGACAGTATAAATCTGTCTACACATTGATGCTTATTTGTTCTTTAAAAACTAATTTCCAAATTTAAAATGGGTATGCAATAGTGGTAACTGTCGGTCCTTAGAACAGTTTTTGCCTGTTTCAAATTGCTCCTTTAGTTGCTGTCACCTTGCTTTTACTGTTTCTTTGGTAATTTTATAAAATATGATTGTGTTTATATTGATGATGCAAAACTCAAGCATATCATCAACTGTCAATATTTGGTTTTCCAATGGTTTTTGTAAACTTGCTCTTGCTGTTCTTCATATAATGGTACCACCTATGCAATCACAAGTGAATTTTCCATGCCTAGTTGCAAAAAGTACCCATTCAGTTATCTCGAAATCTTCCTTTTATAATTTTTATAATGAGCAGAACATCCATCAGATAAATGATAACTTTTATTGATATCCACTAAATATTCTTTAATGTACTCTACAATTTTCTTTTGAAATTCATACACAAAGCTTGCATCATGATCATTGTCATCACTTAAAAAAACAGAGCAACTTATGCTGATATTTGTTTCATAAATTTCTGTAAATTCATTAGCAAAGCTTGCATCATGATCATTGTCATCACTTAAAAAAACAGAGCAACTTATGCGGAATATTTGTTTCAAAAATTTCTGTAAATTCATTAACAAAGCTTGCATCATGATCATTGTCATCACTTAAAAAAACAGAACAACTTATGCTGAATATTTGTTTCAAAAATCTCTGTAAATTCATTAACAAAGCTTGCATCATAATCATTGCCATCACTTAAAAAAACAGAACAACTTATGCTGAATATTTGTTTCAAAAATTTCTGTAAAATATGAAGTACAAAGTTACCATCGGAATAAACAACTGAATGTAATGTACATTGTTGTTTAT
The DNA here is from genome assembly GCF_022113875.1 of Hydra vulgaris. Taxonomy (NCBI): domain Eukaryota; kingdom Metazoa; phylum Cnidaria; class Hydrozoa; order Anthoathecata; family Hydridae; genus Hydra; species Hydra vulgaris. The sequence goes on along the minus strand of NC_061158.1, from coordinate 10,875,546 downwards.
TCCGATGGTAACTTTGTATTTCATCCTGCATTACAAATTGATAGTTCTCTGCAAAATCTGCTAGTATAATACATTCACCTAAACTAATTTTTAGCTCTTTCAAGTAGCGAGTTTGGCATTTAGCAATATATGAATGTGAAGTTAGTTGATTAATGCGAGAAAGAACAAGTTCTTTGTATTCAAATTAGTTTACTGTCTGAGTAATTAATTGTGATCTATTAGTACTTTTCAATTGATTAAATTGAATTTCTTCTTCATCAATCTCACTTAATTTCTCATCTAAAAATGCCTTTAAGTTATCATAAACCGGACATTTAGCACATCTATGAACCATGCATTTATTATTGTTTATATTGCATGCTAATATTGACATTAAATCTTTGTATCTAACATTCCATTGGATAGCATTTACAATAATGAGCTTTGATAGTGAATACATACACAGTTTTGATAGTGGAAACATACACAATGTGTACCCACACTAATAGACCATTTTGGACGCAAACTACAAAACTTTGAAAATCTTATTTTGAAATTAAGGTATTTAATTTTAAAATCTTAGTTCATGAAGGTTGTATAACAATAATCATTTTTGTTGTATAGTACGACCTTTGTAGAGGACGACCTTTGTAGAGTACCACCTTTAACTGTAACAATATCTTTTTTACCAGGCATAATTCTAGAAAAAATTCTTGAATCAAAGCTGTAAGAAAGTCAGGTATATTTTGGCCTATTTTATTATCAGAAACTTTTATGTATTCTAAAGCATTTTTCTAGATCAAGATTCAGGGGTAAGATTTAATATTTGAATTTTCAGCTGAAATGGTTCAGCTTTAAGTTTTTCTTTCATAAAAGTTATCAAATGATCAAGATCATTTGCTTTTTTTTTATCTGTAGAATGACTAAAAAAGTTGAGGCTTCACTAAAATTTTCTATATTTACTCCATAAACACATGCTATTTCTTCTATTTTTGTGACTGAATACAAGCAACAAAATTTCCATCCTGGTTTACAGTCTAGATTTTTGGATTTAAGGTTACATGCCGTTTCAAGAGAAATGGTTGTTTGACCTAAAATAAATTCATTAATTTTTAATAAACATGCTCTGTTTCTAAACTTAAAAACTAGACAATATATATATATATATATTTTATATATATATATATATATATATATATATATATATATATATATATATATATATATATATATATATATATATATATATATATTACCTAATATATATATATATATACCTAATATATATAGATATATATATATTAGGTATATATATATATATATATATATATATATATATATATATATATATATATATATATATATATATATATATATATATATATATATATACCTAATATATATATATATATATATATATATATATATATATATATATATATATATAATATATATATATATATATATTAGGTAATATATATATATATATATATATATATATATATATATATATATATATATATATATATATATAATTATATATATATATATATATATATATATATATATATATATATTACCTAATATATATATATATATATATATATATATATATATATATATATATATATATATATATATATATATATATATATATATTACCTAATATATATATATATATATATATATATATATATATATATATATATATATATACCTAATATATATATATATATATATATTATATATATATATATATATATATATATATATATATATATATATATATATATATATATATATATATATATACTATATATATATATATATATATATATTACCTTTAACCTTCTTTTTGTGCCTTTTTAAAACATCACAACACTTATCACTTATCACTTTACTTTAAAAATATTGATCCTAAAACCTGCTCATGATGATAAGAAATAGTCTGTATGATGTAGTCTCAAGCAAGCCAGACCTCCAAATATCTTAAAAATCCTTATCTAGATTACAAAAATCTTTTAACCCTTGTTTTCCTATAAAACATATTTTGCGACAGTCATCATTTAAAGCTTTTCTATATCCACAAGATTTCTTTTTATCATTATACTATTATTTATTATCCCTAAAAAAGATGTAAGAAAATTGTATAATTCATTGTGTGCATGTGGTCAAGGTTTTTTAGGATTTTACAAAATTTTACATCATTAATGAACATTTTAACTTTAATTTTACAACATAAACATTTCTAATATATATTCTAATATAAAACAATAAAACTACTAAAGAAACAGCAAGTCAACAACAACTAAAACAATAGTTTGATATAGCCAAAACTGTTTCAGTTACGAAACTGTTAAGTTACCACCTTTTTCTCTCTTTTGATTTATTAAAATACCTGTTTTTTAAGCAATAAATTTAAGTAGACTTCACCATGTTTTTATTTCTGTTTTAGAAAAGGCCACTCTTCAATTCATTGTAATAACTATAACTTAACTAATCAAGATAACTTCTAAAGGGAAAAAAAAATGAGCTGTATCTGCATTTTTGTTCATTTTTAAATATTTTGAGTTGTTTTACTTGATTCCTTACCTCAAAATTTGTAAAGTTCCAAATTTTAATATTTCAAAACATATTTAACAGAAACCAGGACCAAAACTATTTTTAAAAATGGTAAATTTTTGTTGATTGGAAGCAAACTTAAAATAGCTATACCTTAGGAACCAATTGAAATTAGACAATAAAATTGCCAGGATGTTATTAACTTACTAAAATCTTTGAGTGGTTTACAAATCAGCAAAATCTGAAACTTAAGGTTGCATATTTTCAAAAATGATTGAATGTTTTTGCATGGAATTGCCCTAATGCAATATTATAACTGCAAATAATTCCATTAATAAACGTAAAAATTAAAAATAAAAAGGGGGAAAATTAAGTAAAAATAGGAAAATAAAATGTTCTGTAGAACATATTTTGCTTTAAATTGATTTTTCAGAACATAATTAAAGCACTTAAACTTTTCTTTTAGTGCATATCTTTAGTTCTCCTAATAATAACTTAATTACATTTTTAATAAAATATTAAAAAGGATTTAAAATAAAATATAAAACTTTATAAAACTATATTATAACCAAATATTTGCTAATGTGGAAGTTTATTTTACTTGTGTTTTTTTTAACTTATTTTAATCAAGTTTAAAAATGCATCTAAGCATAATAAAAAAAAATTATTTAAATTATGAAAACTTTTAAATCTTAATTTTACATAATATTCCAATGTACAGTGAAATATTTGGTGGTTAGGTTTGATGCATTTTGCAAATAAATTTTTTTTATAATAAAACAGCTGGTTTACAGCAATATTTGTAACATAAATAAACATTGTTATTGAAAAAAAAAAATTAAATTTAGATTATAATATATTTTGTATATATTATAATACATAATATAATAAATATGTTAATTATAATGTTCTGAATTTTTTTAATTATATTTCAAAACAATAATTTAAATTGAAAAAATATGAAAAATTGATATGTTCAAAATCATAAAATAATATTAAATTTGTTTTTCAATTCTGTTTAAAAAAAAAGCAAATGAGCAAACCCTGGTTGCACAAACTATAATAAACAAATTTTATTTTTATATATAAAACAAAACACAACAGTTCCAGTTTGGTTTCACAACCAAAGTGAAACTGTACAAATAAAAAAAAAAATAAACAGCTTTTATTTTCATTTGTAAAGTAAAATTAAATCAATGTTAACAAACAATATTAGAAATAATTATTTCAAGTTTTTTAAGTTGAACAAAAAAATTCAATTTAATAAAAATAAACTTTGAAAAACAATGTTTGCTACAATGCAAAAAATGTTGTAAAACAAAATGTTTAAAAATAATAATTTCCAAAAAGTACAATTGCAAATTAAATCATTTAAAATTTATTTTTTGAAAAGGTTTAATAATCAATAAAAATAATGAATGGAAGAAAAGAATATTTTTAAGAAAATAAAAAAAAAAAAAAAGACATAAAAATAATTTGCTAACTATCACCGCAAGGGGTGCTTCAAACACAAGCTGTGACAACAGTTTTTCATTTATTCATAAGCTTGCAGTGTGAACAGAAAATAACAGCATGTGTCTATTAACCTAACACAGGTTCTGCATTTTTTCAAACAAACTACTAAGTTACCTTAAAACTCAAAACAACATATCTTTCTTTAATGACATTAAAATTATAAAAATAAATTATACTACTAATTAGTGTAATTAATTAGTGTAAAAAATTAATAAATAACTTTTTTATATTTATTATTATTATGATTTTTTTGTTATTATAACTAAAACAAAATTTTTAATAATATTTAATTTTCAATAGATGATTACAGAAGTTGTTATTGTGCTTTTCTACTGTATATTTTCTTGCGACTCAAAGAAGACTACAATAGGTCAGATTTAAATATTATAAATTTTTTTATAAACAAGTATAAATAAAACTTTAGACAGTAACACCAGCCACCTCCACATTCACACCCACTTCTTAGTGGTGGGAAAAAATAATATGATATAAACTAAAGTAAATTATTGATAATATAAATAAAAGAATTCAGTTAAAAAATATATAAATTTTTTATAACAAATAATTGTTTACTAAAGTTAAGAGTATTAAATCTGCAAGAAAATGGGTTATTGAATCCTCTTTTTTTCTCACCTTGTAAAGAACCATAGCTTGTGCCAATGAAAACTAAAGATGAGTCTGTTACAACCTAACAGACTCATTTTTTGGATTTTGTTTTAAATTTGGAATTAGAATACAAAAAAAATATAGAAATTTCTTGTGCTGAATTCAAAAACAAAAGTTTTTTTATTTCAAAAAGTAGATTTTGGGAAAAATAATTCTTAGTAAATACTTTATTTGATTTTAAAATATTCTAATTTATAGTGAAAAGAGAAGAATTCCTTCAATATGATGCACCAAACTTTGGTAATAACATGGAATTCCCAAATCAAATCGAAGGTGTACATGCAAGAACACATTTTGAAGCAAAAACAAATATTCCTATGGAACCAAGTCAAGAATTAATAAACGAGGATGATCAAAGCAATGAAATTCCGATTGGTCCATTAGAATCTCTTGAAGGGCCTAAAGTAGAAGGAAATGTCAGATTGAAAGATTTATTAACATTTAGTAAGATTTATAAAAATTGTTATTTTATAATAAATTACCTTATAAATTAATTTATTAATTATAATTAAAATTAATTAAAATTATAATTAAAATTAATTTATTAATTATAATTAAAATTAATTTTTTAACATTATTGTTGATGTCAAACTGAAATAGGAATCTGTGAAGAGCAGGGGGAGGAAACCCTTTGCAAACAGTCATACTAAAAAGGGGGAAGTATTAATATCTGAAAGTGTGGGTGTGTGGGTAGCTTATATGTATAAAAGAGATCCATTAAAGCATATTTACTATTGTGTACATGCTAGTAATATATTCTACAAATTTTAGTTTTTGAAATAATTCAGACACTTTTTTTAAAAAAATGTTATGAAATAAGATAATAACTTTTTTCAATAATAAATCTCCTTTATATATTAATTATTTGAATCTCTGGACTATTAGTCTATATATTTAATGAAGCCCTACCTCCAACACCCATATGTTTTTAGTACAGTGGATGTCAACATGTGTGTGTCAGTGTAAATTTTTAAAACAAAAGAATAATAAAATAATAAAAACAACAACAATAAAATAAAAGTAATTTTTTTGTTTAAAATAACATGTAGTACGAAAAACCAACATACCAGAAAATCCTTATGAAACTCTTCCACAGCAAATACAAGATCAAAACAAGTATAATACAGATTTAGACAACAGCCAACCACAGAATTTACTTGAAATGCTTGCAAAAAAAAACTTTATTACTCAAGAAAAACAATGGCCTGCTAGTGGAAGATTTCAGAATATCCCAACATATTTTCAAAACGGCATCGGTAACATATTTTGATCTCCTTTTTTTTTATTAGCCTTCTGTAGTTATACTTTCTTCTTTAGTTATAACTGTGCATTTAACTATATTTATAAAAATTTATTTCAATTTAACAGTAACTACAATTTATTCATTAAATGTATTGCATTAATTGAATAAATCGCATTATTTAAGCACCTGTTAAAAAAGAAGAAATACCCCACACAAAAGAAATGAAAGAATCACTTAAAGAAGTTATTGTGAACAAAAAAGGTCTGGCTTTAATTATATCACAAGCATGTTATAAAAAATAATTTTGGTCTATTTCAAGTTAAATTCAATTTAAAATTTAATTTATTCTAAGCATATTTTAGTAATATTATTATCAATATATTATTATAAATATAAAAAAATTTACTATAACATAATAAGTACAAACAATGTAAAAAACAAAAAACTAAAATAAAAAAAAGTAGAAATACAAAAATATAAACAATTTTTTACAATAATACAAAAAATAATTAAATATAGAAAATAAAAACAAGATTAAAAAATAAGTTACCATTATAATAATTACCTATTATCATTATAATAATTAAATTTTCAAACAAACCAGAATTAATGACATTTATTGTATAAATACCAATTATACCAACTGAGTTTTCTTCAGAATTAATGACATTGTACCAACTGAGTTTTCTTCAAAATAGCTTGCTAATTAAATTTACAAATATATCATTTAAAAATATTAAAACACAATCAATAAATATTTTTGTATTACTCGGCTAAAGCAGCTTTTATACAACTTATAGTTTGTACAAAATGATTGTTTTTAGATGCCATGGAAGAATCAGAAGATTCAGAAATGAAAGATAGTTATGAAGCTATTTATGGACGTAAGTTAAGCTCACTTAGCACCATTATAATGTTAAAAAGTGTTATGCATAAACTTTAAAGAACTTAACTGAATGATAATATGATATAAATCCAAGATAAGATAAAACAATTTATATTTAATATAGGATCAAAAAATGCACCATACTATGGAGCTCAGATGGTAAAGAAATCTGCTGTTCCAAAATTAAGGAATGAAGAGGAATTTAGACCATTCAGAAAAGGTGATATAATTAATTATATATTTATATATATATATATATATATATATATATATATATATACATATATATATATATATATATATATATATATATATATATATATATATATATATATATATATATATATATATATATATATATATGTATATGTATATGTATATATATATATATATATATATATATATATACATATATATATATATATATATATATATATATATATATATATATATATATATATATATATATATATATATATATATATATATATATATATATATATATATATATATACATGTATTTATGTGTGTTTTCTTAAAAAGTTAAATAAATTAAATATTAATAAATTAAAACTCAATTTAATAACAAGTTTTTCCATTTTCAACTTGTTTTCAACTTAAAGTGATGCTAAAGCCAATTTATATATTATATTAAAGTGATGCTAAAGCCAATTTGGCTTTAGCATCACTTAAGCGTTTTCAACATAAGTGATGCTAAAGCCAATTTAGTGTAAGTGTTTCAGCAATAACAACAATGTAACAATATATAACAACAACAATATAAACTGCCTGGGTGAGAGATTAAGAGATAGGACTTGGTCAATTTGATCAGAAATAACATCAAAAAGAATATTTTCAATAGTGAATGAAAAAAAAACTACTCATTAACAAACAAGATCTGAGATATTAAAGTTAGAATGTATTTAAGATTAATTAAAAACTTGATTAAAAAATTACATAACCACTTTTTTAATTAAAGTTGTTTTGCAATACAAAAGGATTTACATTTACATTGTTTTTGTTTTTTAATTGATATGCATTCATTACAAAGTATGACATTTTGAAAAATTTTACAAACAAATGATCAGTTATACTTTTTATAAATATATTTTATTAGTACTTTTTTTAGTTCTGTTATTGTGCTTTACCTTTTTGAAACATGGTTTTAATGATGTAAATTTTTATGATTTACTTTATGATTTAATTTAAGATTAATTAAAAACTTAAATAAAAAATTACATAACCACTTTTTTTATAAAAGTTTTTTGTCAATATAACAGGATATCTACTATAGCATATATACATATATATATACATATATATATATACATATATATATATATATATATATATATATATATATATATATATATATATATATATATATATATATATATATATATATATATATATATATATATATTATAGCATAAAAAAGCTGTATCGACTGTGAGTCAGACTATTTGTCAGTTGTATCCACTACAAGTCAGGCTACTTGTCAGTCGATGTATGTACTGAAGCCCCCGGCAGCAGGCTATTTTAGTATGACGTCACACTGCTCACTTAACTCAGCAGTATTATATATATATATACATACATATACATACATATATATATATATATATATATATATATATATATATATATATAAATATATATATATATATATATATATATATATATATATATATATATATATATATGTATATATATATATATATATATATATATATATATATATTTGTCAGTCGTATCCACTACAAGTCAGGCTATTTGTCAGTCGATGTATGTATTGAAGCCCCCGGCAGCAGGCTATTTTAGTATGACGCCACACTGCTCACTTAACTCAGCAGTATTATATATATATATATATACATATATATATATATATATATATATATATATATATATATATATATATATATATATTATATATATACAGTATTATATATATATACAGTATTATATATATATACAGTATTATATAAATATATATATATATATATATATATATATATATATATATATATATATATATATATATATATATATATATATATATATATATATATATATATATATATATATATATATATATATATATATATATATATATGTTTGACAAGATAAAGTAAAAAATAACTACATAATGTTTACTGCTAAAAGTTTTATGCGTTGGTAATCATCAGGTAAAAAATGCATTATGTTATTTCATTAAAAAATATTTTCAAATTATACACACAAAAAAAAACATGCAAAAACCAGAGGTGAAAAAGTAAAAAAAAATTGTACTCAAGTAAAAGTACTGTTACTTGAGTGAAATTCTACTCAAGTACAAGTTAAAGTTACGGGTCGAAAAGTTTACTCATGTAAAAGTAAAAGTAGCTTATTAAAAATGTACTCAGAGTAAAAGTTACTGAGTTACTTTTTGAGTAACAAAGCTGTCAAATTAAAAAACAAAAATCACGTAGTCTATTCTTTTCTGTACAAAAAAATTTTTTTTTGCACAGAAAGTTTTTATAAAGGTCATAAAAAGTAAAAAGAAACCAAGCTAAAGCAGTTAAAACTTGTTATGAGCGCGCTCAACATTTTTTTCTAAACAATTTAAAAGTGTCACTTTTATTAAAGTGAGCAAAACTCAAAAAAACAAAAAATTAAAATCATAGTATTTGTGAAATTAAATAATACATAATTTTTTTTACTCAGTAACGCATATGATTTCAAATGTAATGAAGTACAATACTTTAGAAAAAAAGTTTAGTAAAAGTTAAGTAAAAGTAAGAGTATCCATTTAAAAAAATACTCAAAAAGTAGACATTCTCAAAATAACTACTCAATTACAGTAACTCGAGTAATTGTAATTCGTTACTTTCCACCTCTGGCAGAAACAATTACAAAACCTTTTATTGTTCGCAACTGTGCTTACAAACCAACCTACTTGTAGTCAACTTTTTAGATGTATCATTCAACCTAAAAAAAAAATCTGTTCCAACCTTTTAAAAAACCAAATGTTACATCGACACTGATTCCAACCACCCTCCTCAAACCCTTAACCATATCCTAATCTCGATTAGCAACAGATTATCACAAAACTCTTCAAATGAAAACACGTTTATCCTATCTATACCAAAATATGAAGAGGAACTAAGAAGAAAAGACTTCACTGATTTTTCTTTAAGATATAATCCTAAAAAAAAGGACAAACGCTAAATTTAGTCAACAAACATTTTCCAATATCCCATCCTCTAAATAAGTTATTCAATCAAAATTATAAAGTGAGTAATTAATAATAATAATAATTAATAATTTAAAAATTTTAAAAATTAATAAAAAGAGTTAAAGCTAAACCAAAAATATTGACAAAATAATAAAAAACCAATAAAACAAAAAAATTGTATCTAAAAAATCAGATTAACACCCACCATGCAACTGCATAAACAAACACAACTACCCAATGAAAGGAAAATATAAAATCTCAAATGTTATTTATAAATTTATAGAATCACCCCTTAACATTCCAGAAAAAGTGTAGATTGGTTTATCAGAAGGAGAATGGAAGAAACAATGGGCTATCCACAAACACTCCTTCACAAATAGAAAACTGAAAAATTTAACCACCCTTTCCAAATACATATGGCAAATAAAAGAAAACCTCAAAGTAACACCCAACTTAACTTAATTGGTCAATAATTAAAAAAGATCCCGCTTACAATAACATCACAAAAAAATGCCTCTACAAAAAAACTAAAATAATTTCATAAAAAGGTAACCCAGAATTGCTAAACAAAATATTTGAAATAATATCAAAATGTCATCATGAAAACAAGTTTTTACTTGACAACTTTAAGTCGAAAAATTCGGAAAACCGAAGAATTGAATCACGTTTACGAACAAGACATTGTAATTGTTTCTGCAAGTTTTTTTGTGTAAAAATTAAAAAAAAAAAAAAAATTTTAATGAAATAACATATTGCATTTTTTACATGATGATTGTTAACGGTGAAACTTAGTAGTAAACATGTAGTTATACTTTATCTTGTCAAAAAAATTACGGGAAATTGCAAATGTCAGTACAGTAGTTAAGACATTTGAGACTTCCTGTAATTTAATTTTTGGTATAAATTCAAGTTTTATTAATTTGATCATTCATTTCTGAAGAGTCTTTATTGATGAAACACAGTGTTAAATAAAAAAAAATTTGTTAAGTGATTTTCTACTAATATATATATATATACACACACAAAATTTAGATAAGTCAAATGAAGAATCAGATAGCATAAACTTAGTAACAAGAGAAACAAAATCGACAGATATTCTACAAAACAGTTCATTGTCAAACTATGGTCAACTTGTAATTTCTGAAATTATGGCACCACTAAATCTATCAGGAACTGCAAATACTACAGCTCAAATAATAAATAGCACACTTAAAAATATTCCTGAGGTATCAACAGAAAATGTATTTCTACTAAATAATACAAATGTGTTAAGTAACACAAGTACCAATGCAACTTTAAATAATATAACTCCATTAAACATTGGAAATTTAAATGTAATACCTCCACTAAACAATGCTTTATATAATACAACAATCAAAGAACAAACCGGTTTAACATCACATATACAAGAATTGAAAAAACCTTTAACATCTACATATGTAACTGAAAACACGGCAATAACCACAAACATTGCAAATGCAGGCTATACAAATATTTTGCAATATGAAACAAACAAAATACCTTTCCAATACAATAATAAAAAAATAACAAGCGATAATCAAATAAATAAAATTTCAAAAATTGAAACTATATCAGATCCGTATGAAAACTTCAGAAGAACTGTGATTAAACCAAGTAACCAAATTACTGCCTTAAACAATCAAGCAACAACTGCAATAAGCCAAATAGCCACCACAAGTAATCAAGAATCTACTCCAACATGTAAGTAAATAAAATTTTATTTTTGAGACATAAAATATATAAAAAAAAACAACAATATTATTCTCATAACAGCGTGCCCCAAAATCAAACCATTCAAATCAAGTTCAAACCAATAGAAATATTTCAAAATTAGATTATATATTATTTTAAATCTATTAAAACTGAAGCAAAAAAATTCTAACCTTCATGAGTTTTAGAGAAAATATAAAATAATAGCTCATAATTTAAATTTAGAATAACACAACATAGCATAAATGTACCAATAATAAATAAACAAATATAAACTTAAAAATAAAAAATAAAACTTAAAATAAGGTTGCAATTTATTGAATGCAAATTTGCTTTAAGTTAAAAACAATTACCAATATTATTGATTTTTTGTCAACACCTATTTGTTGCATTTACAAAATCAGCTAGTTTATATATTTATACATCGTTAAATTAACATTTTTGTTTTAGTATCCTTGTTTGCACACTTGCACGAACTTAAAATAAAATATTTATGTTATAATATACTCATTTTTAATTTATCTATTTATCTGATTTTTGATTTAAATTTTTGATATAAAAAATGCAACAAAACTTATTAATTATGTAATTGCAAATAAAAAAATCTACATTTCATGATTTAGACCAAGATGGACACAATATTCAGAATGGCCAATATCAAATTTTAGGTAACCGTGGTTTTGTAATGAAATACGAAGAAAGACCCATTGAAAGTAAGACCATCTTTATTATTTGATATATTATAAAACTTTAATTGAAATCTCAAAAAAACAAACAACAAATATCCAAATATTTATGTTGTTTATATTTTTCAAAATTTAATTTTTTGAAAATAAATTTACATTTACATTTAAGCAAATTTTTTCTTGTAAGCAAAAAACATATTCTTCTGTTTTGATTATAGAGATTTTTATTTTGCAAAAACAATACGATAATTAAATGTTTTTTATAAATATAAACAAACACCTTCCAGTATTAATGGAAATGTATTAAATAACATGAATTATTTAAAGGCTTAGTTATAAATGCAAAAATTTAACTAAGTGTTTGCTCATACTACATGTTTTTGGAATATGTTATTTTGGGGTAGTGATAGAGGGCTTGCTTCATAAGCAAGAATTTATAAGTTCGATCCCCACTATGTAATGCAGCATTCAACATGCTTCTCTGAGCAGAGCCCTTATTTGTCAAGGTTCGTGTTTTGGAGTTCTAGAGTTGAGAGAGGAATGTAACCACAATAAAAGTAGTCTCCTCAACTGTAGTGACCTTCTTGACTTTGGGGAGGTGAATTAACATTTTAAAAAAAAAAAAAAAATATATATATATATATATATATATATATATATATATATATATATATATATATATAATAAATGGATTAATGGATTTTATATAATTCAATACTTCATATTTTCATAGTATTTATAATATGGGTTGTCCTTGCAATAAAAAAAATAAGTAATGGAGAAAAAAGAATTTACTATTTTCTAAGACTATTATTTCTTCTATTATATTACTTCTATTTCTATAAGTATACCAACTGCCCATAAACTGGCTCCCCAGCATTGGAATTGCACTCAGATATATACAGTTGAAAAAATCCCACAAATTTTTGAAATTTTAACCAACTAAACTTGTTGTAGCTTGTTCTCATCATGTGAAACTGCATTAAACCATGTAATTTCACAATACACCTAATCTTCACCTGGTTTTTTCTATGCCATGAGAGAAGATCTATTACTAATTTTTAATATTTTATGTTTAAGAGGTTTTAAGGTCAGTAAACTGTCTGCCGAGCTCTGAGAAAAACTCCGAGCTGCTATATGTACACCCCACTGTGCTTATACCTATATAGTTAGTTTATGTTTATACATTCTACTGTGCCTATCCCTAGATAACTAGTGTAACCTTGTTTCTTTTTCCTTTAGAAGTTTACTTGCTTTTAGGAGTTTATGAACAATAACTTTAGTTAAGTTGTTGTGAACAATAAGTGTGCCTTTGTTTTAGTTGCAAACAACAAACTAAATTTTTATTTTATAAGTTAAGTTTTATTGTTAGGTTTTAGCAAGTTTTTTGATAAGTTAAGTTTTATTGTTAACTTATCATTTTTTAATTGTATTAATTTTAAACAATTGAAATGCCTACCTTTTCCAATGTATGTGAAGAGGAAATAAACATGTTTTTAAAGTTCTTATGAAAAAATAGGTTGATTTGGACTTCTAACAGCTCATTAGTAAATAACTTATATACTTAATATTATATAAACAACAGTGAAAAAAAAAAAAACGCATCTAAAAAATGAAGAATAATTATTTCACTATAAACTCAAATGCTGGATTTCTTATTTGTGCCCTAGAACTAGTCTCTTTCTTTCAAATACCTTTCTTTATATTGGACATCTGTCTATTATGCATCTCTATATATCTATAAATTAATACTTACTCTAACATTCATGTATTTCAAATAAATTATTAGACATTGTTGTTTTAATTGTAAAAAATCTTAAAAAAGGACTTGATAAAGAAGCTCAAAAATGTTCAATTTTTTTTAACTGGAAGTGTTTTTAAGAGTTCCTAAAACACCAGATTTTTTTTCCTAAAAACTGTTTTTTTTCAAGAAATGAAGTTTTATTGATATCACTTTTATACGAAAAGAAAACTTTCTTTTGGTATTTTGTTGTTGTTTTTTTTTATTGTTTCTTTGTTATTTTCTGGTTATTTTGGCAGCCTATTTAGACCTTAGACATTCAGAAAAGCCTGAAAGCTTTTTTTTAACACCCAAACAAATTTTAACTTTTTCATTATTCTTCTTTCTTTTCTTAATTGTCTGAAAAAACTCTCTATATTGAAGTCTGCATTTTCAAACACAAAAGTGCACATTTAAATGCACTAAAATAAATGTGTGTATAATACATTTGAAATAAATTCAAATCACACTCCAGAACATATTAAAAATATATATAAAAAAAAAAAAAAGATTGCATTATACCTTTGTGTATTTACTTAATAAAATGCATTAACACTATCAGTAAGCAAACCTAAATAAACCATGTTGTGTATTATGTTAAATATGCATATGTTAAATAAAATAATACAATAATAAATATCTGATAAATATTTATAACTGTTAAAACCAAATATTAGAAGAAAGATTAAGTTATTAAAATCAGGATCTTAACATAAACTTCTATGAAAAATTAAATTTAAAAAAAAAAAAAAAGTTTAAACAAAAAAGTAACTTTATTCAATTAAGATTAAAAAAAAAAAGAGCAAGAAAGAAAAAATCAGTAAAAAAGAGAAGAAAAGGAATAAAAATAAATAATAAGATTAAATAAAAAGAAAAAATATTATAGGAAAATAAATGGCAAAAAACAAGAGAAACATTTATTTTGAATTGAAAATAGATGTTATTTAAATTTTGAGAGCTCATTCAAATGTTTTTAGAGCTTTGAGCCTGAAGTGTTTATAATAACATCTTTAAAAGCAGCTACAACATAATTTAGATTAGATTCGTTAATTGAACAAACATTAATTCGACCCGAAGCAAGCATATGAATGTGATATTGTTCTCTTAACAAAGAAACTTGATCTGGCTTTAAACCCGTGTAAGTAAACATTCCACACTGTTGAATGACATGTGACCAGTCTCCAGGCACTTCTAGTTCCTTTAATTTTTGAAAAAGAAGTTGTCTGCATGATAGAATTCTGTTGGTCATTGATTTTAGTTGATCCAACCTTAAAATAAATTAGAAAACAACTTGGTATCTTTAAAACTCTAAGCAAAGTTTAAAATGAGGTGAAATTTAACTTACCATTCCCTTTTTAGCACTGGATTATTAAGAATAGTTGCAACAACTTTTGCACCATGATTTGGTGGATTAGAATACATAGCTCTAATAATCTTAAGAAGATGGCTTTCAACGTGCATTGCAATAGTGCTATTTTTGCAAACAACTGCTAAATTTCCACAGCGTTCATTGTACAATCCAAAATTTTTTGCAAATGACTGACATATAAAAACTTCTAATCCACGACTAACAAAATAACGAACGGCCCATGCATCTGTATCAGGACAACCTGATACAAACCCCTGATAAGCCATATCAAAAACAACAACAAGGTTATTTTCTTGAACTATGTCAGCTGCTAACTTCCATTCCTCTTGTGTAAGATCAACACCACATGGATTTTGAGCACAAGCGTGTAATAAAATAACTGATCCTGGAGGAGCAGATTTTAAATCATTCGTAAAACCATTTAAATCTAATCCTTTAGTCTCAGAACAGAAGTACTTGTATTCATGAATATCTGTATACCCAACAAATTTAAGTATTTCTCTATGATTTTCCCATGTGGGTTTTGGAATAAACACTGTGTGGTTATCATAATGCTGAAATAAAAAATCAAATGCTAACCGCAAAGCTCCAGTTCCTGATAACGATTGCACAGCAGCTATTCGATTTTCAGTTATAATAGAGCTTTCATCACCTTAAAAAAATTCATATTATACATTTTTATCATATAAAAATTTATAAAAATTTAAACTATTTACTATTAATTTATTTATATTAAAACTCAAAACTTTTTTTTTTTTTTAAATTTATACATCATTAATTTAATTTTGTTAATTTTTTTTCATTTATTAAAACATAATTAAACTTAGTTAAAAGCTTACCAAGAGCTAGCTTCACAGCTGCTCGGCAAAGCTCAGGCATTCCACCAATAGGTAAATACTCATGATTTAAAGTTTTATTATCTGCTATTTCTTTTTCTACTTTTTGAACAACTGGAAGTACATATGGAGCACCCTCTTCAGTTCGATAAGCTCCAACGATAAGACTAACTTTGTTAGGATGAGGATCAGCTTTAAAGTCAGCCACTAGACCTAATATCTTGTCTGGTGGAGCGAGATCTACATTTTCAAAGATTGATTTTGACATTTTATTGTTATTAATTTACTAAAAGTTTATATATTTTATTGTTATTAACTAAAAATTAAAATATTTCTAAGTTACCAAAATAAATTATAGGTAATGTGTATTTTTAGAAAATCAAGAAATATATGCAAACTATTTAACTCATCAAACATTCAACCCGCAATATAAAAAGACTGATATAACTGATTTAACAGTTCAACATCAACAAGAAAAAGGTATTAACAACTATAAAATAATACAATATTTGTAAACACCTAGCTAGGTTCTTGACCAGACTTTAGTTAGAATTTCTTATTGAGTCCTTTCAAGTACTAGAAAAGACTTTTAATATAGAATAATTAATTGGACCTTGCTTACCTTAACCAAAATTCTAGATAACCTCTAGAAAAAATGTAGATATTAATATTAGAATGACTGCTCTAATAATCATAACAAACATAACTAACCATAATTTTTTATACTACTGTATTTGACATATTAAATTAAATAGTTTATAATATTCTATTATGAACTATTGAACTTTCAATTGGAATATTTAATTCAAATGAATTGAATAACCTTTAGTGAAACTCTTTGTGTTAAAAACTTTATGCTGGACTGATGCCGATCAAACAAAGTTAAAGATTATTTATTGCCTACCTTATACTTTCTAATATTAAAGGCTGTATAAAAATAAATATTACCTTATATTTTCTAATATTAAAGGCTGTATAAAGATATATAGGAATAGATAAATTTTGATATTCCTGCAGAATAAAGTCTACATGTTACTAATATATTCTGCTCGCAAATTATTTTTGCAAATGCCAACTTTAAGTTTTTAATTCTGCTTCGCAAATTATTTTTGAAATGCCAACTTTAAGTTTTTGCAGTTTCAAATTTAAAAATAGTAATAATAATAATGGTGAAAAATTAATTTTTTTTTCAACTTATATACTAGCTCATATATATATATATATATATATATATATATATATATATATATATATATATATATATATACATATATATATATATATATATATATATATATATATATATATATATATATATATATATATATATATATATACTATATATATATATATATATATATATATATATATATATATATATATATATATATATATATAATGATTTGTGCGTATTTTACAGTAAAAAAGACAATAATAAAGAATACTGATCCAAATGAACATTTACGAGATATCAGTGCATGGAAACTGATAGAAGAACTAAATAAAATATATACTAGTCAACTTATGTACTAGCTATGTAGAGCATTTACAAATATGTCTGTGTAAAGCTATCAGTGAATATTTGTATGCTTAGTATGCAATATTTTTTGTATATAATCAATGTAAAAATAAAAAATATACTAAAATATATATAAAATATATATATATAAATATATATATAAATAATGAATATATACAAAACGTATACTAGAAGCTAATTAATTTCAATTTTATTAGTATAGAATCTTTGGATCTTTATATCTTTAAATTTAAAGTTAAGAGATACAAACAAGATATAAAACTATTTATTAAATTATTATAGGAAATCAGAATAAAATTTATTCTAATCATCTTTAGCGAGAAAAGTCAACATCCCAAATGAAAATCAAAAAATGGGTTCATATGTCAGTAATGAAAAAAAATTCAGCGTTAACAACTACAAAGATTACAACTGGGAAAGAAGTAAAAAAAAGTTATTTATTCAATTCAATCATTCTTTTATACTATTAATTTTAAAACTATTAACTTAACATTGTCAGCAACAACAGTAAAAATAAAATAAGTAAACAAAAAGAAAATGTGTCTCAAGATCTGTCTGACAACTAGAGGTGTCAACCAAACACAAACATGTTCTATAATAAATTAAAATCTAATAAAATTTACTAGAAATTTTTATATGAAAAGTATTTTGTTAAAATATAAATGTTTAAGGATCATCTTATGAAGAAACTTGTGTTTTTGTTTCACAATAAAATTGAAAATTAAAAACAAGTAATAAATTTTGTACTTAAATTAATAAACAAAATACAATGTTTTAAGTTCAAAATTGGTAACAGTTAACTTATTTTTTTTTTGTATGATTTATTTTTTACACCTTTAAATTTAATTATTATTAATTTAGTACACTAAAATTATATTTTAATATATATATATATATATATATATATATATATATATATATATATATATATATATATATATATATATATATATATATATATAATATATTTATATATATATATATATATATATATATATATATATATATATATATATATATATATATATATATATATAATGATTTGTGCGTATTTTACAGTAAAAAAGACAATAATAAAGAATACTGATCCAAATGAACATTTACGAGATATCAGTGCATGGAAACTGATAGAAGAACTAAATAAAATGAAAAAATCAACAATACCACAAATGCTTAACGGTATAATTTTAGTAAATATTCTATTTAAATATAATAAAATAAAAATAAAAAATTATATGCCATGCAAACAGTCATCAACTAATTTTGATACAGAAATTTAATATAATTACACATCTATATGTGACAATCTACAACAAAATTAGCTAACCTCTTACAAAAAAAAATACTTTGTTATTCATATATCTATGTATATATGTGACAATCTACAACAAAACTAGACTCATAAAAAAAAATTATCTTATCTCATAAAAAACTCATATCTCATATCATTATCTCATATTATCTTATCTCATAAAAAAATTGAAAAAAAACACTAAGTTATCTCATCTATCTTGAATAAGTTATTTTAGATTTTTAAAACAAGTATAACATTAAAAAGAACTAAGGTTAGTTGCACAAAATATAAAAAT
>NC_061158.1:10793447-10853447 GCF_022113875.1 Hydra vulgaris | reverse complement strand
ATATATATACATATATATTAACTTATATATATATATATATATATATATATATATATATATATATATATATATATATATATATATATATATATATATATATATATATATATATATATATATATATATATATATATATATATATATATATATATATATATATATATATATATATACATATATATTAACTTATATATATATATATATATATATATATATATATATATATATATATATATATATATATATATATATACATTTATTAACTTTTATATATATTTATATATATATATATATATATATATACATTTATTAACTTTTATATATATTTATATATATATATATATATATATATATATATATATATATATATATATATATATATATATATATATATATATATATATACATTTATTAACTTTTATATATATTTATATATATATATATATATATATATATATATATATATATATATATATATATATATATATTTATATATATATATATATATTTATATATATATATATACATATATATATATATATATATATATATATTATATATATATATATATATACATATATATATATATATATATATATATATATATATATATATATATATATATATATATATATATATATATATATATATATATATATATATATATATACATATATATATATATATACATTTTTTGCAAAATTTGAGTAAAATTATATTTTATGAGTTTGTTATTACACAATTACTAATAAGCCAACAGGTTTGTAGACTAACTCTTGTTGATAATTTTATATTACTTTTTTTGAGTCATAGGGATGACAAGATCTAATTAGAATCAAACCCCTAGACCCTGTAATGTTTTGTTTTCTTATTTATATGGAAGAGAATTAACAATGTTTTTTGTTAAAAAATATTTATAAATCTATATATTTAATTGTTAAAACTAGTTATATATAAACTGTGTGTAGTCTTCTTGTGTCATTATTCCGACTCCTATTGAGTTCAGCAATACAGCTTTTAAGTGAGAATTCCTTGTGCGGAATTATTTTCTTAAGGGAATACTTTTGCAATCAGTTTTTATGTAATTCTCTAAAGAGAATTGTTTATTCCGCAATCGCTAATCATTATTCTGAGCGAGTATTAGAAATAACTGTCCAGAGGGAATTGTTTTCGTAACAATCATTGCTGTCCTTTACATTAAACATAAATAATATTTTAAAAATTTGAGTAAAATCATATTTAATGAGTTTGAACTTTTCTGCCTGTATTATTACTTATTAATTGGTGTTTAATAATTGTGATATAAAATGGAAACAAAAAGTACAACAGATATTTGGCTGATAGGTCAACAAATAGATAAATTGAATCCAACTTGTCTACCATAAAAAAGAGAAGTAATCTCTTTTTTGATGCATTATAAGAATGTCTACAAAGAAACTGACAGAGAACCACTAACTTCTACTGTTAATGATGTATTAGAGTTGTGGAAGAGAGCAGGAATGCCAAACTCCCTGAAATGCAATGTTGTGAATAAATTAAATAAACTGTATATTGAATGGAAATTGTTAAAGAAAAGCAAAGGAAAAAAATCAAAGTTCTCCTTAGAGAAAGAGAATAAATGGGATAAAAAACTGGGAAGGTCAAAAGGGAAAAAATATGGGAGTTAATAAGAATGAAGAAAAAAATCAAACTGAAATGGCAAAGAAACAGAAAAAAATGTATATGAAAAGATCACATGAATCCTATTCATTAGATAAAACAGTAATTCTTGCAAGCAGCAACAGCTCCTGCAGTTATTCACTTACTCCTACAAAAGAAGAGATAAACCTTGAACAGAAATCAACATCAAAAAGAGATATTAAAAAAAAAGATTATGGATAAAAACCTGCTATGTGAGATATTTATCGATACAAAAGGCAAAAAAAAAATCAAGAAAAAATTTTAGCGAAAATTTGAAATAGACATAAAACTGACAAACCATTGTTTGTTCATTGGGATAACAAACTACTTGAAGACATTGTTGGCAATGAGGTTGTAGATCGGTTGCCAGTCCTAATATCTGGCAGTGGAGATGATCAATTGCTTGGAGTGTAAAATTAGATCATGGTACAGGAAAGGAGATTGCAAATGTAGTACATCAGTTGGTCATTGAATGGAATCTGACAGATAATGTAAAAGATATGCACTTTGACACAACTTCATCAAACACTGGTCAAAAAAACGGAGCTTGTGTCTAATTTGAACAAAATATGGAAAAAGATTTGTTATAGTGTCCTTGTCGACATCATATCCTTGAAATCGCGTTGGAAGCAGTGGTATCCACAGTTTGGTATTGTCAGCTTCATCAGGCCCTGACATTCAGTTATTTAAAAGATTTAAAAAAAACTGGAGTAATATTGATTAAACTTCATTCGATAAATTAGACAACTCCACAAAAAGAAAAAGAAGAAATCATACAATTTGCAGTAAAAAACCACAAAAAAGATCAACCTTGCAACAATTACAAAGAATAATTGGAACTTTCAATTATATTGCTTAGCGGTACTCGAAAAGCTGGAATTAAATTCAGAATGCCTTAGGATTATCACAGAGCACGTTGGATGGCGAAAGACATTTATTCCATGAGAATCTGGATGTTTAAAATAACAGCTAAGGAAGAAAAAAAACTAAAAGAAATTTGTCTGTTTTTTGTTGCAATATACATTAAGCATTGGTTCTTGGTTCCCCATGCAGTAAGTACTCCACGAAATGATCAAAGACTCTTTAAGATTAAGAAAAAAAATACAAATGAAGAATAAGCAAATGTTGCATTTGGCAAATTTAAGAATCATTTGTGGTATCTCTCTGAAGAGTTGATTGCATTGGCTTATTTTGATGATAAAATAAGCTTTGACACCAAAAAAACATGAAGAATGTTATTACAAAACCTTTGGAAACAGATCCTCCAAACAACACAGAAATAGTTATCAAAACTATTGACTCAAAGCAGCTTAACGATTTTGTAACAACTAATACAAATTCTTTTTTTTAGTATACTTTTAGTATAAGTATAAGTATACTAAAAGTTTTAGTATAAGTATACTAAAAAAATTCTTTTTTTAGTATACTTTTTAGGATTGTCTTCACCATTCTTAAGCAAACCAGTAGAAGATTGGCTGCTTGATGAGAGTTACTTGAAAGCATATAACGTAGTAAAACATATGATAGTTGCTAATGATATTGCTGAATAAGGCATGAAGATAAAACCCAAAGTATAAGTTTTATAATGTTTTTATTTTGTTTTTGTTTTATTGTAATGATTGGTTTTTTACTTGAAAAACGCTAATACTTTAGGCTTGAAGCAAAGATTATAATTATATAATTAAATTCTGATTAAAAAAAACATAATTCAATTTAAAGCTAGTTTAATAAAAATATATAATTTTATTCTGACAAAAAAAAAAAACATAATTTAACTTTGATTTAAAAAATATATAATTTTATTCTGATTAAAAAAATATATTTAAATTTATTAAAATTAAAGATAATGCTTGGGTTTAACTTAACTGTCAAGTTAATTTAAAAATATTACTAAATATTGTTCAATAATTAAATCTCATTTATTCTTAAAAAAATAATTAGCTCGTTTTTATCCCACTTGTTAATTTTTGTTTTTCATTTGGTAAACCTTTTTTTTCACTTAAAAATAAATTCCTTAAAAAGATGTTCTGTCCTTTAAAAATTTTATTTAACTAACTTGATAATTTAGTCAGAACTTTTATCATTATAAAGCTACCTTTAATGAATATTTAGCTATATTCAGCCTACAGTTAATTTACAAAGATAGTCTAATAATGTATTTATAGTAAATCTTATTTTAAAGTCATTGCAATTACGAAATCTAAATTAAAATCTAAACTATTTATTAAACTTAAAAAAATAAAAACAATAATAATTTTAGTTAACTAACTTATATAGTTAGCAATCAAATAAGTCTGAAAAAATATTAACTCATGTCTACATGCGTGAGCAAAAGCAGTTAACTTTATATTAAATATGAGGTAAATGTTTTTTTTCCAGACCTGCTTACCTAGACGTATAATACTATATTTATATATATATATATATATATATATATATATATATATATATATATATATATATAGTATATATATATATAGTATATATATACTATATATACATATATATATATATATATATAACTATATATATATAGTATATATATATATATATATAGTATATATATATATATATATATATATATATATATATTAATTTTCACATGCAATTACCAGGCAATTTCCATCATTAATTAACACTCTTGCACAACGCGATGCACGGATATCAGCGATTGTTTTCTCGGCTCGTTTGCAATTGGAGGAAAGCCGCATTCGAGCCGGAAAAAAATTTTCACATAGCTGTAAAACTTAAGCAATTAGTTTCTCGTCGTGTATTTACAACAAAACTGTTTATAATTAGCAATTTACCAATATAAACAAAAATTAAAAAATAATTTATAATAATACAAACTATAATTAAAAACTACCTCTCTAATTGCACAATTTATTACAGGTATTTGTGTAAATTTTGGGAAAAAGTTGTTTTTTTTTTTTTGTGGTTACTCTATATATGCTTTTAATATTTTGCTTCCGCTATAATATTTTTTTTAAGTATCCATTCATATTTTGTTTATGTTTAAAGAACTGCACAGCTGTAGTAAATATTTATAATTTCGATAACATTTTTAAATTTACTCGCAGAAACACTACTCAAAGCGTATGTAACAGCTTTCTATAATAAATGCTTAAAAGAGCGACACCGTTATCTATTTTGTTTTAGAACCCCTTTTTTTTTATTAATACTCTACATACTTATTTAAATATATTACTATAACTATTACAATTTCTACATCTACTCAATACCTGTACTTTTTGTTTTGTTTGTTTTATTAGTATTTCAGTGTATTCTAACTAAAAAAAACTTTTTCTACCGTTACACTTAATTATAAAAATACTATTTTATGAAATTCATTAACCAATCTAACCCAGCCCGCACAAACACGCGTTTTAAGAATCTAAAATGTTAATACTTTTAGATATCTAAATTATGATAACTATAAGACATCTAATTGTATTTATCTTTGAGACGACGAATAATAGCTGTCTCAAGCCGTCTAAAAGATGACTACTAATAGACGTCTCATATATATCCGAATTTAGACATCTAAAAACGTTAACATTTTAGATGCGAAAAAAACTGTCTAAAAGACGTGTTTGTGCCGGCTGGGTAACTTGTTATTAAGGCTGCTAACGGTTTGCGTGTAGACCTGGATTTATTAACAAACTTTTTGACAGATGAAATAGTTACTAGAAAACCCAACTGTTTAGGCTTCAGTTTTTTAAAAACTAAATTAAATTTTAAAATTTCAGGAAATTGATCTAAACATTTACTATAGTAAATCTTAAAATTTCAGGAAATGTCTATCATAATGAGCTGAAGCTAAAAGCTAATAGTCATGATTTGTATACTATTTTATATTTATTTATATTTATATTAACCATCTTAAATTTAACATCTTGCATTTATCCATTGACAGAGATGGTTCTTGTCATGATAAGATTGTGTACAAAAAACTTAAAGAATTAAAATGCAAGAACAAAGGAGACAAAAATATTTAAAGTATTTCTAAAACAAAATCACAATCTAACTTAGACAATATGAAAATAAGAAACAGAATGCAAAGGATCATAAACCGGCTATGAAAGCGTAAAAATTTAATAATAAAACCGAACAAACGCAAATGTCAAAACTTCAATATCTTTCCAGATTGACTGCATTATTTTTTTAAATTTGAAAAAAAGAGTTGTTATAAAGAAATATTAAACATATTTAACATCGGAACTTTTTTGTGTTCAAATTGCAACTATAAGGGGCTGTTCAAATAATAGGTGAGAGTCTTAGGATGTAGGGGGGGGGAGGGTAATGGAAAGCGTCACCAGATATCGCATGGGAGGGGGATGGTTTGCTACTGTGTGACGTGAAAAAAAACATTTTAAATTAAATCTATCACTGCGTAATTTGTTCAAATTGCAAACTCAGAGATATTTATATATAATACGGAAATTTTCAAGAAAAACAATATCCAACGATTTCACAAGTGGCGAGCGTTTATTATTTAACGGAGTCATAACAAATGAAAATAAAAAATTCAAATTATTTTTTTTATACGTTCACCTTAAATGATCGGAAAATTTTTAACTAAATTTACACCATAAGAAAACTACTTGTGATTAAGCCATAAGAAAATTACTAGTTTAATCGCACGCATAAAAAGAAACTTTAATCCTACAAACATAGATAATGGGCAATTATTTAAAAACAATTCATATTACCATTAAAAACCTTATTTTATTTTTTTAACGACTATTATATTCGTATAAATAGACTAAAAATTTTAGTATTAATTATCGCCTAAAATCAGATTTTCTAACATAATACATTATTCTTGATCGTCATCTGATCAATAAATATTTTAGCTTTGCAATACTTTTATTTTTAATGTTACTATTATTATTACTTTTAATATTTTTTGTCGCTCTATTATAATATAACTTGTCTACTTTAGTTACGTTATTATTTTTATTATATATTAGGTTACTTATATTTTTATTATATATTAAGTTATTTAGTTACTATGAAATAAGTTTAAGTAATTAAAAGTACTATTATTAATGCTATTATTCATACTATTTTTACTATATTTAAACTAATGGTTGTAACGTATACATATTTAACGTAATGGTTGTAAGGAAAATAAATTTCTTGTTGTTGTTGTTGTTGTTGTTGTTGTTGTTGTTGTTAAAAATTAAAAATGTCTAATAAAAAGGAACAACATTACAAATTAATTTATGAAAGATATTTAAAAGCATTAGCAAACAAACCAAAAGTAAAAGTCTCAAGAAGAAACAAATGAAATCTGGTCTGGTATTATAACAAAGAGCCAAATAATTTCCGAATTAAATGTAGAAGTTGAAAAAAAAAATGAAAGAGTTAAAATAAATTGAACTCCGAAATAAAATTAGTATTTTGACAAAATTACCGAACCATGTACCGAATATACCAAAAAAGCGTGCGGTTGAATCTAAAATCTCTTTTGATGGCGTGACGTGATGGCGTGAATCTAAAATCTCTTTTGATGGCGTGATGCGACCCCATCAATAACACCAAGTGAAGAGAGTAAAAGAAAAAACTATAATTTGTCAAAATTTTTAACAAAACAAGCCCCGAAACAAGATCAGTTAAAGAATGAAATTTTTATTTTACATAAAGATATTGCATATCTTACTAAAAGAAGAAGCTGCAATTTGTTGTCACAAGAAGACTACCAAGTATTAGGGAAAAAGCAAAAACTTTTGGTAGAAAAAACCGAGATCTTACACATCGTCAAAAAGTCACTGAACGTTAAACAGCAACCAGACTTAAAAGAAAAAAAGCAACAGAAGCTTTAGATCCAGATATTAGAAAAAAATCGTATGGAGTTAAAAATTCAGTATCAAAAAGTCGACCGCTACCGTGTGATCAGGACAGTTTAATAAAAGCAATTATAGATTTAACCATGAAAGCGTCTGCTTCTGATGATAGGAGAAAAACTGAAATTGTTCGAACTGTAAAAAACATTAAAAATAATTGTTTGAAGAACTGAAAAAGTATGGTTACGAAACGGTTGGTACAATCAAGATCAGGAGTTCACTTAAGATTACTTTCAAGCAGACCATTGAACCAAGAAGAAAAAAGACATGTTGCAAATGCATCTATTTGGTTAATAAGAGCGCAAAATACTAAGCATAAATATCATGCAGACATAAAATTTTCTAAATCATCCATCACTGCCCTTGAAGAAGTAGCGGCAGTCTTGGGTCCTTAAGAAATGACTTTTTATTCCGAGGATGATAAAGCCAGGGTGCCAATTGGATTGACAGCCGAAAACAAACAAGCAACAATGATGTTGCATATGGAGTACAAGGTAACTTTAGCTGATCATGATTTTTATAATTTCATAAACTTATTCCTTCAGTAATTGCAGCTACAGAAATCAAAAAAGATTGCATTAAAAAGCAAGCAGTCACATGTTCTGGCCCAACATATATAGCAATCAGAAGTGCAAAGCATGATTCATCAACAGCACTTAGTCACTTAAAAGACATGAACAGAATAAACCATCTTCCTGCATTTAAAAGCAGCTTATTAACGGAAGATGGAGTTAGCGAACCAGTCATGATTATAACTGTTGATAGTGGGCCAGATGAAAGTTATTAGAGAAGACAAATTTTGCCAAAGCTAGTGAAGTTGTTGCACAAACTTAGTCTTACACAGTCATTGATGGATTTGAAACTAAAGCAAAATGTATTGATCAAAACTGTTCTGGTCATTGTCGCAGCTCACTGTTTCATCTTATTCCAACGGGTTTTCTTCCACCTCCAACTTATTTGTTCGAAGGAGAAGATGGTTTTGAATGCAATAACACAAAGAACAACTTTGCATGCCTCTTTTTAAACTTACCTTTTTGCAAAACAATATTGCCGACAACAGTTGCAAAAAAGTACCCCAATGGATTGCCATACGATTACTTATGTCTAAGCATTCAAAACTCCTTACTAAAAAAAATTGTATTAATTTCAGTTTATATTTTGCCACTATCAAATCAATGAAATAGCACAAAACAGTTTGCTCAAGTATTGAATATTTAAATGAGATTCAAAAAATTAAACCTCATTGTCTAGTTGCTCAACGTCTATCTGAACTCATGTGTGTCGTTTTAAATTCTGATAAAGAAACAATAGAGTGGTATGATGAGAACGATGTTGATACTTCTGACCTCAATTGGCTTTCAAAAAATATTGAAGAACATGGAACTCCAATACTTGAAGATCAAAGTCCGATTTGGGAACAAATTTAGTTTTTAGACTGAAATTCATCAATTTGTATTTTTTTTTTTAAAACATAAACTATTACAATTGCGATATAAACTTATAAAAAATATTTTTTGTTTTTGTCACGTCTCACAGGGTGGGTAGGGGTGGTGGTTCTTCAAAATGTCACAAAGGACGAAAGGGATTTATAAAAACGGAAAAAAAAAGTGTCATGTATTACTTGAACAGCCCCTGAAAATAAAAAAAAAATACAGAATTTGAATCTATGATGTAGTTTAGAGTTCGTGAAAGTAATGTTTCGTATAGAGTAAGATGGGGTAATCTCGCCACTAATTCTTTCAATTTAAATAACTTGAGAACTATAAATGAAAATAGAATTTTTTTTTTTATTGTTAATAATGTTTTTATTAATTTTACATTATTTGTTATTCTATTTCATTTTTATATATAGTCAAAAGTGATTAAACAATATACACTCAATGATACACAAAAACGTTTTAGTAAAAAATTTAGTGCTAAGTTTAATAAATGCCGATATAGTTGTTGTTATTAAGTATGAGGTGTTTTAATTTATTTTCAAGTTGGCAGGATTATTTAATACTTAAAGTTCTATATTTTTGGATATTATTTTGTTATACAGGTACGGATCCCGGTAGGAAATAGAAAACCGTGAGAACTTTGTTGTTCTTTTAGGCAGTGTGAAGTTGCCTGTTGTTCTTGTTATATATCTATTAGAGCTTTTACAACTTCACCGCTGACCCAATAAAAAAATTTAAAAAAATTTTCTTCCAGGAAATAGAAATACGGTTATAATTTTGCCGTCAAATTCTGCAATTGCACGATAAGTAATTTTCCTAATGTTCAAGTTTTTGAAAATATTATTTTCAAAAACTTGAATTGAGCCACAAAAAAAATAGTACTAAATAAGCACAAAATTAACATTAAATAAAACCAGTATATTAAAAGATTTAATTGAAATTTCATAGAGAATATTATTTACGAATTTTTTTATTTATCAGGGGCCGTATTCTTATCTCTCGTAAGGCCGTATCTTATTCTTATCTCTCCGTTAAGCTTAACGGAGCGTCAGTAAAAAATTTCTGTTTAACTACATTAATAAAAAAGTTCTTTAAAAATATAAATTTTTAAAAATAAATGTTTTATTTTAGTATTAGTTTTATTTTTAAAAATTTAAATAAGGTTTTTGTCATTTCTTTACTTAGATATATTGTATTAAAATTTCAGACAAAAGTTCCGTTAAACTTAACGGAGAGATGATAATACGGCTGCAGTTTATTATCAGTTTATTATCAACCGCAAAAGTATTTTTCATTTCTTTTAACAGCTCTTTCCAACTATATGCAAAAGTTTAAGTACGGGAATAATAATTTAAAATAATTTATTTAGTTTAAATCTTTTTAGTTATTGTAAAAGATATTTAAAATTTAATATTTGAAGTATTACATTTATTGAAAATATAGTTGGATATTTATGACTAATATCATCAAAGTTTGAAATGTTATTAAAAATTGTTTTTTATTTTTCAAATAAATATGATTTGGTGAAATTTTTCTTAAATTTTTTTTCGACAATTTTCTACATCTATCATAGCAAATAGAGTAATTCACTTTCTTGAATGTTTTATGATGATAAATTGTATTTACTTTTATTTATATATTTTATATATATTAACCTATACTTATCTAATACGTTTTTAGGACATGTTTACAAAAAAGTATCAAATGATGTTTTCAAGAAATCTGGAATACCATTACCTGTTGCTCACGTTGATTCCTTCCCGTTAGTTTTAAGAATGAGACCAGCAGAAGGAAGTTGTGAGATTTTATTTTCCCTTCTTTTTCACAACAAAGTTTCTATTGTTATTTAATTTTATTTTTTTATAAAAACTTTAGTGACAAGAGAGCATATTACAGCTAAACAAAATACGTTAAATCGCAAACAGCTTATTGGGAAAAATCAAAATGCACCAGTAACAAATACCTTTTTTGCACAAAAATGGAATAGTAAGAATATATACTTTTATTTTAGTGTGCAACATTAAAAAATCTCTTAGTTTTTAATTTTGTAAAAATGTTCTTTAATAGCTTATCTTATAACAACTGAATTATTTGTGTGTGTGTCTGTGTGTGTGTGCGTTTATGCATAAATAACTCTTACAATAACAGTTGACTATCTTTTCTAACTACAATTGTTTAAATAATATTTACCGATAATTATGATAATTATGCTATTAATTGGGTTGATATCATGCTCTATTGCATTAAATACTGGCAATAAGTTTTTTTTCTTTCGGCAGATAATCGTGGTGGAAATAATTTTATCCCAATTTATTCGAGTTTTAAAAAAAACCAAAATGGAATGATGCAAGATCCAAGATATGGGGTAAACTTTTACTATAAGCAAAAAAAGTCCGAAATTTTAAATAAAGAAGACAAGGAAAAAAATAACCTGAAAAACTATAACTTAAAACGATCAAGAATACAATACCCAGAACAATTAGAATTAAACAGTCCGACTCAAAACTTATATCAAACAAAGAATGAAGGTTCAACTGGACAAATGTTTACACAATCAAATGAAGTTTATCAACCTGATGACAACAATAAATTTCAAACAAGTGATCAAGAAAGGAACACCCAAACAAACAATGACCAGGAATATAATCTAATTAAGACACAAATAATGAACAACGATATAGATCATCTTACAAGTACGCCAATCGGTGATGACGGATTTCAAACCCAATTTCAACAATTTAGTCGAAATTCCGATGAAGCTCCAAAAAATCTTGAAAATTATATGGCACCTAACAATCCACAAAGCGAAAACTATCAAAACGCCCAAGATGAAAATTCTATATCAGAAAACCAGAAAGAAGCTGCCAGAGAAATGCTACAAAAGAGAGGACAAATTCCAAGGCCGCCGTCATACTTTCACCCTCAGAGCGGTAAAATTGAATCTTACCCTTTGCTTTTAAGAAGATATCCTGCTGAAGGTAGCTTAAGTAAGAAATTTTTTCTAAAGATAAATTAAAACGTTTTTAAGATTCGAGGTTTGCCATACTAATTTAGATATCTTTTATCTAGATAAAAAAAAAAACATTTAAAATGTTGTCTAGAAAACATTAGTATTTAGTTAAATTTAGTTATACTCTGGCTATTTTGGTTTTTACCTAAGTACTAAGATTGATAGTATTTTGAATTTATCTTATTACAAAATATTATTTTTACAAAATTAGTCTTAACTAGCAAAAATGTCATTTGTGTACAGTTGTTTATTCAGAAATAAATTGAATATTCCAACTACTACTTTTTTAACCAAATACTTGAACTTGAAGTGATTTAAATATTTTGTTAAATTTTCCTTAATCTTGCATTGTGTACTAGATTTTAGATTTCGTATCACTTTTTATCGAGTGGGTACAATAAAATAGATTGTAAAAAAAACACGATTTTTCTAGTTTTATACACCCGGTGTAAAAAAGGCGTATAAAACTAGAAAGGTCAAAATCAAATTGTTGGATTGTAAGATTATTTAATGTATAAAATTGATCATGATTATTTGAATTACTTAGAACAAATAGTTGACCTAGAAAAATAGTATAAAACTTCCCTTCGACTAAGCTGCTATAAGCTTAGTCAAAGGGAATAAGTTTTATACTATTTTTCAATTATAAGTATATATAATATAAGTCAATTATTTGTTCTAAGTAATTCAAACAATCATGATCAATATAATACATTAAACAATCTAACAATTCAACAATTTGATAATTCATCTTTTTTTCATATAATTAATCTGTGCACAGAAGCAATGTAAGCTGTAAAACTACCTAGTGTCTTTCAAGCTAAAACAGGTTTCAGGTACTGAAAAAAAAGTAATTTTTTTAAAAAGTGACAACTCAGGTAATCTAAATTAAAATTTGTTATGAATATTTTGGATTTTATTTTTTTTTAAAAGCTAATAGTGATATTCTTTTTCTGAAGATCGTAGTGATAAGGTAAATATTGTCTTTATTTTGCCACAATCATGTATTATTATTTATATTACACGAAATTGTATGTTTGTTGTTTTTTTACTGACAAAACACAAACAATAAAAAAAAATTTTGTTTTACTTTGTATTTTATATAATTTCAATAGGCTATATGTTTCAAAAGTTTATAGAAAACTCTATAGAACTTTTTTTCCTGGGATATGACCATATGGTTTAAAACCATGTCTCACCAATGAAAAATGTTGTAACCAATATAATTACGATTACAGCATGTAATACTCTAATTTATATTAATTATAACATAGCTATAATTAGAAAATAATATAAAGTTATTTGTGTGTGTTAAAGTTATGAGGATGAAATATAAAACTATTCTGCGTAAACCTTAATGAATAAATAATTCTTTCTTATGCCATTTATTTCAGATTTGCGTGGACGCAGTATTATAACGACTTTTAACAATACCGAAGAAAATCCAATATACAACAACAATTATCGCGACTAAACACGACTAGAGGCTATTTTAATACAAAGAAGTGTACATATAAGTACTGTATATATTGCTCTCGTAAAACTTGTACAAATTATTTTTTAAAGAAATTGCTCAAATTTATTCTGGTAATTTTTCTCTTTGAATTTTTTATTCTAATTATGAAGTTTAAAAAGTTTAAAAAACATTTTTAATGTTAACCAATTAATAAAGTTTAAACTTTTACAATTATGTACACAAATTTATTTAAAACTTTTTATTATATTATTAACTATAGATATTTATTTTGAAAAAAACTTTGAAAAAAAAGATTTATATGAAACAGAATTTTTTATATTATTTTTTAAACTAAAAAGTGTCTATTTATCTTGTAACATTTATTCGGTTTTGTATTAAATATATTTACAACTTGATGAACTTATTTATTTACATTTAAAAATTATATATATATATATATATATATATATATATATATATATATATATATATATATATATATATATATATATATATATATATATATATATATATATATAGTACCGCGGCTACTAGGTTCGAGAACCCCTAAAACCTATTATAAGGGCCCTAAAATCCTAAAAAAATTTCTATAAGGTATTACTGAAAAAAAAAAAAAGTTCCTAAATTCACAAATGGCCCCACTAAATTCGCTAGAGCCCCCTCCCGATTCGTGACGTCGGGGAACTTAGCCGACCCAGGAAAAAAAGTTCTTTAAAATTTCTATAAACTTTTGAAACATTTGGCCTATAGAAATATTTTTTTCTATAAAAAAAAATTAATCGGAATTTCTACAGAAAAAACAGAGATTCTATAGAAATTCTATAGAGCTTCATATTATTAGAATTTTAAAAAATAGTACTTTATAACCATAAACTCAAGTTACACACGTTACTTTAAACTCGCGTTACTAACGTCACGTGATTTTAGTTTACATTAAGTAATAAATGAAAAGGCATTCGTGAAAGTTATGGTCATTTTAATTTAGTCCTTTTAAGCTTTATTTAAAAATTCAATAATATATTATATTTTTATGTTTTATAATATGTTGATAGTATAAAACATATTATAGAAAACTGTTTATTAAAATAAACGCTGTTTTGTAAATTAAAATTAAAGATGAATAAAGAAGTTATATCATCAACATATTTAATATGTTATATATATATATATATATATATATATATATATATATATATATATATATATATATATATATATATATATATATATATATTATTTATGTCAGACATTAGAAAAACGCAGTTTTGATTGCCATTTACATTAATAAATGACTTGAAAAAGCTAGCTAAATAAAAAATCAAAAAAAATAATAATAATAAATGAACAAACGCCAAAAGCTTTTAAAGATGAATAAAGAAGTTATATCATCAACATATTTAATATGTTATATATATATATATATATATATATATATATATATATATATATATTATTTATGTCAGACATTAGAAAAACGCAGTTTTGATTGCCATTAACATTAATAAATGACTTGAAAAATGTGTTGCAAAATTACATAAGATTTATTTCTATCTAATTAACAGACTTTAATTGGTATTTGACCAATAGTTATACTTATAAAAATTAATAAAAACAAGTCAAATTGAACCTGTTGTTTCCAAAAGAACACAAGTCTAAAACTTTAAACTTAAAAATTGTCTAAATTATGTCTTGTGCCAACTTGGTAATAGATCTCTTATACGTCCATGGTTTAACAACTATAAAATTTTATCAAATAAATCTACTAAAATCTATACAACTTTCACAAAGTGTTTTTTTTTATTGTTAACTTAAACAGAAAAAAATCACAAAGCATTTTTTTTTATTGGTACACCGCACAGTGAATCAACTCATACAGTTTAGCTAGACAAAAATTCAAAGAATTAATTAGTTGATAACCCCTTGATATTACTGAATACACCCTTAAAGAAAAATTACAATTTTTAAATCAAGCACACTTAAAAGTGTGATGAATCAATAGGGCTTAAGTGTCACTTAAAGAATAATATTTTTAAAAAGTTAGCTGCAATTTTCCAGTGTAACAATTATAACGTATAACTAATTTATTGTGAATAATAATTAAGACTGCTGTGATGAGTTTTACTTAAGGGAGTATGTACTTTGTACTTATTGAAGTTATAATGCAAATAATTACAATATGTGATGTTGTGTAGATTGTGTAAACTGTGTAGATGTGTAAATTGCAATTTATTTTTTGTTCTTTCATTTTCAAAGTATGTAACTTATTTTATTTAAATATATCCAGGCAAATATTTTTATATAGCATAACCAAAACAATAAGGTGACAAAATATAAAAATTTGGCTGCCCGTGTCTGTGTACTTTATTTTTTTAATTTTTTTCAGACGAAGTGTATTCTAATGCAAAGTTGGAGTTATTTGAAAAATGGCAAAAACATAAAAAGAAGAAAAAAATATCTTTTGTGTGAATTTGTTCTGAAAGACTATATTACAGAAGATATTACTATTGATTCAAAAAAAAAAATACAAACATATCCGCTAACTTTGCAGAAAAATGGAATGCAGCCATAATGCAGAAAAATGGAATGCAGTAATAAAACTAAGGATAACTTTTAAATAAAAATAAAAGTTAGTTCGAGGGCAACAGTTTAGATTTAAAAATAAATTTGCATCGGTCCAAAGCTTTTACAACATCTAAAGGAAGTTAGTCTCCAAGTCAGCCAAAAAAAAAATTTTTAGTCATCTAAGAAAATCAAAACACGTAGAGTTAACTTATTGCGATTACGGAGTGCCAATGAATTAACTACAGCTGCTGAAATAGCACATCGTTTGTCGGGTCAATAAAAAAGTAGCTGCTTCTATTAAGAATATCATAATACAGAAAGGAATAGAATAATACAGAAACACTAAAACGAAGAAAATCTACTGATATTATTTGTGGTAGCAGGCAGTTAAATAGCAATGAAGCACAAGCTTATTATGTAGATTCCAAGTATACCAGTCAATCTTATAAACAAACAAGAAAGTGGTTACTGAAAGCAGGAAATAAAGAATTTCCAGCTTATTAAAATTTAGGGTTTGCCCATAAATTACACCACGCATTTTTAGATGATTTTTGACCCCCCCCCCCCCCTCCCTCTTGTCACAACATCGTAACACTTTAGTAACAAGCCCCGTATGAGTCATCACAAAACTATTATACCCTTCCCCTACCTATAGCGTGACGTAATTTACGGACGATCCCATCATCTAAACACAAAAGAATGTGTTACCATCCAGATGAATTTATTTCTGTCTCAGAAACACGAGCTGAAGTTAAACATTAAGCCATATTGAACAAAAAAACTGTACATTTAATAAACACTAAGTCGATTTCCCAAAAATGCATCCTCTAATTCGTCGTTTCCATTAATAAGCAAATGGGGATGCGACAAAGGTTCTGGCCTTAGTACCTCTAAACAAAGATTTGGGAACTATTTGCTATTGATGAATTTCTGTTTTTGTTTGTGTTTGTTCATTTGAGATTGAGTGATACTATTATTTAACAAAATCCTCGGTCATCATCAACAATTTATTGTCGACCAATTAAATTCATATAAAGAAACACAGGAGATATTTCTTTCAAAATTTTATTAGTTTTTATTTTTAATAAAAACTAACAAAGTTTTGAAAGAAATATCTAAAACACTTTTTTAAACACTGTCTATTGTTGGTGATTTTATATTTATAAAAATATAAACTCAGTGAAACACTATCTGTTACTTACGATGATAGATGGAAAAGTATGCAATACTTTAACCAATACGCGCTCTACACAAAAAAAAGGGACATATATTGGACAGACCGAAACCTTGTTATCGCAATAAAAATGATGGCAACACAGCTTGTAGATTTTCAGATCTTGTAAATACAGAAAAGGACAAAGAGATTACAGGATTAGTAATCTCTTTGTTCTTTTAGATTAGATTAGATGTCGAATTAATTAAAAAATTTAGTATTTTATTAAGAACACTATCTTGTGGCCATGACATTAATTGTGTTAAATTTGAAAAACTTTGTTATGAAACTAGGAATTTATACTTAGATTTATATTCGTGGTATTACATGCCTGTTACAGTGCGCAAAATTTGAATGCATACTACGGAAGTTATAAAGTCGTGTATTCTTCCAGTCCGCCAGCTCTCGGAAGAATCTCGAAAAGTACGAAATAAAGATTTGAAGTGATTTCAAGAACATATTAATAGAAAAAAGTCACGTATTTTGACAAATATAGATCTTATGAGTATGTTCTTAAAAACACCTGACCCTGTTATCAACTTATTCAGAGAACTGCCTTAAAAAAAAATGTAGAGGCTCAGTAGAGGTTTTGAATTTGATTGTTCCAACTCCAAGAATAGAAAATTGTAATTCTTCTGATGAATCGTTTAATGTTTTAAAGGATGAGTCTTCTGAAGATTCTTCTGATAACTAAAAATTAAATTTATTATATAATATTGTGTATCCTTGCTTCTTAAATTTTTATTTATTTTGTACTTCATTTTTTTTTCATTATAACAGTAGTTGCTGCAATTAGGGAGGATGTGTGTGTGTGTGTGTGTGGGAGGGGGTGTTGGGAGAGTTGTAGCCGAGGGGGTTTGCCCCTAATTTTCCACAAATAAACGTTCTAAGTTATTAAACCTAAGTTAATTATTCAATAAAATAACAAATTATTAATTCAATTCTAATCTTTTATGATTACAACAATCGAAATAGTGAAGAAAATATTTTTGTCCAGCTAGAGTGTAATAGATGATTGACTGTGCACCACCTCGGTAACTTACACAAAAAATTAATTACTTTCTTATTTATAAAAGACATATTTTTATTTTTGGTTTTGAATTAGAACTAAAAACTTTTGATTTCAATGTTTGTAGTTTTGATTATATCTTTGGCACTGGAGTGATTGAAAAACAAATTTGTATCGTCACCTCCCAGCCGGCACAATGACGTTGAAATAACGTTGAAACAACGTCGCAAACCGACCATATGCCACGTTGAAACAACGTTGAAATTTGGTTGAATTGGAAATAAAATCCGACGTCGAAAACTACGACGTTGAAACAACGTCGATGATTACGTCGTTTCAACGTTGATCTAACGTCTTATCGACTACATATCAACCATATTTCAACTTTGAATAGGTGATATATTTGATTGATACGTAGTTGATAAGACGTTAAAACAACGTTGAATCAACGTTGATTTTTGTTTTTTATTTTGGTTAAATCCAATTAACTAAAAAATTTTCTCAACTTTAATTGCAATAAAATAACACAATAAAAAAGCAATAATTTGCGCAGAGGATATTATATTTCACGTAAATTAATCAGATACAACTAAATTGCTTCAACGGACTATATACAATGCAAATAAAACAAAATGTTTGAAAAAAAAAAGTTTTATTTATCAGTAATATATTTATCAATTTATCAATAATAACTATTATTAATAGTTCCAGAACAACTAGGAAAAAGTATGAATGTTATACATCGGGTTTATCGCCTTTTACGCGCCGATCACCACCATTTGATCTGTCGAGTGCGTATTTTAATAAAGTCATTATTCCTTTTCTTATTTCGGCAACTGTAGCAGTCACTTTAATTGACAAAACTCTCTCTATAAAAAAGGTATTGCCTGAGTAACTTTCATCAAATACATCAAAAAGTTAAAAATAAAATAGCATTAAAAAAACGAACTGTGATTTTTAAAAAATATATAATTTTACACTTAACTTACAAGTAAATACCTAACGTTAGTTCCTTTAAACTTCTTTTTACCTTTACCGCCAGCCATATTAAATTTTGATTATAAACCATTGGTCAACAACCTGCATTATACATTGTTATTATAGTTACATTAAAAATTGATAAACATGTCTTAGACAAAATAGAAATTATTCTCAATGAAAAATTGCACAAACCGCAAAGGTTTCTTACCAAACCGTAATGCAAGTAAGAAAAAAAATTGATACAGGGGAAGAGTTGTGTCCAAGGAGACCACCTTCTAAACGCAAAAAAACACCAAGAGCGGACAGTATAATCAGAAATATCTGCCTGGAAAACAGAAAAAAAGCCACTAAGCTTATCCATGAAGCTGTAATTGTTGTGTCAGACCGGACCATTTGTAGAAGGCTAAAAGAAGAGGGATTGATGTCCAGCCAAAAAAGTCAAAAATTGACAAAAAAATTTAAAAATATTAAAAATAATGTCAAAAATCTTATATTTATGCAAGATGGTTCAACTTGCCAAACAATAAAAACTTTTATGGCTTAGTTGATGTATTGCTATAGCCAGACAAACCGCATGATCTTAACCCCATAGAAAACATTTAGGAAATAGTAAAGCAAGAGATTGGAAAAAAAAATCTTACTAATAAGCAAGATCTTATGGAAGAGATTATCAAGATCTGGTATAACAATCCAATGTTGACAGAAACTATGAAAAATAAATTGCAAGCATGCCACAATGCAATGAAGTAGTTATTGCAAATAAAAGTGTTTTTGCAAAATATTTATACTTTATATATATTTTATATAATTTATCATAATAACCAATAAATATTCAAAATGTTCAACTTTATTTATTTATTTTTATCAAGTACAACTTTATAAATAAAAGAAAAAACTTTAAATTGAACTATTATTGTAGATATATATATATATATATATATATATATATATATATATATATATATATATATATATATATATATATATATATATATATATATATATATATATATATATATATCTACAATAATGACAAGAAAAAGTTTACAAGAAAAACCAGACCAGAAAAAGTTTACAAACTTAAGTTATTTTTTTTTTAAAATGATAGACTGCCTGCCCAAACCAAACCCTCAGTCGATGTAGCAGCACTCCATTGCGAGTCAGGCTATTTGTCAGTTGTTGTAGCAGCACTCTGTTGCGAGTCAGGCTATTTGTCAGTCGATGTAGCAGCACTCCCTTGCAAGTCAGGCTATTTGTCAGTCGATCTAGCAGCACTCCGTTGCAAGTCAGGCTATTTGTCAGTCGATGTAGCAGCACTCCCTTGCAAGTCAGGCTATTTGTCAGTTGTTGTAGCAGCACTCCGTTGCGAGTCAGGCTAATTGTCAGTCGATGTAGCAGCACTCCCTTGCAAGTCAGGCTATTAGTCAGTCGATGTAGCAGCACTCCCTTGCGAGTAAGGCTATTTGTCAGTCGATGTAGCAGCACTCTGTTGCGAGTCAGGCTATAAGATAGTCGATGTAGAAATACTCCCTTGTAGCAGCAGGCTATAAGATAGTTGATGTAGCAACATTTACGCATGTTTTAAAAATGCTTTTTAATATAACAAAAATAAAAACACCACTAATTAAAAAAACTTTCTAGTCGTTATTATTGCGGTTTTTTAAAATTTTTTTAAAAAACAATAAAATTTAATGTACTTCCCCACTAATTTAATTGCTTTGACATTTCGACGACAATCAAATACAGCTTAAGAGACAAGGAAATTAAAATTGTAGTCGAAAGTGACTTTTTTTACATTAAAAGACTCTTTCGACTACACTATAAGGATTTATATATATATAAATATATATATATATATATATATATATATATATATATATATATATATATATATATATATATATATATATATATATATATATATATAATATATTCATAAAAGCATATGTATATATAAATACATATATATGTATGTTTATTTATAAACATATATATGTATGTATATATAGAGTAAAAAAAAAGGTTAAGTATGCGTTACAAATCAACCTTTGTACTTTAAGGTTGTTCTTTAGCTCAAGGAAATACAAAAGTAAGAGAAAACAGTTACAAAAAAAATTATAATCAGACATAAAAAAAAAAAGATTTATATTACGTCTGAGTAGAATTCGTCAAACTTTTAAAAATATATGCTTCACATATTTTTAACACAAGTTGAAAACAAACTATAATAAAAAGATTCAAAAGATTTATTATATAAAACTACTTTTAACAAACCTTTGCATCACATTTTTTTTTATTTGTCTTAATGGTTTTACCTCCAATTTTAGAAAGTTTGTTAACCTAAAGGTTTAAGAAAATAATTACACCACATTATTTTTATAGTACATTTATAAAAAGTAGATTAACTTAGGCTAAGTTATTAATAAATACTTTTTTAAAAAACAATTAAAAAAACTGCAAAAAGTCATGGTTTGAAACAACCCATCACTTCTGACCTCACCCAAGAATCATTTAAACTGTTATCATAATCATTAAATTACTGCTGCAAGTTCATCCATAGAATTTTCAGAACTATTTGTCATGATATTACTTTAATTACTAGAAAGAGTTTTTACTAACATCTCTTTCTAACAATAAAGATATATCAGAAAGACAAAAGAACCAAACATTAATTAATTTCTAAAAGGGTTGAAACACAAGAACAAAACATTTATAAAATAAAACATTATTCATAAACTAAATAAAATGTATTAATTTAGCAACCAATAAAATGTGTAAATCACTGAAGCATAGAAAAAAATGTTCAGAATCTTTTCTTCCTAAATCAACTTACAGACAGACAATTAATACCTTGAGCTACAGTATGTAGAGTATGCATAAAAA
This sequence comes from Hydra vulgaris, assembly GCF_022113875.1. Classification (NCBI taxonomy): domain Eukaryota; kingdom Metazoa; phylum Cnidaria; class Hydrozoa; order Anthoathecata; family Hydridae; genus Hydra; species Hydra vulgaris. The sequence continues at coordinate 10,831,344 of NC_061158.1, read as the reverse complement.
TTGTTTTCTGTTTCTTTTTTTGCGTTACAGGAGTAGGTACTTGCTTACTATTCTGTTGGTTATTATGTTTTCTCTTGCATAAGCATGGTAGTGGCTCCTATAAAAATTATTATCAAAATAAAACTAATAATACTTGAATTAAGTATCTTTTAAAATAGTTACCGTTTTCTGAATCTGATTCTATCTGAGTATCACTAGTAGTGGCAAATTTAAATTTATCACAAAACTCATGATCTTAAATACATTATATAATAAAGAATATATAATAAAGAATATATCTAAACACTGAAAACAACATAAACAGAATGAAAGCATGTCAAAAAAACAAGGAAAAAAAGTAATGACTTAATGTTTATATAAAAAAAAATTACATTATCTCCATGACATTTAATTTTGAGCAGCGTAAATCTGTATTAGTTAGATGCGGTTTATGCATTTCATTGAAACAATTTATTACATTTAATGATGATAGCCAGCACATAAAAATTATCGATCGATTTTTCTCACTTTATTTCTCTGTATTTTCTATCCAAACAGCTCGAATGAACATTTTGCTTGCCCAACTATACTTTTTCAACTGGAAAAGAATAGTAGAAAATATAATAGAAAAAATACTCATATATTAAAAATTTGTTCATGTAAAATAGCTAACAGAAAAATACAACTTTAAACTGTACGTTATGATACATTATACAATTGTTAAAAATTGCTAAATTTTTATGTTGATCCTTCTACCAACCTACTAAAGGAGCAAGCACAAATTTTTTTTTATACAACTTTACAAGAAAAATCTTTAAAAATTTAATAAAATTTTTTTAATATAAAAAATATTCAAACTCTTTAAATCACATGGATTGGTAAAAAAGCTTGATAAATCATTATTTTGTAAAACATCATCCATTTTCATACACAAATTCAACACAATAAAACTTTCCATTAGTTAGTAAAAAGCCATCTTAGGTTAATAAATAACTATTTCTTAACTGTTCCAATTAAGGTAACTCTTCCTATTTATATATATATATATATATATATATATATATATATATATATATATATATATATATATATATATATATATATATATATATATATATATATATATATATATATATATATATATATATATATATATATATATATATATACATATATATATATATATACATATATATATATATATATATATATATATATATATATATATATATATATATATATATATATATATATATATATATACATACATATATATATATATATATATATATATATATACATATATATATATATATATATATATATATATATATATATATATATATATATATATATATATATAAGAAAAACATATATAATATATATTTTATATTTATATAATATATCAAGTAATCTCTACTTGTAATCCACACTCATGAAATAATACGGTCATAAAGAAATATCCATTTAATATTTACCTTACTAAATGCATCACAAGTTAAGCCATGTATTATTGTTAAATTGTCAAATTCAAAACCTTATAAAAAGGCAACAGATGACCTAATTTATTAGCATGTGTGACTTTACTTGTTTTTATTGGGCTAATAAGTAACTTTTTAAGTCTTTACTTGTTATTTGTTAAGCTAATAAAAAATATTTTAAGTCACGCATGCGTGTTTTAGTTCTCATATTGCAATTACGAACGGTCGAACTCGTAATATAGACGTTGAAATAACGTGGAATCAACGTCGATTTTATTTGATAGTTTTAAACAAATTTTTCAACGTTGATACAACGTTGATTTTTGGTTATACGACGTCGCGACTAAAAATCAACTGTAAATCAACGTCGAAATAACGTCGTGTGCCCACTGGGCTTTCATTGTTAAAGATATATTAGCAAAGACTTGATAAATATAATTGACATTCAAAAGTAATAATGGCCACCGAATTATTGAGCGCTCCTGATTTCTTGACTATATCGTACTGTTTTTTTGTTAAAAACGTTTCTTTGAACCCGCTCTTAATTCAGACCTAGAGCGCCATAAAAATTTAGCTATTAAAGTAAAACCCATGATAAGCAGTATTTAATTGTTTTAATACTGGGTTTCCACTTCATTTCAACAATGTATCATTCAATTTCGTCATAGCATCAGTACATTTCTACAATATTGCATTCCATTTCGATTTGATTTTAGATGTGTTAAATTCATTTTCGACACTGTTGCATTTAATTTTGACAATACTAAAAATATTTTAATTAATATAAAATGAAACAGTCAGATTCTTTCTAAATTACTTACGATATTATCATTTTTTAGTTTGTATGCAAACTAATGTTTAAAAAAAAAATTATTAATTAAAAACATAATAATTACAAATATTTGCCTAATAAAAAATAACAAATATAATTGTAAGTTTATCCGTCAATAATTGCTTTTCTTCTTGAACACGAAATCATATACCTAAGCATGCGCCCAAAATAGTTATTGCAATTTATGTTAGTAATATTCAATGCACCATTTTGCATTTTTTTAGGTAAGAGACTATTGAGGTAAAAATATAAAAGAATGCGCAACAGGTATCTCCACACCAAGCACTATCTCATCAAGCACAACATGTATCTACACAACACGTACTATCTCTTCATGCACAACAGGTACTGTCTCATTATGCACAACAGATATTTACACAACAGGTACTATCTCATCTTGAAAAAACTAAAGCTCTATGATAACGAACATTGTCTAAAATTAAAATATCTCTAACAAATTCATTGTTAGAGATATTTTAATTTTAGATAATGTTCGTGTGCCATTTATAAGAAGACATAGTTTATGAATCTTTAAAAGAATATTTGAGTACATTCATAGAAGACAAGTTTATGAATCTTTAAATCTAATAATATATATATATATATATATATATATATATATATATATATATATATATATATATATATATATATATATATATATATATATATATATATATATATATATATATATATATATATATATATAAATATACTTATTTATTAAATGGTAGTTCGTTTAAATCAAATTAAGTTTTAAAATTCAAATAAGGTTCTATTATCCTTGAACAGTTTTCATTGTTGTTTGTTTGATTCGGCGTGGGTATTTATAAATATTTATAATATTTAAAAATTTAAACTTTTATTATAAACTCTGATTGTATTGAAGAGACAAATATTTTGTAAATAGTAATAATTTTTGTTTTTTAAATAAAATATTATGACATTCATTTATAGTTTGATAACATTACAGTATTATTTTGACATTAAAACATGGATAAATATTTTTTGGCAATTGAAAATAATTAACCTGGTTAATTAAAATAATCAATATGTCAATTAAAAACAATTATTATGGTAACTTGAAATTATTAATACTAACATTATCTATTTTACACTTATCTTTAATTACATCCAAATAATTATTTTTGAAAACACATTCGTTGTATGAGTACCCACTTTAAATATTTTAAAATTACATCCAAGTAATTATTTTTGAAAACACATTCGTTATATCAGTACCCATTTTAAATATTTTAAAATTAAAAAAAAAATACATTAATCATCTTAAATCTTTCCAGATTAAAACAAAGAAATGGAAAAAAAACCTAAACAATTTAGACTTGTAGTAGACCGTGGCTAATTACCGTGGCATTATGGCATTACCATGTATACCAATACAAGATACCTATTATTTCAGACAATGAACGACTTAGTAATTAATGACATTGTTTCCCGAAAAATTACAGTTTTTATTTATTATGAAGGGGAAGATGATAAAGGTTCCAGCGAGTTATGTTCTATGCTAATGTGGTACCTAAAAACAAAATTTTAAATAAAGTTAAAACTTTGCACCTTTTTGGTGACAACTGAGCTGATCAAAACAAGAACCACGCACTTGTTAGACTTCTGAGCAGTGGCGGATTGAGGTTTAGTGTCGCGGGGGGGCCAAGTCAATAATATAGGGGCGACCGGGGTTGTCTTCAGTAATTTGATCTTATAATTTTTTTTTTTTTTTTTATTGTTTTAGGGGGCACCGTTAGACCGTTCAAGGGGGCGTGGGGGCAGCTCGCCCCTCACGCCCTATACTAAATCCGCCACTGCTTCTGAGATCATTAGAATTTAACTAAATTTCCCCTAATAAGATTTTGTCGAATCTAAAAGATTTATCAAGATAAATTTGGTGTTTCCTGTTAAAGGTTATTCGTTAATGCCAAATGAACGTGATTTTGAAACAATAAGAAAACTAAGAGATATTTTGAAACTAATGAAGTAATTGATCTAATTAACAGTTCCTCAAAAGTTCCTGAAAAGTTTACTGTTAAGAAAATTTTTTTTAAAGATTTTATTATTATAAGGCATAGTGACCCAGGTTTTACAAGAGAACATGCTTAAGCAATGACTCGTATTGGAAAAATGTAGCAAAACCTAACAAAATAATGTTTACATTCTCAAAATACCGTAAGATGTCACTTGAAATTAAATACAGTATCCATATTTTTTGATTGATAAGTGGCAATTTTGTTGAAGAAACACTATTGGAGACTTTGAACTGCCAACTAATAAAGTCTATTCAGTTGTATTACCTATCAATCACTTAAAAGTTGTGGATATACTAAAAACTTTGGTTAACATTCCGGAAGAAAACCTTCAATATTGGAATGAAATAACGTCGTGGCTTATAACTGTTTCCATACAAAAAGATTAATCAATTGAATAAATGAAGTTCTTAAGTAGTACTGTTCATTATATTATGATGTTAAATGAAGTTCTTAAGTAGTACTCTTCATCATATTATGATATTAAAAAAAAAAAAAAGCATTATTCAGTAGTGTTGCGTAATGAAGCCCTTTTTAAGATTTTAGGTCTTTTTTATTTTTAAACCTCATTTACTATAAAAGGGGATCATGTCTTCTTGAAGGATCCAGAAACGATCTCCTAAAAATAAAAATTATAAACTTTTGTATTAAAATATACTAATAATTTTAATTTTTTACAGGATCAAATTGTAAACTAAATAGTACATCTTTTAAAAACTTTGACTTACAATTATTAGTGCTTTATGCATATGCAATTTTATATCATTTAAATTATTTAAATACATCTACTTTTTAAATAGAAATTTATTATTTGTATTATTAGTTTTAATTTATTACGTTACTAAGCCAAAGAGTTATTATTCCATTATTATTCCACTTAAAAGGAAGCCGCAAAATATCCGCACTGCACTTAATTTTATATGTATACATATTTACAATATAATGTAAAAATAAGTGTAGTGGTATGCAATAATACCTTGCAACGATATATTATTAAGTATTATTAAGTAAGTTTTATTATTAAGTAACATATTATTAAGTAAGTTTACAACTATGTAAAGTATTGCTCTTATCTGAACGTTTTTTTTTTTAAATTTAGTTTACAAAGGTCATTTCTTTTTAATAAAAATACTTTTCAATTCGTTCAAAAACGAATTTTCACCGAAGTATTTGCTTACAAAATTAAAACCATTTTTTACATGATGATCTGGAATTCCAGTCCCTATTCATATAGGGATTGCAATTCTAGAGGTCTTTCTCAATTCCGGCATTCCGGGATTAATCCCGGAATTGAAAAACATTATAAAACCTACATGTTATTAAATATAATCAAAATAGTATATTTTTAACTAAAAATATATTTATTAAATGAAGGCAGCTTACAGTACAATGTTACATGAATGAGAGAAAAACATGTTAGTTTTACAGGTTAATTAATGTTAAGAAATTATGTTAGAACTAAGGAAATACTAGTATATTATGTTTTATGTGCTTTAAAATGCAACTTAAGGAAGCACAACGAGATCAAAGTTTCATTGCCCAAACGGTTACGAAGCGGAAGAAAATGCCCGGTCAGCCTCGACAATTGTCGGTTTCACGGTCATTAGAAATGAACAATTGCACATTGGTTGCATTAGTGGTTGTTCTTCTTTAATAAGACTATCAAGTTTCTCTTCAATACTTAAAAGATTACAGACTCGGGTACCATTTCAGGTTCCTCAATCAAATTCAGCATATCAGACTCAACTGACGCTCTTACTAGAACAGGATTGGAAGCGTTTAATCTTTCCAGAAATTCTATCAAAGGTTTTCAAATTTCGAATAAAAAGGCACTGTAAACAATTTTTCATCGACTTCAACGGAGCTTTGGCAATTACACAAGTATTTCAAAAGTCTATTCATATGAGTTCGGCGTTCACCATACAAACCATTAAAAATGCTGTACGGTTTTAATAATGAATGAAGTATGTATAATTAAGTTACATAGAAAATTTTTAAAATCTTAACTTTTTTGAGAAACTATAATTAAATTAGTCAAAAATTACATAAAATGACAATAAAGACCAAAATCAAGTGTCCGTAAAAAAATTTTTGTAAAAATGAGTTGAATTTCAGGAAGAAAAATAAATCAGAAATTCAGGAAGAAAAATAAATCATTTGGAAAGAAAAGAAGTTTTGTTTTGAATGAGAAAAACCGGGCACAGATTCAAGAATGAAATTATTGGATATGTTTGAAACGTATGATGGAACTTCAGACGCTGCCGTTTGGATACAATGAACGAAAGTAATAGCTAAAATGCAGAATGTAAAACTGGAATTACTTTTTCCAATCCTTCTTAGAAAAACTACCGTGAACGGGGGGTGACTATGAACGCTTTTGAAACATTTTTGTATCATAGAAGAAAACTGTTGGCCTAATCGCTACCTTTTTTTTGTAACAGAACATTATACTTTTCAGCTTCCTGAATTATTCCTAGGCCTGATAAGCACTATGCAGTAAATACCTTAATTTTCTGGTTCTATATGACCATATCCGTATTTCTAAAATGGGGTGAGAATGATTCGGGATGACTTTGAACAACACATGATATTTTAATTTTTTATTTTGTGCGCATTTTAAGTTGCTCAAAGTCCTTTAATTATAGTTTTTAGCCTCAAAGTGTTATTTAACTTGTTTAATGTGTTTTTTTTGAAAAATGTGAAAGTATAATAAAATAAAATATTGTCTGTACTTTGTTTAATACTCCTAGCTAATTTTTTTTCTTTTTTAACTTCGAATCATAGTTCCTAAAGTTTGCAGAAGAAAACTTAAATTATTTGTAGAAAATGTCATTTTTAAATGACCATAAAATTTGAAAAAGACAAGTTATACCATAAATTATAGTTTTATTAGAGCAATATGCATTTAAACTTGATGTGCGCTAATTTTTATAAAGTTCTGATTAGCAGTTTTTAAGATATGCTATTTAGTTTAATTGCCCGAACCACAGAACCACTATTTGAAACTTACACGAGATGTTTAAAGTAGGTGAAAAATAAATTTTTTGAGGGCAGCTAAAAATTAACTTCTTTATATTATATTTAAGTCATCTGAATCAAAATAACACACTATTTAGTTATACCATTCACTATCCTTCACCAATTAGTAAACTTGGTATTGATGTTCATTTTCACCCCGTTGTTCATAGTCACCCCGGTTCACGGTACTTATTTAGTAAAAGATGCTTTAAAAGCTAAAGATAAGCAAGATAATACTGCATACGAACTTTTTGTAAAACAAAAATTAAATGTTGTAGAGAAAGTTGATGTGTTTTTGGCTGACTTAAAACAAATGGCTTACCTAAATTGTCAGAAGAGTCTACTCGATTGGCGTTTGTCGTTAGATTGCTCGAGGATTTATCATGAAGACTTCAAGCCGTTATGAGCCCAATTAATATTATATTACCCAAATTAAGAGCTGCTTTAAACCGTGTATGCGTAGATGATGCTACTAATGCTGTATTTCAAAATCAAGATACAAAAGTTCCGTTGTTTACAGCTGCAAAGGGTTGAATATGAGCCAGGGAAACAATTAGAAGAACGAGGAATATGCGCTACCTCGCTTCTAAACAATGCTGGTATTAGTGCTTTGTCTATTATTCATCTGAATGTTAATGGTACGATAGCGAAATCTATCGTAGACAGGGGATGTTCCTAGACAATTACAAATCAAAATTTGTTACCAAGAAATCAAAAAAAAACCCCAGAGTTCTCCAAAGGTGGTTTCTTTTGACGGAAAAATTTATCAATGTGATCAGCGGTTGTTACTATTGAGATTGATGATACCCAAGAACGAGACAAGGTTTTTTCTGAAACAAGAACGCTGTATATTTACAAACTCAATATTTTTAATATTTTATGCTTTGTATATATATATGTAAAAATAATCTTTCTCCTGTATTTTTTAATGATCTATTTACCTTGAAACCTACTATAAATACTCTCCAACCTTCTACACGAACCTTTTTGTCGAACAAATTTTAACCAATTTTGCATTGATTATCGTGCACCTCTTATTATAATTATTATTACTATTATTATTGTTTTTATTATTAATATTATTGTTATTACAACATTTTATTTAACTTGCTTTCTTGTCGATTTGTTTATTTTTTTGATGTCCGCGAAAAACAAACGCGAGGTAATAATAAAAGAAATCAATAAAAAAATAATTAAATTTTAATTACTTTTTAAAAAAGTTGTTTGTTTTAATTTAAAGCAAACAACGCAAAACAAACTTTGGTTTAGCGCAAAATGTGTGTGTGGGGAAGGGGGAGGGAGGCAAGTGGCCGAAAAAAAAGTGTATGTACTTATGACCCACCCCTAAATAAACTTTTTTATCAGACTAAAAAGTAAATAATAAATATATTAAAAAAATAAAAATGTTGGGCGCTAATAGGAACGAGTTGTACTTAATTGAAGAAGTTTATTTTTTACTTTTTAGTCCATTTTTAAATAGTTGCTTTTAAAAAGTTTTTTTTAATAGTTTTTATTTTTTTCACCCGGCCTAATAATTTAAAGATATAGTTCGCCAATAATGTTCAAATTTAAACATTGGCGCAACGAAACCGCAAACAACAACTTTTTTATAAACTTCATATTTAATGAATGGGTATTACAAGAATGAATGGAATTATGATATACAGCTAATGAAAATTTACACTTTAGTTATTTAAAAAACAATTTTTTTGATTTTTTAAAAATTGTTTTAGTTGTCTTTTTAATAAAATGTCGTGTTATGACTTGAAGCAAGAAAAAAGCTTAAACTAAAATATGCTTTTAAAATCAAGTGTTTCTATTTAGTTGCCGAGTTTTAACAAACCTTTAGCTGAATAATTGCAATTACTAATGGTTAAAACTTTGCAGCATATCCCTATAAAATAATTCATTTTTTGATGTTTGAATAAAAATCATTTCAGTGAATTTTGTTGTTTTTTGTCTAGTGAAACTTGTTTTTTTTTTTTTTTTTATCGTCGGTTACAAGCATACTCCCGAGACGACTTGAAATTGCTTTGATGTTTGCGGCTTGATGAACTTCCATCTGTTTTATATTTCTATGGTTACAAGTATACTCTCGAGACGACTTGAAACTGCCTTGATGTTTGCGGCTTGATAAACTTTCATCTGTTTTATACTTCCATGGTTAAAGTAAATCATCGTGTATAAAACGCGCATAAATTAACATTGTCTATCAAAATTAGTTTAACTTTTTGAATGTAACAGGTAGCATCAAAATAAGACTAATACTGATAAATGTTATTAGTAAATATAAATATTAACCTAAATTTAATTTATTATATGGTATGTTGATGTCTAAGCAATTTTAGATATTGTCCGAGGAAATCTGAAAAATATATGGTAAAGTTGTCAATATTGTACAGGCGCCTAAATTGTACTTTTGCTGTATCTAGTTATTTTTACAACCCAAAAATATCTTTTAAAGTTATTTTTACAACCCTAAAATATCTTTTAATTCATTAGTTCAACATAGCAAAGATAAAACTAAATTTTTATCTTTGCTATGTTGAACTAATGAATTAATTGTTTTTTTGTGAGACGAAACTAGATTCTGGCAACAGTTACTTCGAGTTGATATGATGCCAAAGTTTTTTTATTTTTAGGGTCATGTTTAATCCCAGTGGGCACCGGATCTAAAAAAGACGTCTTTTGAACGTTCAAAAGACATCCAAAAAGTTCCAAAGACGTTCAAAAGACGTCTAAAACGTGTCCACTGGGATATATGTCTTTTTTATCATTTTTATGTGAAAGCACTATTTATATAAATTCAAAATAACTTCCAAGAAATTAAAATACAGTAGCATTTGTTGTTTGATTTTGTCATAAAATTTTAACATATTTTGTTAAACCTCCTTATTTCTGTTTAAAAATTCTCCGTTTAATCCAATCAAAAGTAATTTACACCAAAATGGTAACGGATATTTTACGACAGAAAAACAGCAACAAAACTTTTAAGATAAAACATGTTATTGCTCACATAAATATATATATATATATATATAAATATATATATATATATATATATATATATATATATATATATATATATATATATATATATATATATATATATATATATATATATATATATATATATATATATATATGTATATATATATATATATATATATATATATATATATATACATATATATATATATATATATATATATATATATATATATATATATATATATATATATATATATATATATATATATATATGTATATATATATATATATATGTATGTATATATATGTATATATATATATATATATATATATATATATATATATATATATATATATATTTTTTTTTTTTTATTCAGAAACTGATCTGACTGTTCTTGGTTATCATGATGATAATCCTAAAATAGCACCAGCTCATCGTCTGCTCCTACGTTGTGGAAAAACTAGGAAACAAAAGTCACTACCTAAAAATTGTTTTGCCTAACTTCGACTTACCCCTAACTTATCTTGTTTTCAAAAAGAAATTAAAAGATTTCATTCTCTATATAAAAATATCTTAAAATAATTTTAATTTATCTTGAAATGAAATAAAATTTTATTATATTGAGTCATGTATGTTCAGATTTTTTTATTTATACTTGAGTACAATTTATATTTATTTACTTAAGTACAATTTATTGTTTTTATGTTATTTTTACGTACTCTTTTTGTAAAAAGGCGATTTTAAAAAACTTTTGTAAAAGGCTTCTTTTAGAGACCTTGTTTGTTTTTCTCCTAAATGCTTATCATAGATAAGTCAGAGGTTTAGTGCGCTGTCATCAGTGTTGTTTCGTGAAGTTCGAAACCTCCCCTTATCGGAATAAATTTTAAAACTTTTTCTTTCTTGTTTATATATTTATAAATATATATATATATATATATATATATATATATATATATATATATATATATATATATATATATATATATATATATATATATATATATATATATATATATATATATATATATATATATATATATATATATATATATATATATATATATATATATATATATATATATATATATAATTGTATAATTGTTAAAATAAAATTTTATAGTTTTCACATATATTATACGCAATTAAATCAGTGTTTTTTAAAAGGGCTGATTTGACATTTTTGTCAAAGTCTATTTTTTCAACGATTAGTGTATTTTGATGATCTTCGTCAGTTTTTTTTAAAGATTATTTTATTATCATCTTCTTATACAAGTAAAGCCAGCCCTTTTGTTTTTTTTTTTAAAAAGGGCTTATTTGCTTAAGATACGTCCTTTTAAAAATAATTACTTTTCTCCGTGGCTTTAAAATCAACTATTTGCCACAGTTGTTGCGGTCACGTTTCGTATTTTTGTTATTTTTTTTTAATAATAAATAGTTTTTTTTATGGAGGATCACTATGTTTCCAGTCCTAGAAAAAAGAAAGAAAGCGAGTACAAACATAATGGGACTATCATTCACCAATTACAAGAAAAACGAAGTTCCATTAAAGTATTCTGAGCTTACTTGCAAGTAAAGTTCAATTTTTCAATACATCTAGATCATTTTGAGCGAATGTTTACATTAAATGAATGTTGAATATTTCAAAACATTATATCTTAGCATAATTCAAAATATCTAGGCCAGATATTTTGTTTGGTTTATATCTAGCTTATACCTTACATGTATCTAATATTTCTGCTCAAACTTTAAGTATAAACCAACAAATACTCAGGCTAGGTTAGTCTAAATATTTGCTTCAGCTCAAAAAGGTTTACTGTAAAAGAAGTAGTAGATACAACTAAATTGGAGCACCAATCTCTTGTTTTTCTGCTGAAACTAAGGGTAAAAATACCCCAAAAGAAAGAAAGACTTACTTGTCTATTAGTTACTTCTTTCATTTTGTACATGCCTATGATAAAAAAACCTTCATAAAGGCATTTACCAATATAAATGATTTGGTTAGTCATAATTTTCTTATGGCTAAACATATTGGTGCTGTACCATAGCTGAATAGTTTGGCTTACCAAAGTGGCAAGGTTACAATTAAAAAAGATGGTGGAAAAAACATTAAAGATGGAAGACAATACTAAATTGAAAAAACTTATTTCTAAAGAGTTTATAACAAGCTGTACTCCTAGCCGAGTAATAAATGTAAATGACTACCTGTTGGTGAATGAGGATGAATAATATAAAAGCTTGGACCTGATGCTTACTGATAGCAATTTTAGTCGTTACTTCATATTGATGTACTGTATTGATTTCTTTTATGTTAAAACATTGTTTTAAAGTTTAAAAGTTGTGGTTCTAAAAGAGTTTTAATTTATTTTCCTTCCAAAATTTTTGATTTTTTTTAAAAGGCGAATTTTTTGAAATTTTTAACATTTATTTTTCTCACAAAAACTCACAAAAATTTATATAAATTTCAAAGTGCACAAAAATGTTAATTTTGCTTGCATGTTTCAGAAATATATTATAAAAGTCCTGTATATTTATTAGAAAAAGATGTAAAGAGTTTTTTTTAGTTTTCTCAAAAATAGGTTTTGAGCAAATCCGCTCTTTTAATAAACCCCAACTCATTTGTTCCATATACTGCCTGCAAACTCAACATATGCTAAAGACGTTTACACTTAGGTTTGTATGTAACGCTATACAAATAGCAAAAGAAGAAGATGACGTAATTTTAGCAATCAGAAATTATCAAGAGAGGGACAAATCTTAAATTGAATATGTTTCGTATTTTTTCAATCTTGTCATTTTTTTTTAATACAATAACATCAATACAAAAATTCAAAACAAAACAGTTTAAGCATAAAAGACTTATAACTATTAGAAAAGTTTTCTTATATTACACACAATCCTATAGGATTTATTTTGAATTTTTGTATTGATGTTATTGTATTTAAAAAAATGATAATAAAATAATATAACAATAATAAATAAAAATCTAATAAAATATAATATAACAATAAACAAATATGTTACATGCAAATGTAAAATATCCACTTATATAACGTTTTATATAGCTATATAAAACGTTATATAAGTGGATTTTTTACATTTGCATGTAACATATTTGTTTATTGTTATATTATATTTTATTAGATGCTATGCAATAAAACTGCGCTTATTTAGAGACCCGCTCAAAAAGTGTTTATTAATTGCACTCGGTATAAGAGTTTATAAAATAGTTTGTTTTCAATTACATGCATAAATTCGATGGATCGATGATTTAAGGCGCTGTTATCGGTTTCGTTTTGCAATGGTTCAAATTTTCCCCCAACACAATATACTTTCCATTTTTTTAATCTGGCCGTATATATTTATAGTAAAAAAAGAAATATAGCAAAAAAATTTTTTAATTGCTAAAATAAAATATTAAAGTATTTTCTAGCTACGGGCTTTTCTTTCTTTTTTTTTTTTTTTTTGCCTCGACAGCAGTACCTTCTGGAGTAGCAGGACTGTCTTATTAAATTTTTTATAAATTAAGTTTAAGACCATAATTTTTTTTAAGACCATCCGCAGCTTATTAGGACTAATTACCTGAGCACGTTGACAACATAAGTATCTCTATCATGACATGCATAACAAAGTTTTCCTGGTGTTTTGATGTTTTTCGGAATTTTAACCTTTTTTAAAAATTATCTTCCTTTTGTTTGGTATAGTTTACAGTATCTTTAAATATGTTATGTATATAAAATCCAAAGAACTTTAAAAGTACTTTATTTTGTATTTTAAAAAATCGAGAAAAAATTTTTTAAAAATAAATAAGGTCAGTTGTAGGATTTGAACCACGGCTACTACTACTTCTACTGCTACTACTACTACTACTACTACAACTACTACTACTACTACTACTACTACTACTACTACTACTACTACTACTACTACTACTACTACTACTACTACTACTACTACTACTACTACTACTACTACTATTATTACTACTACTACTACTACTACTACTACTACTACTACTACTACTACTACTACTAAAAATAGCACTAGGCGCATTTGGGAAATAACGAAGGAATTTATAGGAGTTTAAATATTAAAATGTTAAAGCAGATAAAGGCTCAAAGATAATATTAAAAAAAAATAGCATCACGTCATCACAATCTTTTCATACATTCTTTGCAAAAATTACATAACTCATTGTATGTTATAAAACTCATAATAAAAAATAAATTAACACTAAATTAAACACTTTATTAACTAATTAAACTAATTTAAACACTTTATAACACTAGTGTATTTGAACCAACATACTTACTCTAGGATAAGCGATGCTTTGATGAGCTATCCTCAGATTTATCAATTAAATAATAATGAAGGACTTTCGAATCTATTTAAAAAAACAAATCATGTGGACCAGATAAATTAAATGGAAACACGATTATTGATTGCTTCAAGCAATTAAATTAAGGTGTTCTTGTCAAAGTTTTACGTACCTCATTTAAACAATGAATTTTACAAGAGCAATTAAAAATTGCTAGTAACTCTTATTTATAAAAAGGGTTACCAATCCCAAATAACTAATTATAGCCTATTTATCTGCTTTTGATATTTTCAAAAATTTTTGATAGAATTACGTGCAACATAGTATACAAACATTTTGACAAAAAAAACTTACCATATGTTAACATGATTACCATACGTTCCCATGATTGCCATGATTACCATACGTAAACATGGTTAGTAAATAGAGTTTTAAAGTATTTTAAACAATCAAAATATACATTAGGTATCTTTATCGACCTACCAAAGACCGTCAGTACGGTTAACAATCACATTTTATTCGAAAAACTAAAATACTAAGGAATAAATAAACAAGTGTTAAGGTGATTTAGAAGTTACTTATCAAACTGATAACAACTTGTTATTGGTGACAGCTATCAAAACTATTGTCTAAATACAACATGTGGAATTCCATAATGTTCTTAGAACATTCTTTTTCTTAATCTATATAAAATGATCTAAAGAAAGCAAGTATTTGATAAACATCATGTTTGCAGATAATACTAATTTGTTTGAATGATATTAACATACTCTTTTTCCACCATAAATGAACAACATAAACAACTATCCCACTGGTTCAAATCAAATAAGTTAACACAAAATACTGACAAAATTAAATCGACTCATTTTTTTCAAATCTTTAATTTCAATTTTGCACACTGGCCCTTAAAAAATTCAAGATCAATAAAAATCTCAAAAAAAACTGTTTCCAGATCCTTTAAGAACTTTTTTTGTACATCACAAACCTTTTGAAATTAAAATCCTAGTTGCTCGTCCAAGGTTTTTAAATGACTTTAAATTCGACCATTTTTTCCTAAAATTGTCAACGTCTGCTTTAAATACTTGATACGATAACTAGATCATTTGTGTATATTTTTTGTTTTTAATTAAAATAATTTTGTATTGCTAAATAGCTAAGAACTCTATTAAACTAAATTAGTAAAATTTTGAGCTTTTATCAAGTAATTATAAACGGATATAACAACAAATGTGACAAGTAATAATTATGATATTATTTATGCATATAAAAATGAAGTCTTTATCTTCGACATCTTTATTTTTTGGAAAATTATGAACTAATTCTTTAAAAATAAGTATTGAGTATTATACTTCACAATCATCAGTTTGTGAGAAAGTCCTCCATATCTAGATTTTCCTTTAAAAAAAACAAACCCCGGTATCGTTGGCCCGGAGAATAACACTAAATGAGCGAGATAAAGATATTAAAAATAGAAATTTGCCTAAAATGTCAAACTTCTCTCTGTGATAGGCTATTCCTGCCTATCACAGAGAGCAGGCATCAGAAAAGTCTTAATCTTTGAAAAGTTTATATCAGATTACATAGGATATGTTTGGTTTAAAGGATGAATCTAAAGAGGAAGTAAAGAGAACAATTTTTTGGGCAGATTCACGAGATATTGTGTATGTCGTGATGATAGCTAGAGAGATTAATGAAAAAGTATACATTAAGGCATCATTGTGTTTCATATTTACATTAAAATTTAATTTGTAATTTGTAATATAATTTTTAGAAGTAAATCTGCCTTTTTTAGGTAATGGCTGACAGAGGTCAGAGCTTTCTTAAAATTTGTCCAACAATTTTACCAGAAACTTATCAACCAGAGCTAAGTTATAAATCAACCGAGGATGAAACTGAAGAGTTCAAAAATTAGAGAAACTGAGCCTTCCTAACAAAAAATGATCCTTGTATTCTGAAGTGGGTACTGTTTGCAAAAAAGGAGAGTTAACAGGTGCTCATAGATTAATAATGCTTTGTATAGTACCTCAAATTAAAAAATCTTATGAAAACATGAGACTGCAGTTTAATCTAATTATGTTAGATAGGATTCTTTTGTTTTTGTAGCTGATCTTAAATTAATTTTGGTTGTTAATGGTCTGCAGAATAGTATTTCAATAAATCCTTGTTCATATTGCTATGTTAAATTACGGTTACTCCAAGGTTTATTTAAACATATGTTATGTAAACTGCAATTTAGATATTTCTTTGAAATCTTTGAACAATAGATGTGTCGGTTTGCAAACATATGGTGATCTGAGAAAATGCTATGACAGATAAAGCTAAACAATATGTTTTAAATAATTTTCTGTTATCAATGTGTTATCAACCGTTTAATAATAAACATTTGATATATGTTTAATATATATTTTATTAGGTTTCAGCTATTAGCTATTAGATATCCCAAACACTATGAGCACAGTGAACCTTCCACTTTTTAACGAACCAGATTTTGTGTTAGTTATAGTTAAATACCCTCTTCCTGAATTACATTTAACACAAGAATTCGGCAATCATGTTTTTTGGATGGGAATTTTGCCACTTTTAGGCAGAGAAAAAACCATGCTGTGGCCCTTAAAGTTGGAACTGATTTCAAAAAATTAGCAGATGAGATTTTGATTAAAAAAATTAAAGACATTTTTAAAGAAACTTAGAGAGTTTTTACTAATTAACATCAAAATTAGTTAATTTGTAATTTTTGTCTAGGGTGAGGTTTTTGAAGGCAATGCACGTCGTAAGCTATTTCAACATGCAGACAAACTTTTTGAATGATGTCCTTGTTAAAGTTAGCCCGTTATTGTTGTTGCCTTTAGTTTCAATGCTAAAAGCGACGGACAATGTTGTCAAATGTTGTTTTGGAACTGGAAAGGTTTCTCATAATTTATCTCATTACCTGCAAGTTTTGAAAACAATGTCTCAGGCAACACATTTATCTAAAACTCTCAAGATGAACGTAATTCTTGAACACATTGAACGATGTCTTTGTGAATTAAAATCAAATTATGGGCTAGGACTTGTATCTGAACAAGCCGGAGGTTCAATCCATAGGGAATTTTTAAAGTATAGGTTACGATATCAAGTTGATATAATGACCGATGTGTCGCATGGGGAGCGATTGATGAAAGCTGTTGTGGAATTTAGTTCTTGACATTTATAATATATATTTTTTTCTACTTATTTTAATTTTATTTGTTTAAACTCCATTTTTTTAACATTAATTATAAAAATACCGGTAAAAACACTTTTTTACTGCTTTTGATTCTAATTCACTTGGCAATTGCTCCAATTGGGTTTAAAATATGCAAAAATGTGGTATTATTGTGTATTGTAGATTTATAATAACTTTCAAATGTATTGCAGATAGCTGATGTTATTTATAACTAATAACAACTTTATAACTTTCAGTTTTCTCTATTACCATATGTCAGCTGAAAATATATATCTTGAATTAATGCCTAAATTAAAAGTTAGTTAAAAATCATGGACGAGCAGCTAGGATTTTAATTCCAGATTTGTGATCTACAAAAAAAATTCTAAAAGAATCTGCAAACAATTTTCGTTAACATTTTTATCAATCTTAAATTTGGTGAGGGCCAGTGTGTTGGGTCAACTGGAATTAAGTAATCTTTGTTGAAAATTAGGCTTTATTTCTAGGTATGGTCAAATGCGGAAATTTTTACTCTTGTATTATAGTGTGAATATCGAAAACAGAATTCTGAGCGTAAATTTTTTTGTTTAATGACTGAGCGAACCCATTCTTAATTATGTTTTAAAAAGTAAAAAATGCGTTTAGTTTATATAAAATAGAAATGGTTAACAGATAATTTGTTGAAATAAATGACAATTATTTTATCTAACGAATAAAAAGACTTTATTTGACATTTAATAAATTAATTTTAAACTTTTCCTTATAAACTTTTGTTGTTGTCTCCAAATTACACAGTTGTCCTAATTTTATAAAAAACAGTTTTCTTGATATTATATATTATGAATATATTTATTTATTTAATAACTGTGTGTGTATATATATATATATATATATATATATATATATATATATATATATATATATATATATATATATATATATATATACATATACATATCACTGGTATACTGGAAAAAGAATGTTAAATCTGTTTAGAGAAATCAATTATTTAAGTTTTCTTCCAATTTGAAACTTTTATAATCTTATCCATAAACAAGTAAAGCTAAATCGATTTAACTTTTAAAAAATATCTTATAAGAGTTTAATATATAATTATATCTATATAACTATATCATATCATATCATATATATATATATACACATACATATATATATATATATATATATATATATATATATATATATATATATATACATAAATATATGTATGTATATATGTATGTATTTATGTATGTATGTATGTATGTATGTATGTATGTATATATATATATATATATATATATATATATATATATATATATATATATATATATATATATATACTTGTAAACAAGGGTATTTATACTCCCTTAAAATATTGTGGAAAAATTCAAAAAAAATAAAGAAAAGTTACATCCATAATATGAGTTTTTATTTAATTAAATTGGTTTAACATTTTTTTCTAGTACAAAAATATTCACCACTTTAAAAAATATTTAGTGATTTAAAGCTTTTATTCTGAATAAAATCGCCATTTTATGAGTTTACGTTAAATGTATATTTATAACAAGAGAAAAAAATAATGTTTCACTTGAATTATATTAGTGCATTTTGCCAGTTTGTAGAGTATTGTAAACTTAACAATACTGCATCGTTATGTTAAAACTGTCAATTTTTGACTCAATGTCTTTTGCCATGTATATGTATATATATATATATATATATATATATATATATATATATATATATATATATATATATATATATATATATCGCCAGGGATAGTGCAAAACAGCGTAATTAGCATTGGATAATACAGAAATTTAAAACTTTATATGTTTTTTATTTTAACTGATTTTGGGTTCATTTTAGTATAAAGAGTATTATTCATGTTTTTTGTAATCTCAACAATATATATTTGGTGTTAAAATTAATAATATCCAAATATAGTAGCCAATGCTAGTTATGCAGATTTGCACTATCTCCGACAATATATATATATATATATATATATATATATATATATATATATATATATATATATATATATATATATATATATATATATATATATATATATATATGTGCTCAATGTTCTTAAAAAACAGAGCAATAATAAATTAGTTAAAGAACTTGTCTAATTTTTGGTTTCTTCTACAGCGTGTTTCACCATCAGTAGGTTCATCAGGAAGATAAACCTTCCTGATAAACTACTGATAGATAAACTTGCTGTAGAAGAAACCAAAAATTTTTACTAATTTATATATATATAACAAAATTTTTTACTAGTTTATATATATATAACAAAATTTTTTACTAGTTTATATATATATATATAAACGTGTATATATATATATATATACGTATATATATATATATATATATATATATATATATATATATATATATATATATATATATATATACGTATATATATATATATATATATATATATATATATATATATATATATATATATAAACGTGTATATATATATATATATATGTATATATATATATATATATATATATATATATATATACGTATATATATATATATATATATATATATATATATATATATATATATATATATATATATATATATATATATATAGCGTTTTTACTAATTTATATATATATATATATATATATATATATATACATACATACATACATACATACATACATACATACAAAAAAATAGTTTATTAGGTTGTTGCTTCTTTTTAATTTCCAAACATTACTATATTTTTTTTTTAAGTTCTGTGTATATATATATATATGTATGTATATATATATATATAAATAAATATATATATATATATATATATATATATATATATATATATATATATATATATATATATATATATATATATATATATATAATAGGGCCCTGCAAAACTTCCAAATTTCGAATCGAGTCGAATCAAAAAAATAATTCAAGATGCGATTAGAAAATTTTCAAAAATTAAATCCTTACTTATTTTGTTTTTGTTGTGGGTATTTTAGATAATCTGCGGTTTGGCCCTATTGAAATAACGTTACTTATCCTTAAATATCTTTTTAATCAGTCATTAAAACGGTTAACCAGGGCAAGAAGTATCAATAAAGAGATTATACAATTTTTTTTATTTTGAAATATGTATTGTTAAAAAAAAATACTTAAATTTAGACTTTAAAATGTCGATTCGAAACGTGATTCGAATTGCGAATCAAGGCCTGCTTTGATTCGAGATTCGATTCGAAACAAAAGCTGCCGATTCGTAGGGTCCTAATATATATATATATAAAAAATATAATTTTTTCTGAATTTAAAAAAATTATTTTTAGAATGACTTCTCGTCATGTGATAAAAAAAAACAAGTGGAGTATAGACTTCAACAGTCCTTCACGAACTGGTGTGATTTCAAAAGTTAAAAATAATGACCATTTAAACCCTGTTGGATACACTGATCAAAAAATAAATGCTAGTGGTGCAACTCAGGTTTCAGACTCAAAGCTTATATCAAAACGGTCATGGAATATTGCAACAGGTCCTGCTAAACAAATACCCATGAATTTGTTTATAATGTACATGGGTGGAAGCTCAATTTCTATTTTTCCTATAATGATTCTGGGAATGATGATATTCAGACCTATTAAAGCTATGATGGCTTACAAAACAACATTTAAAATGTTTGAGGAAGATAAACAAGCAATTCTTCTCAAAATTGCTTGGTTTTTAGGTAATTTGTCTGGAATTGTTATAGCACTTTGGAGATGTCACTCAATGGGTTTGCTTCCTACCTCTCCATCTGATTGGTTAGCTTTTAAAGAACATAGAAAACAATTAGAGTATGTTATAGGAGGAATGAATCCATGAAAAATTTTTAATTTATTGACAAATTTAGAAAAATTGAGCAAATATAATGTTGTTTTCTTTTGAATTGTACTTCCTGCATTCTGTAAATGTTAAAATTATTACTTTTTTAAATCCTATTCTTATTTTTAGGTTTGCTCATTTTTTATGCACTGTCAATATTCACAATGTTTATGAGATTAGGTGTATTCACAATGTTTATGAGGGCAGGTGGTCAAATATAAAAGTGAACAGACACTAAATTAAAAAAAAAAATCAAAAAATGTTGGGTAGGTAGGTTAAAAGTGTAGGTACTTTTAAGGAGGTGAAGAATACTTAATAATACGTGGGGGAGGGGATGGGGAGAGGGTCGAGATAAAAGCGTACGTACATTATGGACGACCCCTTATAAGTTACAAACAAATTTTATTGTCTTTCTCTTTTCTTTTTTTTTTTTTTTTTTTTTTTGTGACGAAACGATAAAGTAGTTATAGTTTTTTGAATAGTTTAATGATTATAAAATTAAAATCTATTGAAATTTAAAGTATAGTTGTATCTACTTTTTATTACTACCAGTGTGTAAATTAGTGTTTAGAATTAAAGATAAAATTTATAAGATTCGAAATTAATAAAATTATAATCTTCTGTTTAATCTTTCGTTGCAGCCACTTCTATCACCAACAGTAATTGTGTAAATAAGTTTTTTGATTTAAAGCTATTAGTTATTTAAACTTATATTATATAAATAATTATATATCATATAAATTTGAAGGTTATTAAAGCTATAATATTAACTAGTTTCATTAATGGAATTAAAAAATTTATTCGCTCGCTCAGCTGGCACAAATACGTTGTTAAAACATTAGACAAATACGTTGTTAAAACATTAGAACAATGTCGCGCGTTTCGTTGTCCCATCGTTGTTTTTATATTATTATGGTTACAAATGTGACGTCGCGAACAACTAAAAACCAATGTTGATAAAACGTTTAAAGTCGGAGAATGTTTCAAAAATAATTTTTCATTAAATTCTATTTTCTTTATATATATATATATATATATATATATATATATATATATATATATATATATATATATATATATATATATATATATATATATATACAGTGGACAGAAAAAATTCTCCGTACATTTATGAAAAGTTTCTATATTTGATCAAAACAACATTTGAAAGTATTTAGATAGTTTTAATTAAGAGTTCTTAAAGAAATATTATAATAATAAAGTAATTTTAAGTGTATTAGTTAAAAATATATTAACATATGAAAAGTTATATAAATTTATTTAAAGAGAGTTAAAAGTTTAAACAAAAAATTTGTCCGTACACTATGTTAATTTTTAAATTAAAATTACTTTAAATTATATTAATATCTTGTTGGACCACCATCAACTTCAATAACTGCTCTTCAACGATTTTTTGTTGAGACAAGTTTAGACGTAATTTCTTGATTAATTAATTAATGACAAAACATCTAAAACCAGTCATTTGAGCTCATTTTTATTCTTTGGAGCTCGATCTTTCATTATTTTTTCCACCACTGACCATAAATGTTCTATAGGGTTCAACTCGGGCTGTTGTGCAACCCAATCCAACACGTTAATGCCATTTGCAGCAAGATATCTGGTTACAGATCCAGCTTTGTACTTTGGATCGTTGTCATGTTGGAATATAAACTCCGTTCCAAGTCCTAATTTTCCTACCGAAGCCACCAAATTCCGTTCTAATATGGATCTATATAAGTGTTGATCCATTTTCTCATCAATAAATTCATTTTCGCCAACACCTGACTCATGATCGTTGTGTAGCCCCAAACCATAACATTTCCACCACCAAATTTAAATGTTGCCATCAAACACTTCACATTAAATTCTTCTCCGACACTTCTATAAACCTTTGCACCACCATTAGCTCCATATAAATTAAATTTACTCTCGTCTGACCAAATAATCATATTTTAGAACGTATCATCCGTCAGAACATGTAACTTTGCCCACTGCAACCATTTTCTCTTGTTCACTTTGCTGATAAATGGTTTTCTTCGAGGCGTCCGTGCAAAAATATTGGCTTCATGCAGTCTGTTCCTAATTTTTTTGTGGCGGTAATTTATAATTTAATTCATTTTTCAGCTCTTTTGATACTTCTACAGCATTTTTTCTTCCATTCTGCTCGATTTTCCCAACTATGCACCTGTCAACTCTTGGCGTTGTTAATCTTTTTCTGCCTCGTACACCATTATTTACCACTGATTTTGTTTGTAAATACTTTTCCCATTATATTGAACAGAACTTGGTGGTATTTTCAACATTTCTGCAACTTTTCTAATTGATAATCTATTTTCCCTATTATAAATTACTCGTTTACGTAAGTCAATACTATATTCTTTCCTTTTTTCTTCCATCATAGCCACGTAGTTAGGAAAAGGTATATTTTTTTATTTATTATAGTATAATATAACCTAAAAGTACAATATATTAATATAAAAATCATTAATAAACAAAATTTTACCTTTTATATCAAATGTACGGACAATTTTTTGGTTTTAAAACTTTTAAAACTTTTAAATAAGTTAATTATAATTTAAATAGTCGGGAAAAAATTAAAGATGGTGTATCGTGTTTATTTGTTTTCTTGTGCGCTATCTATTGGTTTAATTTATTTTTTTCTATCATTTAAAGTTTTAAAACTTTTTTCAAAAAACCTTATTTTTCATTAATGGACGGACAATTATTTTGCCCACTATATGTATATATATATATATATATATATATATATATATATATATATATATATATATATATATATATATATATATATATATATATAAAATTCCAAATAGTATTGAATACAACGTTTTACCAACTAAAGTTCAACGTTGAATCAACGTAAATGTTGTGCAAACTTTACAACGTTGGGCCAACATATAAAATAAAACGTTGAATCAACGTAGAAAATATAACCATTTTCCGACTTTAAATAAACGTTTTAACAACATTGGTTTTTAGTTGTTGGCGATGTCGCATTTGTAACCATAATGATGTAAAAACAATGTTGGCAGTCGATGTTGGGCTAACGAAACGCGCGACATTGTTCTAATGTTTTAACAACGTATGTGTGCTAGCTGGGTAAAGCCAAGACAAAACTAATTACAATTTGTACATGTTTTCACGATTACATGGTTTGTACATGTTTTAAGATTAGTGTTATATAGTAAAAATCAATTTTCAATTTTAATACTAAATTTATGCTTTTTTGTTAATAAAGATACAAATATCTAAATTAATGAAACGTTATTGATTTTAGGGTGTGTTAAAACATCATCTCCATATCATCTCCATCCTGACACAAAGGTACACCTTCTATTTGGCGATGGTCTAAAAACAAACTTTTGAAACCCCTTTTTGTATACAAATATTAATAATTTCACACAAAAAGATGCTCTAAAAAATATGCATTTTTTGGGGTTAAAAATTGTATTTTGTCTCCCTCTAGCCCCTCAATACGTCGGATAAATATAAGTTAAATTTTTAGTACTCTTTTATTCTATTATTTTTTGATAAGTTATAACCCAGCCGGGGCATTTGGTCCTACTAATAAATTAGTTGTTAAAATTAATTACAGTTTTCCTATTTGTAAACTATAAATAGCAGGGGCAAGAAGATGATAAAATAGTCTTATCGCAAAGCCCGTAATAATCCGTAAATAAAATATAGTCATTAAAAATGGTATCAAACATAATATAAAAAATTGAAAAAAAAGATAAATTCCAAAACTTATTTTTAATATTAAATGAATCCAAAGTAAATATTCTTATATAAAAACAAAGAAACAAAAAAAATTATTAAGGTTAAGAATACATTATTAAAAATATAATATAAAGAACAAGACATTTTAAGAAAAATTTATATTTATATATAATGAGAAAATATAAAAAAAAAAAATCAGAATTTTTCAAATTTTTGCAAAATAAACTGTGTTCAATTTTGTATCTAGTCATAATACAAAATATTTATTTTGTATATATGACTAGAAATACAAATTATTGGTCTATATACAAATTTTTTTTGTATATAGACCAATAATTAAATATAGCTTTAGATGAAGTCCTCCATATTTTGATTAAAAACCCTTTCTTTAAGTTTTGATTTAAAATTATGTTTGCAAGCGTTTTAACTTTTACCCTCCTTTTGACGTTTTAACTTTTACCCTCCTTTTGACGTTTTGACTTAAAACCTCATTACCTCATAATTATAAAATTTTGTGTGGTTGTTCAATTTTGATAGTTTTTAGACTTTTAAATACTGCGTTAAAGGCCTTTCTAATGGTTTATTACGTTCTTGCGTTTAATTAAAAACTTCATATCAAGTTTATTTATCATAACAAGTAAAAATAATTAGGAAACTTTTGAGTTTCATATTTGAGATTAGGAAACTTTTGAGTGTCATATTTGAGATTAGGAAACTTTTGAGTGTCATTTTATTAAAAACCTAAAAGAAGCACACACACAGAATCCAAAAATTAAATAAATATTTATTAATTACCTGCAAAGTCTTTTAATGAAATACAATTTTTTATATTTGGAACGTCAATGAGACTGTTAACATATTTTGCTAGATGTGTAAAAACATATTGTAGCTAGACGTAAAGCTGGATGGAAGAGTTAATTTTATTGTGGTGAGCAAGATATCTCAATAACAATGTGTAAGGCAGTAATGCAAGTGGACCATTGTTGACATTTTTTTCTGCAAAACTCAGTTCCTATTTCTGTTGGTTTAGTTATTAAGGAGTGCTTCAACCATAAATGAAACATCGAGGAGCTGCACTTTGTGGCTTGTATAAAGGAATTGTAACAATTTCAGCCTAATTCTCACGAGCTAAATTTTCGACGTTCAGGTTTCTAGAATGGGAATAATGGCCATTCAAAACTTGAGTAACTGGGTCATCTTTACTCGATTTTAATCATTGGATAAATATATTCTTTTGGACTTTGCCTGTCACATGAAAGGATGCAATAGATAGAGGCGGTATCCCTTTCATTAAAGTATTTTTCATACTTTTTCGGGTGAAATTTAATAACAGTGAAATAAACCGACCAACAGGATTCATACACGTTACTACAGCTATTAAATTTCCCCTCTCCTGTTTCTGCAGGCTAGCTGCTTGTCTTTTACCTTTAAGTGCGATTACTTTGATACTGTACTACAGTGATCCCTGTTTCGTTGTAATTATACAACTTATTAGGATTATCATTAATTTCAGTCGACAGATTCAAAATATTTTAAAAAAGAATTTACAGCTTCTGGATTAAAATTAATAGCTCGAAAATTTGAAAAACCTTATGAGCTACGTAACGTTAACTGTGGGTGTCGAGTAAGAAAATTCTTTAACCATTTTTTTTTCCGGTGACTTCTTTGGCAGTCAGAAAAGTTGTTTTAAGATTATTCTTTCTTGCTATTTGAGAGGCCAATCTCCTTACATCTTTAACTGAAGTAATTTTTTTCTAATAGAAAGCAGTGTGAAGCTTTCTGCTTCATCTTGTTTTACGTCAGGTGTTAACTCTGGTTTCTACCCCAAGTGTGTACTTACAACATTTTTCTCACTCTCGCCTGGTTTAGCTTGGGGTTCCGATGCAGTTTGAGGCACGGTTGAAACCTTTTCCAGTGAACAAACCCAGGCTTCGAGTTTTTTGTAAAATCAGACCCGACTTATTTAAACCGTTATTACTCATTTATTTTTAATAATTCGCAACAGATAATTAATTTAATAGGTTTATTATATTACATAATTATTTCTAATATATTATAAAAATTTTTTTATAACTTATACAGTATTAAAAACGAATACGATATTTAAGCACTTATTATATTCGGGTCAGGATTTTATAAAAAACTCGAAATCTGGATTTGCTCACTGGAAAAAAGTTTCAACCTTGAGGCACATTAAAAACTAAACTGGTTTCGAAACTACCCATTTGTTTAGTCTTTGTCGCTGCGATCGCTTCTTATTATATTTTCTTGGTTCTATTTTTTTCTGGAAGGCATTTAATAAATAATTAAAATTATATAAGTCAAATAAAAAAGGGTACATACC
Organism: Hydra vulgaris; assembly: GCF_022113875.1. Classification (NCBI taxonomy): domain Eukaryota; kingdom Metazoa; phylum Cnidaria; class Hydrozoa; order Anthoathecata; family Hydridae; genus Hydra; species Hydra vulgaris. The sequence continues at coordinate 10,803,552 of NC_061158.1, read as the reverse complement.
ATGAGAAAATTACCTCCTATTATGGGGAACCCCATATTAAGTAGCTGACAATTTTTTTTTTTTTTAAATTCACCCCCTCAAGGCCGAGAAGGCCACTACAGACGAGGAGGCTACTTATTTGTGGTTATAACCCTCACTCAACTCTATAACTCCGAAACACGAACCTTGACGAGCAAGGCCGCTGCGCGGAGAAACGAGTTGAGCGCGGTACTACCAGGGACGTGGTGGGGATCGAACTCGAAACCACTCGTTTATGAAGCGAGCGCTCTACCACTACACCACTACCAATTGTCCGAATTAGGCAATATGAATGGTGCGCAAATAAATTTTGCGCACCATTCATATTTTGACGGTAAGGTATAGTTCATAAGAAAAATGAAATTTATTGCGTGACAATATAATAAGATTTGTAAAAATATTTTACCTTAAGTCACAAAGGATTATTAAACAGAACAAAAAAAAAAACTTCAAAATGTTTAAAAACTTAAGCACCTGTCATCTGCGATGACACTGTTAAACTAACTGTATTGCACACATTGAACCTTTATGTAACAGGCGTACAAAAATATCGCACAACATAAAAATAAACAATGTGGACTACTCACGACAAACGTTACCTACCGAAAATCTTTACCAAATTAGCAACTCTCCTCATAACAGGCTACTTTAGCCTATCAGGAATACCAAGCCTGAACCAGAAAGATAACTTTAAACGTGTTTTATTATCAACATTACTTTTTTTTTAGATTAAAACTCCAACTTAAATAAAAAAATTTTACAATAAAAAGCAAATATACTTAGAATAAGCTAGAACATTTTTTATTTAAAAAAATGCGTAGAACAATTTTGAAATTAAAAACCTAATCCATTAAGTAAAATTGACTACATAATCTAAATAGCAATAATACATTCATTCAACATCCTTCAATGTAAAGATCAAATACTATTAGAAATTACTTTTAGAAAAAATTAATAAAAAAAGAAGACATACACACACACAAAAACACACCAAAATTTTATAATAAAAATTGTTTTAATCCCTATTTTATTTCTTTCTAGTCTTTGCTCCAGACTTTTTAATTAAAGCGAGTTTAGGTTTCTTGTCGTTTTTCTTCACTACACGTGTATTATTCGATTTCTTATTTATTGTTTTTATTGATTTTTTTTTATTTATTAATTTACTTTTTTTACTGATAGGCTTCTTAAAAGGTTTTTCCTGCTGAGGTTTTAAATTACTGCGATACTCGACGTCGGATACTTGAGTCGGCGTGTCTGTACCTTTTAGGTCACATACTTTTGAAAAATCAAACTTTGGCTTTACACTGTTATCATCTTCTTTGGAAGCAAAAAAAACTGATATCTCTTTTTCCTCATGGTCAATGCAGAAAAAATGTTTATTCATTAAAATAATGTCATTTTCAGAATGATTATCACAATATGAATTTGGACATAAAACACACAGAGATTTTGCTAGCTTACCACACACATCACAGTAGTGCCAGGGACATTCCCATCTTCCGTACGGTCGTTTATCCAGTTTTAGACATTTAATGTGGTATGTTTTGCTGCATTTGTTACGACTACACATAATTAATTCTCCTCCATCTCCACAAACGAAGCAATCATTATCATGTACTAAATTTTAAATAAAATAATTTCAATAACCTTTTTGTTCAAATATTTACAAAAATTTTTTATTATCAAGCAACAAAAATAAATAAAACAAAAGGTTATGCAAACATATAAAAGAAATTTATTAAAAATTTTTATTCAGACCAATCTTCTGTTGCTTCTTTATTTTCTTTTTCTTTAATTTCCCTTTATCTGCTATTGCCATAGAATGCTGAGTCTTTGGTGGAACACCCAAAAATCCACTACAATTGACAGCACCGCATTTACATTGTTTTTTATCATTACCTAAATGTTTCTCAAAATTTTTTTTAAACTGATATATGACTGATGAAAAGACTATAAAAATAAAAATATACCGAGAGAGTCGAGATTGTAATTGAAACACAATTCTTCGCCCATTTTTATATCTCTTGTAGCAAATAAAGCAACACGAATCTCTCCATTAACAGTCCACTTTTGTGTTTCACAATTTGGGTTGCAACTGTGGTTCATAAAGCGAGACATATTACCTTTAGGATATGCATCAATGATATTATCCTTGTCGATGGTAAGAAAGTAATAATCAAAAATATCTTTCTCGTGATATTCACGCACACGTCTATGACATGTCTCCTCATCAATGAGCTCACCAACATACTCAATAACAAATTCTCCCTGTTTAATATCTAAACAATTAAATTATTTTATTATGTACTGTAAATTCGTAAACCTTAACATGTAAACAAATTTTTAAACATTCAATTTTCTCAACTTATATAACAGAATACAAATGTTTAAACACTCTTTTGTTCCCAATACCAGAGATGCTATGAATACTTGGAGACAATTTGGTATTTGGTCTATTGGATCTACTTTAGTTACTATTTAGTATTCAGCCAAATATTGCCAACTATTCATCTTAATACCAAATACCAGATTGTAATCAGAAAAAAAAAAATTAAGCATAAAAAAAGGATTACATAACTACACTTTTTTGCAAATAAATCAGCCAATTTTCAGTTTAATTTACCATTTTTTCATTTTAATTTGGCAAGAATATGTTTAGTGAGGTGTAAGTTTTGTGTGCCAAATTAAAATAACATTTAAAATAAATAATAAATTATTGCCAAAATAAATGCCAACTTAATTTTACAAATAACTACCATATCTGATACTTTAAATTTATAGATGGTAAGTTAAAATAAAAATCTTTCTGCCATTTCATGATACCAAATGATTGCGCTTTTTCACATTACTTATACATGTAAATCAAAAATGATCTAACCATTTATTACAGAAAATTTGCATGCATGAAAATGTGGAAAAAGAAAAATCCAAGTGCAAATGAAATTGGTTTTTAAAAAACCAATTTCATTCGCAAAGATTAACCTTTTCCTGACCTAAACTTTGACCAAGAAAGATTGTGATGTATGTCACTCATCAAAATAACAAAGTGCCACTGAATATTTCCTGCTTTGACTGAGTGCCTAGCTGAATATTCAGTTTATGACAAAATCACTATTTATCTCTACTTAATACAGCTATCTTGATAAACAGAGTTTATATATAATAATAATTTTAAAAACTTTAATAAACATTTCCAAATAATTAATGCTTAAATTTTAATTATATAGTTAAATTTAATTATATAATCATTCTTTAGCATATTAAAGCAAAAGAAGTTAGCATTTTTAATTACTTCTTATATAGGATTTCTCATTAAACTGCACCCATTATCACATTAAAAAAAAAAGTATTTAAAAAAAACCTGTATCTGCCATCAAACCCCATCCTCTGCCCTCACATTTAAAAGGGTGACACTTCTTGGATTCATTTTTTTGTATTTGCTGATTTTGGCATAAATTTCCAGCTGGACAAGTCTTTGCATTGCATTCAAACAGCAGCATTCTATTTAAACATTCAGAGTCTGAAGAACAAAATGTTTCTTTAGAGCATTCACAAACAGGCCACTCAGATTGATCAAGTATATTTCTTATGCAAGATACTGGTTTATTACTCTAAAAAAAACAACAAAAGATGCTATATAGACTATGGAAATAAGTTAAATACTTTTATAATAGAGTTAAAATGGTGTCAATATTTAAATGTGGAAGCCCATCAAAATACTGCAAAATATGCGCAAACGAAAAATTAATAAAATAATTTTTGAATGGAGAAAGCAGCGCCATGAAAACGTGTAATGGTTTAATTTTTTATCATCTATTTTTCTTTGTTATTCAAATCTGTTATCTGCTCTTTAGGAGCATTACTTTTAACTTTTAGACTATGTTTAAATAGAAAAAAATTATTCTGTTTACAAGAACACTATTTCATTTCTAACTCAAAACAAATATCAAATAAACAAAAAAAAACAAAAAAAAAAACAACAAAAATAATAATAATAATAAGACACAAATAAAATCTTATGTCACACAGGTTCTCTAGTCTGCTAAAAAATTTGAGTCAGAAATCTTAAACTTTCTTTAAACTCTAAATAAGCCAAATTGCTCACATAAACATGTTAAAAAATATATAACCATCAGGAAGAACTGCATTTTTATAAACGAAAACATATTATTCCTCCTTGCATTAACACATGTCCAATAATTAAAAAAAAAAAAATGGAAATCCAAAATTGCTTTGATTTTAGCACTAAAGTTGCCAGTTTTTTTGGCCATGACTCAATAAGCCCTATCATTAGACATTGCAAACCTTGTACAATGAAAATTGTGTAGAAAAACTAGGAATTTTAAAAATTTCTTAATTACTGCATCTAAATTATTAAAGATTGCACTGAAGATATATGGAAGTTGGTATTAATATCTGTAGCAGTATAAAAAATTATTAAATTAAATTAAGTAAAAAGTTTTAATATGTAGGAGACATTTTATTTGTTATTAAGTTGTAAGGTTGTTTAAAAATTTGATAAGAGTTGTTTTTCTTATTGCGCGGTAAACCCTAATATCGATTTTGAAAACTTTTATTTCTTAAACTTTCTAAACTTCTATATAAGTTTCTTTCTTCTTAAATTTCTTTTTAGTTCTTGAAATAAAATGGTACACTACTGTATTAGGTAAACTAAAAAAAAAAAAAAAAAACCATTAGGAAATGCACATATTAATGTATTAAATAGTCACAATTTAATTAATAACATTTTAAACAACTGTAATTGATCCTGAAAATAATCTTTATGTATCATAGATGAGTATTTGACTTTATGAAAATCCCGGAAATTTTTTTTCTATGATAATCCCAGAAAGTTATTTTATTAAAAACTGATCGCCTTTAACTGACAAACGGAATTTAGATTATTTAACTTTTCACAAAAAGGAATTTCCAATATTCGAAAAAATTTGAATGAATTAAAAAGCAAAAAAAAAAAAAAAAAAAAATTATTACAAAAATTAATCTCATGAAAATTTTAATTATAGAAAACATATTGGTTTAAATGCATAAGTTGTTGTATGTAAAATTTTATGTAAAAATATATTAATTTTTTTTCAAATTAATATCAAAAAACATCCGGAAATTACTGGAAAAATTAAAGGTGTTTTATGTGAACCTATGATTTATTACACATTTTTTTTGCACAGGTTGGCAATAATTGTCTAATTCCTTTATCATGAAACTCACTTATTTTGATAAGTGAATTCACTTAATTTAATAAGTGAATTCACTTATTTTGATAAGTGGCACATCATTTGATAAGTGAATTCACTTCTGGACAAGGCACATCATTTAATAACCAAAGGAATCTTATTTTTTGAATAAAAATTTCATTAATATGTATGTTTTTATTACAGTTAAAATTATATATACCAAATTTATACTTTTTTTATGCATTCATAAAAGAATGTTTAAATATTCTTATTATTATATTTTTATGAAAACATTAAACCCCCATTAGAAATAAGACCAAGCCATAAATTATAAATTGATCACATTTAAAAAATAACCAAGTCTATAAACAAAGCTATTAAAACCTAAACTCTGATACTTAGAAATAATGGAGCAGGCAACCTTCATAAACAACAACAACAACAAATAAACTGTTTTTCTTTGTATACATTTGTTTAGTAAGAATGACTTTCAAATCTTCAAATCTTTTGACTATTTTTTCGTTTTCTAAACTTGGACTTGGTTGTTCTTTTAAGTTAAATTTTTTTGTACAGCTTTTGACTTATAGAGTTAAAAAATTATTTAAAACAAAAGTAGAAGTTAAGTTTGTTTTACAGATAAAAAATGCATACAAAATAAAAAATAAACCAACTTTAATTAATTTAAATGGTTGCGGCTTGTTAGTGATTTTACGTCCTAATATTTCAGAGACTTCAGCACGCTGCTTTTCAAGCTCTGCAAATGCTTCTCTAGCTTCTTCAACTGCTAAAATCATAAACAAAAAAAAACTTTTTAGTTTAATAATTTTTTTTTGTGTTATTCATCTCTTTAAGGCCGAGAAGGCCACTACAGACGAGGAGACTACTTAATAGTAGTTATAACCCTCTCACAACTCTATAACTCTGAAACACGAACCTTGACGAACAAGGCCGCTGCGCGGAGAAACAAGTTGAGAGCGGTACTACCAGGGACGTGGTGGGGATCAAACTTTAAAAAATACGTGGTGGGGATCGAAATTAAAAAATATTAACAAATAATATACAATGCATTAATACACACACAATCATTACTAAATGCTCAAGTTAGGATTAGGAGTAATCCTCAAAATGTTAATTATTTATATATCAAAATGTTAATTATCACAGTTCAAGTGACACATCTATTTGTCTTCATTCAAAAAACAAAAATAAATAAAAAAAAATTATTCCAGCAACATTCGATCTGGTTTTAAGTGAACAATACAAACCTTTCTATGCATATATAATGAAACTTTTGCTATTCTTGTTGCTTATTTATGAATCATTCATTCAAAATATTCATTCATTACTTATAACTAGGTTCAGTGGTAGCTTTTGAAAAGTAAGAGCTGGAGAAAGTTTTAATCACTATATAATACAGTGTGGAAAATTAGAAATCAAAGGCAAACAGTCCAATTCAATCGGTTAACACACGGAATCGACAGCCAAAAGATTTTTTGTCTTTGTTTAAATTTTTATCTTAATGATAGTTCTTCATGATTGAACTTTAAAATACAAAAATAACTTAATGGTTGAAAATTAACAAATTTTTATTCCTTTTAAAATAATAATTTTAAATAAAAACAATGCATTTTTAAAATGGAAAATTGCAAATAACAAATGTTTCAACTATCTGCTAATGTTATTAGTTTTAAAAAATTCTTGCATGATTTTCATTCCATTTAAAAAGGAAGTTTGAAAACATCCAAACAATTTATATTTGAATTTTTCTTTTAAATATCAAAAGTTTAAAAAAAATGTAAACTAAACACTAATACTAAAAGAAATTTTTGCTTTCTGAAATGCTACTATAACAATAAATTATGTTATATAAAACAAAGCTTTTACTATTAAATGTATTTTCTACTATAAGTTTATAGAATTTCTATTGTAGAGATTTTTCTTTTTAACTTGGTGGTTTTAACTCTGATCGTGCTTGCTTTAAAAATGAAAGTGTTGTTTATCTCTTTTTAGTCGCCACCATTTTGATAGGTTGATGTTTAATGATTCTATTACAATTCAATAATAGGAAAAAAAAAAATGCTAATGCGCAAGTGATAGTTTTAAATTTATTTAAAAATAATTCATTCACTGCAATGACTTTGCAAATGGTGGAAAAGCTGCAAGAAAAATAAATAAAAATATTGAATGAAAAAACAAAATACGAGTGGAAGAGAGAAATATTCTTAGTTACATGCAACAATTTCAAATAATCATAAAATAAGAATTTAAATAGTTAAAGTTAACTATGTTATAGAAAAAAAATAATTGCATTTTAATTGTATTTTATATCTCTGCTATTTAAAATCATTTTTAAAACTGCAAATATTAATTAGTTAATATTAATGTTATTAACTCTCCTGCCCAAATACTATTTAAACTGATTACTTAATACTAAGAAGTTAATCGTTTTATGAAACACTACTATAAAAATTACTTATGTTACTTAAAACAAGATTTTTATTAAACAAATATTTGTAAGATTTCTATTATAGAAAAACGCTCAGTAATTAGTAATTATAAACTACTCTATAAATCATTTATTCGTTGCAATTTGCGGCAAAAACTTACAAAAAATTAAATAAAAAGATTTAAAAAAAAAAAGATGACAAAGAACAGTTGAAAGAAAAAATGTTCTTAATTAAAAACAGTAATTATTATATATTATTATTAAAATAATGTATTAAATATTTTTAACAAAATAATAATAAAATAAGAACTTCTATCGTTTGTGAAAAAATGATTTTTAGCACCAGTAAAATGAAATTAATCTAAATAAGTAAAGCAAAAAAATTACCAGACAGTTTATGTTACATATAATATTCTTTAACAAAGCATATCACAATAAAACTATTTTAAACGCTTTTTCAAAATTTAAATGATTTTATGAAATTTTGGTATATGGTTTTCCAAACCACAACCTAATTATTTGTCAACTATTTAAACTCTTTTTTTCCAAACGGTCAACCATTTTAGTCATTTCAGGCAGGCATTGACAGCTGATTGACTTTTATCTTCTGCGCTAACTTTATAACACTTTATTTATTAAAACTTAATTATAATACATACTAATATATTTGATTATTGATGTTTTTAAATATATGCTTAGATTTAAGTATCTTTTAATGTGAAAATAAATAACCAAGTTATCTTATAAGCAATGAAACAGAAAAAAAAAGCTTAAAAACGCTGCAAAAAATTTAAATTTCAACCTTAAGAATAATGTTTGATCAGCATGGTGTAACCTTTCATAAAGCAGCAAGCAAACTCAAAATTTCTGTTTCATAAGCTCATAAAATCATAAAAGGAAAGTATATTAAATATTAAAAAAAGAAAACGAAGATTCCAGTTTAAACTGATAACCAAAAACAATGACCAAAACTAAATTTGGAAGACTTTATTAAAGTTTCAGATAATATGATTGGATTATTGATAAAAGATTTTTACACCATCCCATTTAACAATCAAGACAAACAATAATTTCTATACAAACATTATTAAAGAGTGTCCCTCTTATGTTAAATATAAAAAATCTAAGTACTAACTAAAGCTGTTGTCAGGGTAGCTTTTTCTTGTAAAGGTATATGGAAAATTTTGATCTAAAAAATTGGTCTAGCAATTAATCAAAAAATTTACTTGGAAGATTAAAAAATTTCATTATGCTAAACCTGTTCAATATTAAAAGGTCAATTAAGAAAAGGATTAACTTATAAAGATAGATGGCAAGTAAAAAATTTTGAACAGCTTAAGAACAAAATAGAGTATTGCTTTAAGAAAATTGACCGAAGCCTTGTGCAGCAATTTCTTCAGCATCAATAAAATATAGACTAGATTTTTTAAAAGGAAATATTATAATTGAAAATCAAGAAACATTTTTCATAAATGATTTATCTTATTAAATCTTTTTTAAATGGTCAATTTTAAGAGAACACTTGTCATTTCCAATTATTACAAGTTGCAGGTGATTTTTGCAACAGTAAGAGCACTGTAATTTTGCAAGACTTTTTTTGCTGATAATATTAGGGACTCATGGGTCTTGGGGCACATCTTAAAATCTTTTTATTCAAAAAACTTTTGAATCTAGTTTTTTTTTTTTTTTTTTGTATAGAACACTTTTAGTGGGTAAGAGCAAACCTATTTAAAAAAAACTATTTTTAAGGTCCACCCTATTATAAATCAGGATTCTGGGCTTAAAAATGATAGTTCTTTAACCATAAAAATTAGCTCATAAGTTTCTTTACATTTTTGGAGCTCCTTGATACCAAAAACCAGGAGGAATCACTTTACAACTTTTAAAACTGAAGTGCTTTTTAGGGCATCAGGATTTGCTTTTGGGGCATCAGGATTTGCAGAAGTTGCATCAGATATGCAAACAACCCTTATTTATTATTTGTAGTATTTTATAAATTAAAAAAATATTTAAAAAACTTTTAAATAGTAATTAAATATTTTAAAATTTAAATACCTTTTTTAAAATAATTTGCAAGAGATACACTTAACTTTCCAGCACTATTTCCGCCTTTATCACCATCCTGATATTTGAACACTCTTCCAGAATGAACCCAAGAATAATCTTTGGAACCAAAAAACATTACTGGAAATTGACCAATGATGTGAGGTATTTTTAAAATTCTTTCAGGTATTTCACTGGGAATACATATTTTGGCAGGCCACCACCTAAAATAAATTATAAGTATAGAGATTCCATAAGGCAATTTTGAAGCCATGCTACATAAACTAAACTTTAGATCTATAGATGTTCTGAGCTGAAGTATTAAAATACACTAAAAGCACAATCACATCAGTAATACGGTGCAAATTAAAACAGAATATTTTATAAAAACTACTTGTTTAATTTC
>NC_061158.1:10708447-10788447 GCF_022113875.1 Hydra vulgaris | reverse complement strand
TTTTAAAACCATTACATTAAGTACAATCCTTAAAAGTTTTTAATGATATCTGTTCATTTTATAGGTGAAGAACAACTCGATAATAATCTCTGTCCTCAAGAGGCATAAAAAAAATTCAGATTTAATATCTTCTGTTTTTTTAACTCTGCAAATTCCTTTGTACTATTTTGAATCTTTGGTTTTACATTCAAAACAGTGGAAGTTGATGGACTTGTTGCTGCATTCTTTTTGTTATGTTTTTCATAGACCTTGACATTTGCACATTCATAGGTTTATTGCTAGATTTAAAATGTATGATGGTAGATGTTTAAGTAAATTTTAGCACAGTAATGTTAAAAAAGAAAATAACTTGCAATTAAACAGCTTCGCTGTGGGTGAATAATCCATGTGGTTTCATTTAAATGATACGATAAGGGTTTTTTCTGTTAATTTATTTCAACATTCTTATCAATTCAATTGGACTATAAAAATCAGTTTTCCTCATGAGCTTTTCAATTTCCCTATGGGCATGATCCACTTCTTGGATGCATGAATAACCTGAAAAATAATATTTCATAGTGATTGAGTTGAGGTTAGGATTGCCTCTTAAAAAATGTAACACAGCATTAAATAATATACTGTTCCAATTGTTGAAAACAATTTAAATATGGTAAAATTGTTTCGATGTTCAGACCAAGTAATTAAGTCACTTACGTCGTTTTTTCTCTGCCACATCACTCAAAATTTTGCGAAAGGCACTTGTCTTCCCGCCATTGATTCAGTCTATATTGCACAGTACACATTTTTGGTTGTTGAAAAATAAGCTGTCAAATTATACACGCTTAGCTTTCTCAGATAAAATAGGAAACTAATTTCTGCATGTGGAGTCAAACATTTTGAAGGTCGAAAAGTATTAAAATCTGAACATTTTAATCCTTTTTTTCTTCAGAGCGTATGTCTCTCATTACTTTTTTAAAAATTTAATGTCTTTCACAGTCTTCTCTCAATTTTTCAGACATAGTATCAGCAACTTAAAACTTCTCTCAAAGGTGGCATCTATCCTTTTTGGGAATTGTAAAGATTATACATTAAGGGGTGATTCAAGGTATTCTCTATTGTTACTTACACGACTTGGTTAAGTAAACATTTTTATACTAACTGTAAATAACGCTGTGTAATCACGTATAACTAACCTGTACAGGCTAGACCCAATATTATTTAACATCTTTGGCATATAAACTTGCCAAATGGTTACTCATGAGCAGTGAACACCATGGGAAAAATGAAGTACATTCATCGCAGAATTATTGGCATTGTTTCCAGAAGTTTGTTCTACAATATTTCGTTTAGAATCTTGTACAGTTCTGGTTAAATTAAAAAGCCTCTTCTTCCTGTTTAAACATATTAAAAGTAAAAACCTTTTTAAAAAACTTTTCCGAAGCTAATAAATTTAGCTATTTTAATATGTAAATGCATGGCCAAAGTCACACATTAAAGTTGTATTAGGTTACTAACCATGTACTTAATTATTAGCAGTCTTCGCCGCTTTCACTGGTTGGAGCTGCAAATTCGTCACTATCATAACTTCTTTGATAACAAATACTACTCTTTCCATTCTCTGTTAATATTTTACTTAAAACGAAAATTAATACTTTTAAATTGTTTTTTTTTTCACTTTCAAACTTTCAAATAAATTTTCAAATTATTTTTTAAATCTTAAATTTTCTTAACTACACAACCTGGTTTTTATTATTGCTACAAAAAAGTTTTATTACAAGTTGTTTAAATTTTAATATTACTGTTGTATTTGATTTAACAAGTTAAAATAAGATACTTTGTAACATCAACGTTCCGAAGTGCACATATATCGACTAACCGTTGTAGATAAGTGAAGGAAAATGAACAAGTATTGACTTATTGGGGTAGGCACTGCAAAATATAGTTAGATTGACTTACCGTAAGGGAATGGCACGGCAAATTGTACTTACATTGACTCCAGTAAGTTTGTAAATTTATTAATGTAAAAACATCATTATTTTAAAATTAAAAAAAGAATTTTAACTCATAAATCCCCTTTTATTTTAAATTATAAGTTATTTCTATGCTAATCAAAACCAGTATTTTGTTTCACAATTTTACGGGTATCAATTTGAGTAAAGCTACAAAACGTTATAAAAAAGATTTTTTTTTTAATGTCAAATAATAGCTTTAATGGTAATTTATTCTACATCAATGTCAAATTAGAACACTTTATGCTGATTTTCAGACCAATTTTCTATATAATTTTTGATGGGCATAAAATTCTCTATCATAAAAATTAATTGATAAAAACCATCAAGAGATTATGGAGTTATTGTAAGTTAGAACCTTGTCAAACTAAATATTAGTTAACTTAAGTTGCAGATAGAACTTTGGCATATTAGCAGTTTGGTTGTTTTACGCTATATCGCTGTAAATTTCAGTTCATTTTGTTCATCATAATTTAAATAGTCTAATAAAATGATAAAGTCAATTTTCACAAAAATGTCAGAACCTTGTCAAACCAACGTGACGATATGGCACCAACAATGGCTCAAAAGACTTTATCCAGAGTTATTGCTCGGCCTTAGTTAAATCACTTATATTGAATAACAACTTTAAGGTAACCATTGCACATAATGAGTGTTTTTATAACTTATTACTTTGTTAAACATTAAAATCTTTCCTTACTCAAAAAGTTTTTATTTTTGTTGTTTTTATTTTAGATTTAGAGTTGACTCGAAATGGAAAAGAAAGAAAAGACTATTTTTGTGTATTTGGATTGATTTACTCATATTTACACTATTTAACCATTATCTATTACTTAAAGATATGTTTTTAAGTATATCTATATTGCAAATGTATATAGGGATATGTAATATAATTATATTATTATGTGTTTGTATATACTTTATCAAAACTGTTAATAATTTTTTTGAAAGTGTTTATTACTTAACTAATTTATTATTTATTGGTGTATTTGCTTTTGAAGTGAAATGTAAATAACAGAAAATTTAATAACTTTTATGTCAAAGAAAATTTGTTTTCAGAAAATACTATCAAAAACATACCATTGATTTTATATGTATATAATATTTGCTATAAATAATTGTTTAAATTTTCATATAAATGAAATATAAACAGCAACATTACTTTTATTTTTGGAAACTATCTGGCAACTGAGTTGCCTTTCTGTGGTTTAACGGGAAAAACTTGTTTAATTTAAACTAAAGCATCTGTTTATTTACAGGAAAGTTCCGGGAGCTGCGATGATAACTACACATTATTTTATGGAAAAAATCCATTGTATTTTAACGGAAAAAATCCATTGTATTTTAACGGAAAAAATCCATTGTATTTTAACGGAAAAAATCTGTTTCTAAACGAAAATTTCCGTTTACATGCGATGGGTTGTTCTGTAAAATAGTTAGTTTGGTCATCGGCAGCTGCTGGAATATTTTCGTAAAAAACGCGCTATTTTTTTAACAGTGTGTATTGAAAATTTTTTTGAGGCTACAAAAACATTTACAACTTTATTAACATTTTTTTTGCTTGTTTGTTTTTTATGAGAAGAATGCCTAAAACAATTCAATAATACTACATAAATAGTTTAGTATAGCCGGTGTCTGATGACTGACTTCCGTCTGTTTTAAAGTAAAAAACCAGATATATAAGCAATAAAAAATATGGAGGAGTTTTGTAACTTTCTTCATACAATAGCAATGATAAAACTTTTTATTGGTTAAACTGATAACAACCAATATTCTATTTTTAGAATATTGATTAATCAAGGCATCGTTGATGTTTAGGCACTACATCAGTTCAGCCAGATATTTTTGGCATATAGTTTAAATGATCAGGGGCCATTCTAGGAAAATAATTTAGGCAGAGATACCAACTGTGCTGTTCTGTTAAGAAATTTGCTGCACATAGGCAAAAAAACAAAACAACAACAAAAAAACAATATTTGTTGTAAAAAAAAAAAAAAAAAAAAAAGTCCTAAATTTCTGAATTTGGGCAGCGCCCGAATAGGCGCTGTCCAAAACAGTCTAGAATAGCCCCTGATGATATATATCAGAACATATGGAGTTTATTGTAACTTACTGTAAAAATAATTGTAATAATAATTACAAATAATAATAATTATAAAAATAACTAATAATTACAACTACTTAAAATTATAACTATTATTCAAAATTTTAAAAACCTTTTAATGAAAATTTATAATAAAATGATTTGAATTATCTAAGTATAATTCTAAACTTTATTTTTATACAAGAATTTAATTCTTTTTATTCCTCTTTTTTTTACATCTAACTATTGTTGTACTCATATTCCGATGTCGTTTTAATGATTTTAGAATACTTCACCGCTAATGCTTGCTTATGCTTTATGTTTGAAAGATTGAGAGAGGGTTTGGCAATTCCATGCGAAAACAGCCCATTTTTTAAATAAAATGCAACCTTAAGTCTAAGATTTTGCTGATTTTTACACTACTCAAAGATTTTAATAAGTTATGAACATCCCAAAAGTTTCATCATCTAATCCTAAACGGCTTTAAAGATGTGGCTATTCAAACTTTGCCTTAAACCAACAAAAGCCTGCCTTTTAATCTTTTAAAATGATTTTGGTCTTTGTTTCTGTTGTGTGCAATGGAAAGCTACAAATATGTACACTTACATATTTTGAGACAATGAATCCAAAAATACAATTTAAAATAATTAAAAATAAACATAACACCTGTAATTTTGGCCTTTATTTTATTGGGGCGAGTTTAATTACAAAAATGCTGATGTACCTTGATTTTAAAAACAAATGTTGTTTAGAATAGTTTAAAGTTGTTACAAAGAATTGGAGTGTGGTATATACTTAAAAAAAAAAAAAAAAAAAAAAAAGTAAAAAACATGGTCAAATTTATTTAAACTTGTTACTTATAAAACAGGAATTATGATAAATCATAAGAAAAAAAACTCTTAAATTTTTAATACAGGGAGGTTGATTCTTGATAATTTTTGGAAAATTTTCCTTCCCATCCAGAGCAAGTCTCCCCTTACCAAAGAGTCCCAAAAAGGTCTCTGGTTTGAAAGTCAGAAAAAGATTATTTCTTTTTAGTTTTTGGTATCCAGGAGCTATAAAAATATAAAAAAGCTTATCAACTACTAATGGGAAAAATTAAAACTTGTAGTTAAAAAGAATAAGCAATTTTTGAACCCAGAAACCTTAGGTGTAATGGCAGCAAGGACTCTGGGAATAGTCAATTAATGTTCTGAATTGGTTCCGAGACATTAAACTCTTACCTTTCTGTTTATTAACACCCTTTCTCTCTCTCCCCCCCCCTCCTTTCTTTTACTATATTCCCTCATTAATTACATTTGGATAAAAACTTGATAAGTCTATTGATTGAAAGAGTTTAACAAGTTTATTATGCTAAATTATGAGTGCAAGTGACCAGTATATTTTATAATCATTTCTCCTTTATTTACAACTTCCTCCAAAACTCTAAACACAATTGAAAAAGATAGCACAAAATTTGAAACATCAACTCCTGAATAAGTAATAACACTTATTACTATTGTAATGATGCCTTACTAGAAGTTCCATGCCTATTGCTACGAGAACAACTTTCTTTAAAATATTTATAGGTAAAAAAAATAAACAGAGATGGATGGCTTACATCTGTTTCATATTCATAGTAAAAATGTAATAATCATTTTGATTATTACCTTTAAGACTCAATTTTTTAAAGGCCAAATTAAATTAAATAACAAATGCTGCATCATATAAAACAAGTTGTGTCACATATAAAAGGATGCATCGAAAAACAACAACTTTTTAAAATTGCCTTGTCTGAGTTCTAAATGTGTTTTTTATAATAAAAGAACACTAGATTTAAAAATTGTTTGATAAAAAAAAATATTTGTAGAGGTACCCCAAAACACTTGAACATTTAAATGGTCCTTAATATATATGTAAAACAAAATACTTCAAAAGTAGATTAACCTGGTACTCAAAAAAGCGAAATTAAAGCAAATGTTAAATTTAAAACAATGAGTTTTGTTTTAAAACTTGTCACTAACACATTTTAATTTTTTCTTTTTCTTAAATGTAATTACATTAAGTAATGATAGTATTAAAAACATCAACGAGTCAAAATATTTTAAAATTAAAATGTCATCGAAACAGTTAGAAACACAAAACAAAATTCTGCACAACTATCTACCAAATCCTTCTGCACAAATATCTACCAAATCCTTCTGCACAACTATCTACCAAATCCTTCTGCATCGTTACTTTCAATCGCTAGAGCATTATGACCCCTAAAATATTTTTTGTAGAAAATTTTTTTAATTCCACTTTTATTTCATCATATAGAACACATTTAAAGGGTGAGAGCAGACATGTATTAAAAAAGCTGTTTTATGGGACACCCTTTTATATATATATATATATATATATATATATATATATATATATATATATATATATATATATATATATATATATATATATATATATATATATATATATATATATATATATATATATATATATATATATGTATATATATATATATATATATGTATATATATATATATATATATATATATATGTATATATATATATATATATATATATATATATATATATATATATATATATATATATATATATATATATATATATATATGATATATATATATATATATATATATATATATATATATATATATATATATATATAATTATATGCTTAATAGAGTATTAAATTTCGCTGTCACACCCATATTTCAGTAAACATTTTGTACAAAATTAAAGTAAAATTAATAATGATCCAAAATACAACAATAAATGTTCCAAAATTACCTGTAAACACCATATTTTACCCAAACAATATCATTGTAAATAGGTTTTTTTCTTTGAAGACAATCATTGCACTGCCATGAATTTTCTGGAATTTCTTTTAAATCTTCATAGCATTCAACATGAAAAGATGCAGGACAAGTATCACAGCAAACTAAAGATCCTCCTTGAGAACATATAAAACACCAAGTCACATTGATATTTGAGTGTAGTGTGTTGTTCTTTTGGGGCTCAAAATGACAATCGCAAATCATATTATTACTAGTTATTATTGTACAACCAGCAACAAGACAACTACTTTGATGATATGCTGTTGGACATCGAATACATTTTAACAACTTCGTTAAATTACCTTTGCTGGCTTTTTCTGAACAAAGCCTACAGTTATGTAATGGACAAATAAACTTATTTGCATTATTTTCATTAACATTAGATTTGATAACAGGAATTTTTATCAAACAATCTTGATGATAATGCTTTCCGCACATATTATGAGAGCATTTTAAAATAGCCCCGGGTTTTTTGCAAAAGAAACAACAATGATTATTAGATAAGCATTCGTCACATGTAAAACTGGTCTTGATACAACTTACACCTAAGCAATCAAAATGAAATGAGTTAAAACAACTTCCTTGACAAGTTATTAATTGACCTTCACTTCCTTCACAAATGCAGCAATATAAATCTTTTTTTAGGTTTGGCCATAATTCACTTAACTCTGGATCTAATTTAACTTGATTTATATCCATAGCACTTGTTGATATTGTTGTTGGCACTACTTTTGATGGAAAAGTCAATTCTAGTTTATTATTCTTTTCAGTTTTCAAAACTTCAATAGATGTCAATTTTCGTTTTTTACTTGGAGCTGCATCATTATTTGCTGCATTATTAATAACCTCTACATTAACTTTTCCTTTATTTACTGTAATATTTTTTTCAGTTTTTCTTTTCTTCAAATTAAGTTTTTTGCTTGTAGTTTTTTCAGCTAAAGAATTTATCATGCAGTAATCCTGAGGTGATTTTAGAGTTGAAGATATAGGTTCATATGGTGATTTTTTGAAGGATTCTTTCTTTAATTCCTCTGAAGAAAGGTTTTCTTTTTCTGACCAACCATTAATGTCTGCTTTTAACTTTTCAATTTTACCTTTTCCTTTTTTTTTAAGTTTATTTTCTTCATTATAACTTGATTCAGTATGGAAATCTTGAAATGCTCTTTTTTTACGAGTTCGCTTGGCTTCAATAATATCCATGGAAACAGCATTTAATGGAACTTCTTTTAAAACTACTTTTGAACTATCTTTGCAACTGCCATTCAATAATTTAATACTATTAACATTTTTTTGAGAACAATTTGTTAATTTTGAATCATAATTTGAAGCATTGCTTTTTAGAGTACAAGATTTCTTGTTTATGTAGAAAGACTAAATTGAATAAAAACTGATTTAACATACCAATAATGAATAAAATAATTAAAAAAAAAAAAACATTTTTCATAAGTTGAACAAATAAATAAAAAAATTTTTGTTACAATTTAAAACATAACGCTTTTATTTTTTTGGCAAGCACTTTTTTATGCGCTCACCAGAGTTTTGTGGGTATCTTGGACAAGCGCAAAAAGCCCTGGCTAAATGGAGAAGACTATATATATATATATGTATATATATATATATATATATATATATATATATATATATATATATATATATATATATATATATATATATAGGGTTACGACTTTTTAAGTTTTAGTAAGATAATTAAATTCCTGTCATAAATTGATGAACTTTTGCTCAAAAGTAATGAAAATAGATTTTATTCTGATCAATTTTCAAAAAAGGTCAGCTACAACACAAAATTTTTAAAAGTAGTATTTATAGGCAGTAACATGAATTTCTGAACTTTATAGATGTTTCATATACATCTATAATCATAATGTCCTATTAAAAATATGCGACTATTACTGAAAAAAACAAGGCGATCTAGATAAAAATTCCTGTACAACTTTTTATGAATTGCAAAAGAAAAGAAGAACTATTCCACTAGAAAAACAATCACTAAAAGATAACAGCAGGATATCACTCAAAATTGAAATTGTTGGTGGTTGTCTGTTTCTGGGAGAATCCATCAAAGAGAGATGAGAATGCATAAAGCAAATTGAGAAAGAAGTAACAAGTTTATGACAAAAGAAATTCAATTTTTTACATTTATCAATTCAAGTCATACATTCAAAACTGGATAAAGTGCTGAAGATGCACAATGAATATTGAAAACAAAGAAAATACAATCCATTGAATGAAGTTTTTGACATTAAAACAAAAGATGGTGAATGGCTCTATGAGGACAAAAGATTGTATTATCTTCAGATAGAAAGCAAAGGATAGGTCAGAAAACACTACACTTAAAAGGCTGCTCGCTGCACTTTGATGGTAAACTTATTAGTCACCAAAAATATCAAGTGTTAGTGTTGAAGAATTAACAAAGAGAAGGTAAGTTACAAGCACTAGATCTACCTGACAGAAAAGCATATATTGTTAACAATATAGCAGCTATTCTTAATGAATACAATTTGTGGAAGAGTATAAATATGATTGTAGCAAACACTACAAATGTAAATACTGGAAAAAAGAATGGGATTACCAGACAGTTACAAAGATGTTTTATTGAAAACAGGAAGAACCACAATTCATTGGTTATCATCCTCTTGTTCTTGACTCAGTCCTATAGTAATGGGTAAAGAACTTGGAAATTTCCAGAGCAAATCAGTGTGCAGAACGAGCAACCAAGTGTCTTCAAAAATTTTTTTACATCCATAAAAAGAAAGAGAACCTCCAGCTTAGCTTTATTTTGTCTAACAAAGCATAAGAATTATTATTTACACTTAATTTAAGCTGAATTTTTTAACAACATTTTTTAATATATAGAGTAGCTTTTCGAACTTGTAGAATTGTTATTCAAAATTGCAATATTATATTTTTTGTAATTTAGAGTGTTATGATGTAACAATAAACTGTTAAATGCTTTAAGCATTTAACAGTTTATTGTTACAACATATTAACTACATAATAACTCTCCAATTAAAAAAAAAATTGAAATCAAAAAATAATGATCATAAAATTGTTTGAAATTTTATCCATATATGATAAATTTAAATTTTTGGTTTTACACCAAAAATATTAGATCAGTAAAGAAAATTCAAATATAATAAAACAAATGATGATAAAAATAAAGATGGTTTTGGAATGGTGTAAAGTGTGTTTGCAAATAAACTTGTTCAAGTGAAAAAAGATAGATCAATATTGAACCCCATCAGTGGGAACATTCCTTGATCAAGTAGTCAAAAATTTTATTGATCATTCACAATAATATGACAGCTTCTGACTTTCGATTACATAATTTCTAAAATCTAGTCAACAGAGACACTCTTGTGAAACAAATCTTGTTACTGAGGTTGATTCCATCAACAGCTGATCAAAAATATCTAAAAATTAACATCAACAAAAATATCTAAGAATTAACAGTGCTGTGTTGCGCATGGATGGTGTCCCCAGGCCTTTTCAGGAGACGCGTGCAGTCGCACGCCTTGAATGACCACGCATATATATTTTTTTGTTGATAACATGGCCACGATTTTTTTTGCATTTATTAAAAATGACGCATTTTAAAAACGCGCTGAAAAAATCAAACTAATTAGTCAGCTTATTGTTTTTTTTTTATTAATAATAATTTATTATTATAATTATTTATGAGAAAATAAAAACCTGACAATAATGCACATATATATATTTGTAATTAATGATAAAATAAAAAGATTAAAATAATATATAAATATATACATATTTTTATTTGTTTTCATGCATTTAATAAAATTCTGGCAATTTTTCGTTAAGTTTTTGTTTACTAAATGAATTACGTCATTAAGTAATTATTATTTCTTCCTGTTGGCTTGACAAGGTTTTAACTGAAACTTTTTATATAAACAGAATTAAAAAAAATATATATTTATTTTATTGTTTTTTATTTTTGTTTGTTTATGAACTATTATTTTGGTTGACATATAGATGTTTAGAAAAGATTTAAATATTTAAAAATTTAACTTAGCAGCATTACAAAAATTCAATCTTATAAAAATAAAGCAATACGCATAAACGTAAGAAGTGTAAATAAAAACTTCGACAAACCAATTACTCAATTAAGTAATAATAAAGATGTAAAACTAAAATATTTTTCTGAAGTTGCTCTTGGTCTTGCGAAAAAATTATTTCCAGTTTGATAACTTTCATGAATGTTATGAAAAATCACTCAGGAAGAGTGCCACCAGTTTTTAAAAAATTTCTTTGTTAATTATTTTTAATGAATGAGTTCAATACTTATGCAATTCTTTTGTTACGTAACTCTAACTTTTAATAATAGATTAAAAAAATCATGATAACTGCTTGATAATGTAAGTGATGTAATTTAAGTAAAAAAATACAGTATCAAAAAAACAAGTTTATTTTTAAAAAGTTTTTAAAATGAGACCTATAAGTTGAATTTGTTTTTTTACCTTGTTTTCTGTGTAACATAAGTGCAAGTGGCATTTTTAGTAATAAGTTTGCTTTCTTTTGGCCGAACTCAAAACTTTTAAGCTTATTTTATTTATTAGACTAACAGCTTTTATACGAAATTGCTTTAAGTTTAATTTAAAAGTTCAAATAAGCTAATATTTGGTAAAGTTGTTGCGCGTGTAACGTAAGTTAAAAATGGAATTGCCCATATATGTTATTTTAATGTTTTTATTTTCTCATTAATAACTATAATAATGAATTATTAATAATAATTAAAAAAAGATGAGCAATCAATTTTGTTTTATCAGCGCGTTTTTGAGATGCATCATTTTTAATAAATGCAAAAAAAATTGTGGCCATGTTATCAACAAAAAAATATATATGTGTGGTCATTCAAGGCGTGCGACCGCACGCCTCTCCTGAGAAGGTTTGTGTCCCTGTTTTTTCTTTTGGTGTGCATGGCCAAGGCCACATTGGATGTCTTTGTTACAGCTTAGGGTTTACTAATAGGAATGAAGCAATCCTTGGGCTATTAAACAGTGTACTGAATACTATCTATGGTTTGAGTCAAGTTCTTTAACAAATTTAAAAATAAATAAAGTACCAAAAACTAAAAAACACAAAAATCCATTGTCATCACCAAGTTCTCCAAACTTATCATTCACTAATATTTGTGGTCTTTGAAGTAACTTTTCTTCTGTTGAGTATTATCTCTTTAAAAGTTCACAAGACCTACATACTCTTTGTGAGACTAATTTTAGTTCAGCTGTCTCATCTCGTAATCTAAGTGTTGATAGTTATCTTCCTTTAATTCCTAAAGACTCCAATAGTCACATCTTGGTCTGAGCACTTACATTTGTAAGAGTTCACCCATTTGTTGCAAAACTAAGTTTGAATCCACAGACTAATCTTTTGTGTGCTTTCGCTTAGCACTACTTCACTCTATCGCCTTTTTTTTTGTTCTATATCGTTCTCCTTTATCTCAAAACTGCACTCTTTTGGATGTTATTTCTGATCAAATTGACCAAGCCCTTCTCTCTTTATCCATCAGCCAATATTGTTGCTTTGGTGACTTAATGCTCATCAAACTGAATGGCTTGGTTCTAGTGTAAGTGACTCTGCAGGCATTAAAGCCCACAACTTTTGCCTTTCTCAATCCCTAACTCAAATAGTCAACTTTCCAGACAAGATTTACCTTCTCTAATTGACTTATGTCTTTCTTCTGATCCTAGTCAGTACTCAGTATCTCCACATTCATCCTTAAGTGGTTCTTATCACAGTTTGATCTCTCTAAAACTCTTATCTTATTTATCCTCATCATCTGAATCCCCCTATTATCGTACCTCTTATAACTAAATTAAAGCTGACAGGGACTTTTTGCGTGATTTTCTTTGTGATGGCCCTTGGATAGAAATCTTTCGTCTTCCTGATAAATGTGCTTCTTACATAACTTTGTGGATTCAGGCTGGCATGGAATCCTTTATTCCCTCTCAGCAATTCCAGGTCAAGCCTCATTCTTCTCCATGGTTTTCCTCACATTGTGCTGCTGCAATTACCAATCGAAACCATTACTTTCATATCTATCAGGAAAACAATTCTCCAGAAAACAGATGTCTGTTTATTATTACTAGATACCATTGTAAAAAAGTCTTGTCTAGATAAAGGTGGAGAGGTTAAGGCCATCGCTCTTGGCATTTCTAAAGCGTTTGATAAAGTTTGGCATGCTGGTCTTCTGCATAATTTCTGCAGGAAAGCAAGATGAAGGAATTTGCTTCCTTCATCTTGCTTTCCTGATTCATATAATTTACAATCTTTCAAGTCGTCTGTCAATCGTTATCTTGCTCTGCAACCTTTATCTTTTCTCTTTCAGTAATTTCCAACTCTAATTAGTGGTTGCTTGCAACCTTGTTGGAAGTGAAGATGTTTAAAAAAAAATTTAAACATTGAAAAGGTATTGAACTAAGTCCCACATGAACATCTTCTTGTGTAAATTAAAGCCTATGGAATTAACAACCCAGCTTTCTATCAGATACAAGACTTTCTAAAAAAATGAAGACAAAGAGTAACAATAAATAGTAATTATTCTGATTGCGCACTAGTAAAAAGTGGAATTCCAAAGGTTCTGTTCTCTTAGCACTATTATTGATTATATTCTTTAATGATATTTCTAATATAATTACTTCAAATATAGTGCTTTTTGCAGACAATACAAAAATATTTTACCCTCATACTAATTTGCATTCACACCCTACTTCAAAATGATAATAATATCTTGGTCGACCGGGCAACTAGATGGGGGATTGATTAACCGACCGGGCAACTAGATGGGGGATTGAATAAAGAAAAATTTTCAGTTCTACACCTAGACTATAAAAACAAACACATGTCTATATTATGAACAATCCAGCAAAACAAATAAGAATTAAATCAAACTATATCAAATCTATTAACTCAGAAACTGACTTGAGAATATAAATTGATAAAAATTATTACTAATAAAATGAGGCTCGAATTAAGTGATTGTGAATTGCGATATTTGGAAATGCTTTGGGTCTTTAAATTTTTTGCTTTTTAAAAACGGTGAAACTGTTTAGATCACTAAACTCAATAGCTGTTATTCATAACTCATTACATTCATTATATCTTGAATTATGATATAAAATCTTATTGCAAAACCATATTATTACAATTGTTTTTATTATTATTAAAGATTATGATTTAAACTTTAATACATTAATTTATTTAATAAATCATCAGATTAAACTAAAAAAATGAAGTACAATATAATTATTAAAAAAAAAAACGCTAATCACAACAGCCTAAAGGAATTTAGTGGTGATCAAATATTTAAAATAAAAGAAATCGTTAATAAATGAGATGCTCATAACTTTTTTGCAGATATGTATACAAATTTAAAAGACAGAGGAGTTTAAAAATATATGAAAACTAATTTTAACTTTTTATAGTTATTTTTAAACAAAACAAAAAAATTCAAAAAACTTATTTCAAAATATTTCAATTAATTTATCAATTAATTTCTAATTTAAAACATTCAAATTTTTTTCATTCAACTTTCCCCCTAAACAAATATTGATATTTGTATTTCATACAATGTGCAGATAGGTTTAGCATAATTTTTTATTGGTTGATTTATAATAAAGTATTTCATACAAAGTGCAAATAGCTTTAGCATAACTTTTTATTGGCTGATTTTTAAATTAACCGCAAATTTTTTGGACCTTTAGTGATAATAATTTTTGATTTAACTTTTTTATTTATAATCTTTAAATTACCTGGTTTAAAAAATAATAATAATAACAAATATGTAAGTTTTGACTGTTATTATTTTTGCAGTAGTAAACTTATTATTTTATTTTTTCATTAATATTTGCAATATACAATAAATTGACGGTTTCATTAAAAGGTGTTCACAGTTTTTAATAAACTAAGAATTAAATGACCAGAAATTTTTCAGGATATTTCAACTCGTAATCACTTAATTCAAGCCTTGAATATTGTAATGCAGATGATAGTTCTAATAAAAAGATATTTATCTATGTATATAAATATATAAATATTTAAAAATTTAAATAAATATATAACTATTTATATGAATTTATAGTATATATTGAATATTTAAACATTATATCATATTTAAAGAAGAAAATGGCTATATATAAATTGTGGTTTGCGTGGATTTTCAAATCACAAGATTAATATTCTGGATGTTAAATCCTCTTTGCCCCCCAAAAATTAATTAACTAAATACTTAGTATAAATTAATCCCTTAAACCTAAAATTTGACACAAAGACTTCATGTTTAAACTCTTTTATGACCTTTAACTAAATGTTGGATACTGCTATTGCAGTTTAGCTAATAAATAATTGTTTAGTTTGAAGCCTTAAAAATGTAAAAAAGTTTTTTTTAATGAGTTCCATAATAATGGAACCTTCTAAAGATAAATTTTTGCTTTAATTTTCATAAATATTGATATATTTTTTCTTCTAATTTTAAAATTATTGTTGTAAAACAATAATTTTACAACAACAATTTTAACAACTTTTGTAAAAGATTGATTTACAAAAGTTGTTATCATTTTTTTATACTAATGTTATTTGTTACGGTAAAAAAGTAAAACACTTTTTATTAAGAACAGAATCCAATTTGAATGAATAAATAATTTTGAAGCAGCTTTTTTTTTTGAAAGGCAGCTTTAAAATTATTGGTTTTGATTTGAACAATTGAGAATTAAATAGAAAAAATCCAAATGAAGATTTAAACAGAATAAAATTAAAATCATAAATTTAGAAAAATGATTAAATAGCAAATGGAGCACTTTAAAATTAAAGGGTTGCACCTAATATAAAATTTATTCAAAATTTAAGACATCACTAATATGAAGAAAATATTAAATATATTTAGTAAACTTATGTGAAATACCTCCTCTGTTGCAATTTTAGGAGACTTTACTTTATTTGATATCTTAACTTTGTTATTAAGAGTCAAATTATTTTTATAGCTATAAGTACATATAATTTTCCTTTGCTTTCTATCTAAAGATAGAGCACTTTGAGCTTGAATAACAGCATGGCTCCAAGACTCTTTTACAGAAGAACTAGAAAATTTCAACGTTCCTAAACTTTTCGGAAGTGATAAAAATGCATCCAAACCTGAAAATTAAGAAACAAAAAATTTCATAATAAAATTTATTTTAATTTTTCCGACCCAATCAATGGATGTTATAAATTCATGTTTGCATTTATAAAAAACTTTTAACAAACTTTTAATAAACAACAAAACTTTCAACTCACAAGAACAACTAAACACACACTGAATTTCATAAATTAAAAAAAATAATTAAAAACCAAATTTATTGACTCAAATATAGGTGTCTGCAGTTTAGAGGCCTAAAATAATTACTTTTTTGTTTATTGTGCTGTTGTCAGTGGAGACTTTAAAACACAAAGTAATATTATATGGCTTTTCGGTACATACATTGACTTATTTATAACCTGCTGCAGCAAGGGAGTGCTGCTACATTGACTAAGGGTTTGGCATGAGGCAGCAACCTTTTTTCTTTTATTGTTTTAATTATGAATACAATAGATTGTTTCCCCTTACAAAACCCTCAAACAATGTAGCAGCATTCTTTTGTGGCAGATAGTTTACATATGTACTGAAGCCAATATATATATCCATGTCTAAAAAGCCTCCACAGAGTAAATAGTATGGCGCAATAAGCAAAAAATATCATTATTATAGGTTGCTAAATTGCAAAATTTACCAGAATATATTCAAACAAAATATATTATGGGTTTATATAATACAAACAACTTTTTATACCACAAGTATGTTAACATATTACTACTTTAGTAACTAGGTATATTTTCTATTTTGAAACAAACTTACTAAAAAATGCAAATTTTCATTTGCCTGATAACTAAAATCTGCTATTTATTATAACATGCCTACCACTGAAATCCATGAGATTTGTTTTAGAAACCCAGCCTCTTGTAGGTGTATCGCCAAAAAACTGAACATGATACTTGATAGAATTTCTTTCCATTTGACAAAATACTGCAGTAATAGGATCATAAGATATCATAGAGGGCCACCAATTATGACCTGGAATTTTTGCCCAAAAAACATCTCCAACAAGATACGAGTCTATTGGTGGTAGTTTTGCAATACAATAGTCAAAGTTACTTATTATATCTTTTAACTTTTCAGGACTATTTTGATTAGTACTAAGAGGTAAAAAACAAATTGCTTCTGAACACTTCTTATTAGTTAGCGAACTTTTGTTCTTTGCTTTCGATTTACCAGCATATACTTTCTTCACCTTCGGTTTCATTTTTTCTTTATTTTGGTGTGTGCGTGTGTATTATTACAATAATTGTTTTAAACTCTATTCAAAACTTCTTGAATTTTTTGTATGATCATATTTTAAGTAAAAGTACTACTATTTAAATTTTGAGACAAATCTCATGGCTTCCATGGTGGCAAAAGACACGAAATGCAATTTTGGCGCCAATAATTAAGTCACTTGAATAGTTTCACGGCAATTAAGTCCGGTGCATCGTTTGTCAACCATTTTGAGCCTTAAATCTAGTGAGTTTTTATTAATTTGGATTTTTTTTTTTAAAAAAAACCACTTTAACAAAACGCTATGAACGACACAGTTTTTGTAAAGCTTGTGTGTGAGGGAAGTTAAAGATGTTAGAAGGAGGCAAAGGCAAAAACACGTTTGGTTCACACGTTAATTAAAAAACTCAGACAAAAAAAAAAAAAAAATGCAAGCTAGAAAAAAAGATTACATTTTTGAACATACCATACAAAAACAACTTATAACTTTGAATATTAAATGTTTAAAGAAATTAAAGTTGGCTAAACAAGCAATTCAGAACATTTATTGTTAAAAATAAATAACTTCGAGGCTAGTGTATATACTTATACTAATGTCAAATAAGAGAGTTTGAAAAAATTCTGGTAATCGGTGCCGGTGATCGGCCGCAGGAAACATTATTAAGCCTCAAATTTGGGAATCCTTCCCCGAATGTAGTTTTAATCAAAAAAAAGAAATTAAATTTTTTTTGTATTAAATTTTTTTTGTATTATTGTATTAAGCTATATCAAAATTAAAAGACAGACAAAGTTTATTATAAAGTTTTAATTTTCCATTAAAATTTTATAATAAACTTTTACTTTATAAAACATTTGATAATATACTTTTTACAAACTACTTTTTTGCAAAATTTATAAATATTAATTTTTACAAAAAAGTAACACTTTAACTGTGTGTGCAACACAGTTAAAGTTACAGTATAAATACAATGATGTTTTGTAACTTGTATACAACGTCTTATTTAAATAAGAAAATGGAAACTTGTACAAATCACACAATTAAAAAAATTTCGAGCATCGACTATTTCTTGAAGTTATCTATTTTAACAATAATTAACGTAATTTATGGGCGACGTTATAAATAACGTAAATTACGTCACGCTCTAGGGAGAAAGAGGGCGTTAGTGGTTTTGTGACGACACGTACGCGACTTGTTTCTAAAGAGCTACGATGGTGTGACGACGGGGGAAGTGGAGTCTGGGTAAAAGAGGGTCCTAAATTGCGTGACGTAATTTATGGACAACCCCATAGCGGTTTAGGGAAGAATACTTTTAAAAGTTGTTAACCGACATAAATTTTTGCCAAAATTTTTAAACTGCGTTTTACTGTAGAGAAAAAATCTTAATACATTGCATTTACTGCGAAAAAGAAACATAAGTTAGAGCGTGGAAATGTTCTAAAATAAGAGATAATGTAAGCAAACTTCCAATGTTATTATTTTTTCAATTTATTTATCAAACGTTTTATATATTGAACGATTAATATGATAAATGAAATATTAATTTGTAAATGTAAAGCATAACTAAAAACCCTAAGAAAAAATGTCAAAAATCTTGTTTTTTTACATCTGAGTGACTGTAGCATATTCTGCTCAAACCCTAAGAAAAGTTTCCTTTAAAACTCTTTTTGTTTCATATTTTAAAAAGTGAAAATGTATCGAGAGTTTTTTGATTTTGTTTTACAAAATTTCCCAGCTAACAAGAAACGTTCGACAAACGTTGCGAACGTTCGAGCACATTCTATGAATGTTCATAGAACGTTCTTAGACAATCACAACGTTCGTTAAACGTTCTTGAACGTTTAATGTTAGCTGGGTTTGTCTTTTAAAAGTTATGATCATTTAATGTTAATTGTTGGAGATTAATTGGATAATATGAAACTATAAATATTATTATATTTTAAACAACAACAAAAAATTTATTAAATTTTTAATTTTTTAATTAATTTTAACTTAGTTTAAGTACGTTTAGCAAAAATAACACAGGCTGATATCCAATAACTTAAAAACCTAGTGCCCCCCCCCCCTCATACACCGTGGGCCAAACAGCTGTTTTCAAACACATTGGTTTATAACTTTTGAACGAAAAGTCTTATGGGGTTTATTAAAGACTTTTTGGAAAGGTTTTTATGTGTAAGTTTTGGAAAAACTAAAAAATAATTTTGCTGCAGGATATTTAGATTATAATTTAAAAGAACAAATTATTGAAAATTTCATAAAATTTCCTTTTTTATTGGTTATAACAAAAATATTTATAAATGTTTACAAATATGTATGTATATTTTGTAATACAAAGATAACATAGATACATCAATAGTAAAAATATTAAAATTTATTAAAAGAAATACTAAAATACGTAATTTATTTATATGTTAACATTTTAAAATATATGTCGTCTTCAGATAAAATTTTATTAGAGAAATTTTATTAATGAGAATATTTATTAGAATGTCCTCATTTATTCCAAAATTTTCAGAACGATTTTGACTTGTATCTCTTGTCAAAAAAATTTTGATTAGACGATATATCTACATTCAGTTAATGTTGACTGTTAAATTGAAAATTTAAGAGCATGGATGCGGAGTTCCAAAAAGGACTCCGGATTTAAAAGTCACAAACAAATTACTTCTTTCTAGATTATTGTATCCAGTAGCTTTAAAAATACAAAAAAGTTTATGGGCTAATAATGGGGAAAAAATCAAGATTTATAGGTCAGAAGAACAATCAATTTTTGAACTCGGAGTTCTTAGGTGTAATGGCAGCAAGGACTCTGTGCTTAAAAACAATAAACGTGAAGTCATTAAATGTCATAACTTTTTTAATTCTTCATTAATCAACCAACATGTTTAGAGCTTCTGAACACCAGAGACCATGAAAAAATAAATTTTTAAAGCCTTAGTCCTTTTGGGACTCCGCATCCCTGTTTAGGAGTTTTTTGAAAGTGAAAAGTTTTTCTTGAAAGTCTAGTATGTATCAATCTCAATATTTTGTAAGATTTCCCAAACCACTTTCCTCATTATTCAAAATTAGCGCCCAAGAATGACTTACCAGTTTGTGAATTGATGGTGTTATCTGATCCATGGTCTAGGTAAATTTATTTTTGTAACAGGTGGAAACTCGTTAAATAAAAAATCTGTACAGTAGAAATATACAAATATAATTAAATTAGTCTACATGATTTTTTTTTGAGGAAAATACTTAAAGAATACTTAGACTGCAGTTATGGAAATTTACATTCCCATTAACTGCAGTCTAAGATGGTTTCTACATAATATTACCACATTAGCACTGCTTTTATTGTGACATTTTCTCTTATATAATGCCAAAAATAACTTTTATGTATCATTTATACCTATTACATATCTTTTGCAACAAATTTACATCAATCAAACTTGAATATTTCCTAAACAAATCGTGCCTTTAAATTTTTTTTTTTAATGAATTGGAAATTTATTTGGCTTTCAATAACAGCTAACTTAAATTTATTTTAGTAACATTGATTTTTGAGCAATGTCCACTGTTTGGTCCAACCTGTCCCTTGCACAAAATCCCGAGGACGCCATGATTTGACTTACAATATTTTGAAGAGCTATGATGGAAATACTGGGGGTTTTTAAGCCATTCAACACTATTGATCATGAAATACTTCTCTAAAAAAAAAAAGAACTTTATTGCAAAACGGCTTGAGTTCTATCTTCAAAATTGTAAGAAACATATACTGTATGATTTATTCAAAACTGATGATATTCACTTATCCTCTAAGCTCCTTAATTTCGTTTTTTATTTGATGATACTTGTTGTTTCTTTTCTGGCTCAAATTTAAAATTCGTTTTTTCTACTCAGGTCCGTTTCTACCAGAGGCGAGAGTAGACGGCCTCCTAGCGCGGCAAGATTTTTTGCTCGGCAAATTTTGAAATCTATTTTTTTTTAATGTTATTATTTATTCTCAACAAAGCATTAGGGGTCAAAATATACAGGAATCAAAATTATTTGGGATCTTAAAAAACAGTAATAATAAAAATAACTGTAATACTAACTGATAACAGTTTATTAAATTTATTAAATAGACCTAAAAACCGTGAGTTGTATAGAAAAACTGTATATATTATATAAAAAAATAGAAAGCTCATTTATTAAACTTTTTTTCTATTGTTAATTTTTTAAATAATAAATTTTTAAAACAGCCGTAGCCAGTGGCAGATTAAGACTTCTTGGGGCCCGGGGCTATTTTTGTTTTTGGAGGCCTTTCTATGGGCCAGAACCTAAAAATGACTGGAAAAAAAATTATCTAAATTATCGGGGCCCGGGGTTATAGTCCCCCCTAGCCCCTTTGATCCGGTACTGGCCGTGGCGCAGCAGTTTTTGTTTCTGACTCGATTTTTGTTTCACAAAGTTGAAATAAAAATTTGATCTTCAAAAGCTTTTGATACCATAATATAGTGATAAAACCTCTAAATCGCTCCACACAGCTCTTCAACTTACTCCGCTTGGGTAGGTTGAGCAGCTTGGTAAACTTTAGGCGGTACCTTCTCAAACAAAATTTTTTTTACCAATTTTCAGCAGGTTAAATTATCTTTTTGACAGCGAAAACTATTATGCAAATGTTTACAATAAGTCGAAATGATACTGTTAGAAAGCAATTTTAATCTTAACTTAGAAAGCATTCTTAACCTCAATTGTACATATTTAATAATAAAAATTGCTAAAAAATTAAATGCAACAATTTTTTTTGAAATTTTTAATAAAACACACTTCTTCATTTTTGACGATATTTGATAACTTTAAAATCGCTAAGCGTGCAATGGGTTCTGATCTTGCCTGGGACATTTAAGGTATTCCACACCTAAATAACTATTTCTAATACTTTTTCTTTATTTAAATTACTAAAACCATGATAGTTCTTCGATAATTTTAAAAAATATTGAAGGTCACTGAACTTTCATTTAGAAAAGTTTACTAAATTTTACTAAGTTTTAGACCCTTTGCAGAAAACTCATTCATTATAACCTTTACTAAATTTCCGCAGTCATCTTAAAAACACTCTGATTTAATTTCATTGATAAATTTTAAAAGTTTATATTAATAAGAACTACATTAAACATAAGCTACATAAAGTTGTAATGCGAAATTTGAAATTTATACTTTTTTATTCCTCTGGCGATCCCACAATGCATAGCAAAAAGTTCTGAAAAAAGTTATCAAATATCGTCTATAAAATCATATTGACCCAGATGTAAACTTTTTTGAGGACATCATAATCAACTCAAACTATTTTGATATTGAGGAAGTTTCTAACCTCATGAATGTGTCACAATCGTTATTTTCAACATTAACTTTAAATATACGTAGTATGAGTAAAAACTTTGAAAACTTTATATCAATGCTAAAAAATATAAATTATGAGTTTATGGTAATATGCTTAATTGAAACATGGTGCAAAAATGAAATTTTTTTTTTCAAATTTCAGGTTATAAAGCAACCCACCAAACTCGAGGTGGTGGGATTGGCGGCGGTGTATGCAATCTTATTCACAAGTTAATCCATTTTCAGAAAATAGAAATTCTCAAAAAAATTCAATAGTTAATCAATCATAATCCGCTTTCAAAATGCGGATTATGATTGATTAACTATTGAATTTTTTTGAACCACAATAAAAAAAACGTTTTAATAACTGCTTTGTATAGATCACCATGCCGAAATAAAAAATCTTTTCAAAAACACTTAAAATGGTATCTAAAAGAAGTAAAAAATAAACAAATTTACATCACGAGGACTTTAACCTAAATCTTCTTAATGTTAAAACTTATAATGATGTAAAACGTTTCTTAAATTCTCTTATTCAATACAACATTCTTCCCTTAATAAACAAGCCTACTCGTGTAACTCTTCAAACCGAATCTCTCATTGATAATATTTTTACTAACATTTTTACAACATGCAACATTCAAAGCGGAATCATAAAAAGCGATATAAGCGACCACTTTCCAATTTTTTTTATATCTGATTTTTATAAAAAAGAAAAAAAAAGCAAAGTAGTAACGGAAAAAAAAAGGAGATAACTGAATTTAATATTGAGGAATTTAGAAAATATTTATTCAAAGTAAACTGGAAACAACTACATAATTGCAAAGATACAAAAAGAGCCTATGATTTTTTTTACAATGAGTTCTGTAATGCGTACGACAAAGCGTTTCCAATGAAGGAAATTAAAACCAAGCTTAAAAGTCTACAAAGTCCATGGGTTACGGAAGGACTTATTAAATCTTTTAAGAAGAAGCAAAAACTCTGAAAATTACTTATAAAACTTATCAAAACGAAATAAAATATAAAGTATACATAAACCTGTTTGAAAACTTGAAAAAAAAAGCTAAAAAAAATTATTTCTCAAACTTATTACAAAATAATATTAGAAACAATAAAAAAACTTGGGGTATAACATAAGAAGTGATAGGAAAAGAAAAGAAAACTCGTGGTGATACTTTACCAAAATATTTATTTACTGAGGATGAAAGAACAATAACTAATAAGAAAAAAGATATTGCAAACAGTTTGAATATTTTTTTTATAAACGTGGGTAAAAACCTAGCAAACAAAATTACACCAGGAAAAAAAAATTTAAATTATATCTAAAAGAAGCAGACTTTGTAACGGATGAGCTTGAGATATCGCCTGATGAACTTCGATTTGCTTTTAGCGTGATAAAAACAAACAAAAGCGCAGGTCTTGATGATATAAGCCATAAGGTCATTAAAGAAGTTCTTGATATTATTGAATACTCCTTACTTATCATATTTAATCTTTCATTTGAAAATGGAGTTTTCCCTGACCTTTTGAAACTAGCTAGAGTGGTTCCAATATTTAAAGATGTTTTCAAAGTTATCTAATTACAGACCTATTTTAATACTCCCATGTTTTTCTAAAATTCTAGAGCGAATAATGCATAATAGGCATTATTCGCTCTAGAATTTCATAATCATAATCTCACAACTCACAAAGTCCTAAATAAAAATCAGTTCGGATTTAGAAAAGGGTGCTCGAATAAATAAAATTTCAAAAAGTATTGGTATTATGTAGAAAACTAGATATATGTTGGATAAAAACTGTTTAAAATCCATTTACTTTTCATTCATAGCTATATTAGTTATTGCAAAATTTCATGTGCAAGCACTTATCCGTCAAGACTAACGTGTATCTTAAAAAAACAAAAACAAGCAAGCTGTCTTATATTAAATGCTAATAAATACACAAGTGCCAATCCACTGCTTAGAAAGCTTGGAGTGCTGAATGTTTACCAATTAAATATTTATAATATTCTCTTATTCATGTTTAGATTAAATTTTTTTTTGTTTGTTTACATTTGACGTAATATAAATAAATTAAATATTTTTCAAATACAAACAAGGCTTCTAAAAGACGATCACAATGATCTTATTGTCAGAAGCCTTTTACCAAAGAGAGAACGTAACATATTATAAAAACGCCTTTTTACAATAAAAGTACATAAAGAATCATATAAAAACAATAAATCGTCTTTACATAAATGAAAATAAATTGTAAACAAGTATAAAACAAAACTTGAACATACATGACAATAAAGTTTATTATCATTTTGTTTTTTATCACAAGATAAATTAAAAATTTTCTAAGATATTTTCAATAGAAAGAATATGGTCTTTAATTTATTTTTAAAAACAGGATAATTTAGGGGTAAGTCGAAGTTAGGTAAAATAATTTTGTTCCAGAGATGAGCTGCACCATAAGTGATACAAAATTGATTGAATTTTGTTCGACAGAATGGTTCATTTAAATTATTATTATTCCTCGTGTTAAACTTGCTTAATGGTATCAAAATAAAAAGATCTTTAAAAATTAAAGGAGATAAATCATGCTTCCACATATAGGCAAAAGATAAATTTTTATATACGTTTAGTTTATAGATTATCTAGGATTTTCATTTGATCAAAAAATATCGAGGAATGTGCGAACCGATCCGCAGAATTAATTAAACGGATCGCATGTTTCTGACGGCGATAGAGACATTATAACTTGCTTTGATCAGTGCTACCCCAGGCAATAACTCCATAACTTATATAACTGTGGATTAAAGAGTAATAAAGTTTAGTTAAATTATTTTTATCTAAATGAGTACGCGTCTGATATAAAATTCCAATACTTTTTGAAACTTTCGAGAAAACATAGTTAATATGATGTTTTCATGTAATGTTCTCGTCAATCAAAACCCCCTGGTATTTAGTTACAGAATCTCTTTTAATTTCAATATAGTCAATAAAATTTTTTGGTAGATTTGAAGGTAGAAAACGATTTTTGGAGAGCGGGTGGAAAAAAATCCATTTTGTTTTAATTATATTTAATATTAATTTGTTACTTTTAAACCATTTAGATATGTTTTGAAGTTCTTTGAAGTTCTTTGTTCATCATGGAGAAAAGTAAATGTCACTGTTAGAGAGAAATAAGTTTGTGTCATCAGCAAACATAATACTTAGAAGATTTGATGCTTTATGCAAGTCGTTGATATATATTAAAAAACAAAAGAGGGCCCAAGATGGAACCTTGCGGAACACCACAGGAAACATTTAAAAACTGTTTATGATTAAGTTCATTACAAGAAACTAATTGTTTTTTGTTCGATAAATAACTTTGAAACCATTTAATTACTATTTCATTTATTCCGTAAAAGTTTATAAAGCTAAATATCATGATCGACAGTATCAAATGCTTTTGAAAGATCGATAAAAATTCCTAATGTAAATTGAGATTTTTCAAAAGAATAGGAAATTTCACGCACCAACTGAATAATTGCATGCTCAGTTGAGTTAATCTTTTTAAAGCCAAACTGATTTTTGTATAATAAATTATTTAAACTAAAATAATTAAATACTCTATTGAACATGATTCTTTCTAGTATTTTTGAAAATATAGATAAGATAGAAATAGGCCGGTAATTACTTATATCAGATCTTTCACCATCTTTGAAAAGTGGAATGACTTTAGCAATTTTCAATTGATCAGGAAAGACTCCTTGTTCTATTGATGATTTAAAAAATTTAAAAATAATATATTTTATTTGTTCAAAAAAATCTAAAATTATGTTACCATTGATTTCATCCGGTCCAACTGGTTAATTTTTTTTTAGTGTTTTGAAGGCTTTTTCGAACTCATCAAATAATAACTCTTTAGATAACTCATCCGAGTGAATGCAATTATACATCGGTACTAAGAAATCTTTAAATGAGACTTCTTTATTAGGAATTAATTTAGATAGTTTAGGGCCAATTGTAACAAAAAATTTATTGAATTCATGAGCTATTGTTTCAGAATTAATTATATTGTTATTATCCACTTTGATCATGAGTGGCAGGGAACCTGAGCATGATTTGGATTTACCGGCAATTTCTTTTATTATTTCCCAAGAGCGTATACAACTATTTTTTGCTTTATTGAGAATTTAAGAATAGTAATAGTCAAAACTCGCTTAGAATGTTATCAATTAGAGTAGCTGATTTTGGAGTTACTCTGGTAGGGCGATTGTAATTATATTGTAAAAATATTTGAAAAACACAACATCTTTTAACATTATTAAAAATTAATAAAGTTAATTTATTTAACATTTATTTATTTATTACACCAAGTTTATTTACTACAACATGTATTTAACATTTGTTTTTAGTTAATATTTAATTACTTTAAAGCAAACGAGCAATTATTTTTTATCACATCCGCCGGCAGGAGGCAAATATTTCCGCTTCCAATTTGACGGCCGCAGCCAGTTAGGAGGCAGAAGCCATTGGAGGCGGCCTCTAAATGGCTTTGCCTCCATAATTTCTTCTGGAGGCGGCCAGCATTGGCTTCCGCCACTCTATTGGCGTCGGCTTCCAAAACATTTTGCCTCCAAAAATCTTTTTGCCTTCACTTTTGCTGCGGAAAAAGTGAAGGCAAAAAGATTTACGCCGTTCATCAACACTGCTTTTCTTTACATAAATAAGAACTCCTCCCCGCGTTTAACTCAAAGAAAGGAAGATTAAAATTTGAAGTAGTATTTAAATCATTTTCAGTTATCCAGCTTTCAGTTAAACAAATTATATTAAAAAATTTGTTGGTTTCAAATTAACGACTTCATTCCAGCGTTTTTTACGTTTTTCTATTGTTTCCTTTGCAAAGTCTTCGTTTACGAACACACCTGTTCCGCGTAGTTTTTTTGAGTTTTGTAGAACTATCTTTTTGTCGTTGAAATTTAAAAGTTTGATGATAATCGTTCGATCTTTACCTTGTTTTTATATGACCTGACCTGTGTGCTCTTTCGATTATAATGTCTTTGCTGATTTTAAGATTTTTGGAAAAACATCCTTAACTATTTTTTCACACTCATCCCATGTTTCGCCTTGAATTTCTTTGACACCATCAATTCTAAGAGTGTTTCGTCTAGAACGATTTTCTAGATCTATTAGTTTTTCATTTATTAAATTTATAGTTTTTGATTGTATTTCTGATTTCATATTTTTATTTTCATTAGAGATTCTTTTCTGATTGTCGATGCGATGATTTATTTCGTTTATTTTTTTCTTCACCATATCTTCTTGAAAGTTTATACTTTCCTTTAAGTCATCGATCTCTTTTTCCATTTTCTTAATATTTAGTGCGTTTTTCTGCATTTCATTTTCAATTTTATCGAATCTATCTGTTATTTATTTCATGTTGGCAGATGTTATTTTTGCCAAATTAATTTCTTATTCACGAAGAAGTCGTTCAGTCTCTTTTAAAATAAATACCTTATGATCTTCAAGCATTTTTTTCATTGACTTTTCAATATTTTTAATTGATACTTCCATAGTTAAGAGTATGACAAACCTTATTAATATATTCGAATAATAAGAATTTGAAACAAAAATAAAAGCGCTAGTTAAAAAAAAAAAGCATCTGCTCTCTTTGAAAGTTTTAGAAAAAAAAAAAATCAATTGCTACCAAAATATTAAATGCTACCAAATATTTTTGAAGACTTTTTCTTTATTATAGATCATAAATATCAAACAAAGCATTCGTTGCTTAATTATCAGGTACCAAAAACTTTGCTAAAACAATCGGAATTCTCATTAACTTACCGAGGGCCGCATTTGTTAAAGTTATTCCTTCCAAATAATAGTAAAACTACAACTTCAATTCAAACTTTTAAAAGTATCTTAAATAAACATTTATTCGATTATGACGTATCCCAAATACTATTTTATTTTTAATTTTTATTTTTTTCTCTTTTATTTTTTAACTTTTCTTTTTGTTAAAAAGCAACATCACACACATCATTACTTATCGTTAAATTTTATTTATTTTTTTATCTTAAGTTGTATTGTATTCGAAAAAAAAAAAAAAAAAATTAAACACTTTTTATTTAAAAGTATTTAATATTACTTCATTGAGATTGTAGATTTTTTTATATATATAATTATTTTTGGTTATATATCTAAATAATACAACGGGGCTGGATGATAAGACTTTTGTCTTCTGCCTACTCCCGTCACATCTTAACTCAAAAAAATATTGTAAATAATTTATTAAGAAGATGACGAAAAATATATGTATAAAAAAAAAAAATAAGACGCAGCGTTCTCAATTGTTTAACTTGCATGCCAATCCGACTAATAGTGGGGGGAATAAAAGTAAATATTTAGCGAAATAGTTCAAATTGTGATACCAGCTTGAAACTTTCAGGAAGTTGTCTATAAATTAAAAGAATTCAAAAAAAAAAAAGACCCCATTCTGAAAATATTTTTTTGGTCCTGGGGTGACCCCCAACTGAGTTGACTGTAAAACTATAA
The DNA here is from genome assembly GCF_022113875.1 of Hydra vulgaris. NCBI lineage: Eukaryota > Metazoa > Cnidaria > Hydrozoa > Anthoathecata > Hydridae > Hydra > Hydra vulgaris. The sequence goes on along the minus strand of NC_061158.1, from coordinate 10,759,314 downwards.
AATCTTCTGAACCGATTATATAAGGTTGCATTAAGCAGAATTTTAAGAAACAACAAACAACTACACCACATTACTAATTAAAATATGATTAAAAGCATAAAAAAAGTTTTATTTATATATTTCAGAGTAATGGAACTAATTTTTTTTTAAACTTGTTAACAAAAATGAGGTTTGTTAATTTTATTCAAAACACAGACCAGAACACTCGCATAGGTCTGTACAGGATAATCCTGAACGTTTGCACTTGCATTGCGTTCCGCAACTTTTCTTGCATCTACATTTTATTAACTCGATGCATGATTTTGGTGCCTCAGGTAGAGTCATCCACAAAGGTGTCATTGCGTTATTTGTTTTTTTCCAACCCCATTTAGTAGCTTCGGGTAAAATCTGCTGTGGCACCAAGGATTGTCCCCATATAATACTAAATAAATAATTATTTGTAAGTATCATTTTTAAATATTAGATTTAATAAGATTTTTTGAATAGAATAATAAGTCCTTTTAAATATTTAAAAAAATATGCACCTTCCTTGAAACACAGCTCTTTTTAAATGCTGAAAGAGTGCATCTTTTATAGGTGGTAACCCTTCACTCTGTTGTGAATTTTTAGTGAACAGTATTTTTCGGCATACAGTGAGGTCAGTAGTGGAACTTGTTTTATCATAAAGTAGAATAACGTAGCGCTCAAACTTTAGAAATGTATCAGGTGAAATAACTCTAGTGCTTGGAGATGACAAGCTAAAAAATAAAATAAAACCACATATTGGACTAAATTTGCACAAAAAAAGCAGCCTATAGGAAAATGATTTTAGAAGTTAGCAGCAGAAGCTAGCAAATCTAAAATTACTGCCTTTTTATACTATTTAAACATAGGTTAGCTAGGTTACCTACAAAATGCACTAATAATTTCTTCATCTCGATTGTTCCAGAGATTCCATGCAACTTTTTTTTCTCGTCCTGCAAATGATGACACGGTATCACAACCAGTGAATGCAAACCACAATGAAACAGCTTCTGCTTTTTCATCTATCTTTTGTGCGTAATAGTGTATTGGAAGCCATCATTTGAGTTTTCCAACTCCAAATTCTATCCAAAGTTGCTTGATACCCGTTAATTGTTTACAAACGGAAATTGAGATCGCAACAACATCTGTGTCAACTGTTTGAATACAAACAACTTTGTACCCACTGTCAACTGCATTTTTAACATGTAGCAAAATTCTAGTGTCAGCTTCCTCGTGGATACAAGGTGAGATTTTTTATTAAAATCTCTGAAATTGGTTGAAACAGTTTCATCTAACGTTGTTACTAAAAGTAAGTCAAATGTCTCTACTTGTACAAAGTTTATTGCAAGCATTTTAAACAACTCATTTTTATTTTCATCCAATCGTAAGAACTGTGACTAGTTTTTCCTGATGGGAGTTGAATCAGAAATACGTACTCTTACACCATTCCCACGACTTTCCCTAGTCTGGGTTTTTAAACTACATTCAAAATAACGGTCAAACACAATGTCAATCCTTTTTATTTCTTTATGTTTTGTTGATGTGGTATTATTTTCTCTCGAAACTCATTTTCAGAATACTCCTTGAATGTCTTTGATTTTACCGGATGAAATATATGAACAATAGCTCCTCCGTCTAACACCTTTGCAGTGATACCTTCAGGAGAAGTCAAAGTAGGGGCTGAATATTCTTCGAGGCATTTAAGGTACTCTGATTTATTAGTTTTTCGGTGTTTACCGTATTCAGATATTGCTGGTGGATAAGCATGATTTTCATGTCGAAAAAAATCATCTAAATCTCCATCTCTATGTTGAGATGCAACGTAAAGTGACGCAAACATTTTGCATTCTTCTTTCAGCATTACTGTTTTTAACCTTCCTTTTTGAGTGGCAAGGATGTTTTTTTCTCTAAACAGGCGTAAGTTATTTTTGGGTATTGTTTTATATATTGAATCCCTTCCAGTTGTTAACCTATTATGAATATAACATCTGGATGACTCAATACCCGTTTGCTTAGCTTTTTTGATGGATGTCCTAGCATCTGCGTCAAGTAATATTTTTGTTGATAAATGTATGAGAGTATCTTCTTCTACTAAAAATGGATTTCCAAAATCTTTTACAACTTCAATAAACTCTGATAAATGTTCATTATAATTCTTTTCAAAAACAGGTATATCTTTGTGATGACTCTTTTCATTATCTTTTTCTTCTTCTCCAAATCCATCTAGAAGTTCAGCAAGTAATGGTTCACACGCCATCCACTTTATCAACGCACTTGGGCTATCTAAAAAGTCAATTGAGCCGCCATCTCCCTTTATGATTTTGATGTTTTGTTCATGAGCCTGGTCAATAACCATAGATGAAAAAGGGCGCCTTGTCTTTTGAAATGTGAAAAAACCTTTGCAGAACTCAGTGTAAACCTCAGGGTGTTTATAAGGAAGCATCTTCATGTCAGCAAGAAAAATTGGAAGCCATCTAGCATAGTGCGTGTGATCTAAAGCAAACATCCAAGGAACAATTTGTTCCAAGGCACTGATAAACATATTAAAATTTCCCATTCTGAAACTCTTGACAAGCAACAGGACTATTGCTTGCAACTCCATAGCAGTAAAACAATAATTAAATTGGGTGTATGCTGTTCTTTGTTCATGGATCCACAAGTCAAAGGATGTTGTAGATACTTTCTAAAATGCTTTAGTTAATAGAGAATAAAAACCAGCTAATGAAACTTGTGCTGCATACCTTGAACGTTTTACTTTTCGACCAGTGAGCATAGATTCAGCTTGTCCAGAAGTTGTTATACCAGCTTTAGTTATTGCATCACATAAACCACTGCCTTCTAACCAATCTCCAACCAAAGATAAGGAGGCCATTTCTATGTGTAAACCTCCCATCATCATTAAAAGTTTATCTTCGCCAGACAGTTTCGGGTAGTGCCACTGAACTTGTTTACCTAATGCATAAACTGGTTGGTCAGCAGTTATTATAGGCACTTGAGTTGGGTTGATTTTTGCGAGAACTTTTATAACAATATTAAAAGTTTGTCTTACCATAGATGTTGAGTTGATCGATTCATTAATGATTGGCAACAAAATAGAAGTATTTTTTGTTTTCTGTTCATCTATGATTGTCTTTGAATTAAATGCTGTCCAAGAAATGTGCGTTGTTCCTTCCCCTTCTGATTTGTTTTGTAAAACTTTAACTACAGCTGTAAACCATTCTCTTGAATCACTAAAAGCATCAAAGTTCTTGAATTGATGGAAATTTGTTGTTTGTATAGGATACTCCATAGAATGGTCTTTAGTAGGCTCTATTGTTGTGTAATATGATGGTAACTCCAAAATAGCGTTATTCGCTTTTTCCGAAAAATCATAATCATACCTCTTTACAGGTAAGTCTATCTCAGCATGTTGAAATATGGAGATTGATGTTCCATGAAAAGATTTAGTAGCTGTACTAGAAGAAGGGTTGTGATCAATGTTATCAATTGCTGCAGTTGTAAAAACATTTTCAATGAGTGAAGGAGGACAAACCGTATTGTTATCATTGTAAAGCTTGCATAGTCGATTTAAAAGTGTGGTTTTAATGACATCAACTCTTGTTTGAGGTACACTAACTCCGAACTTTGCTAAATTATTTACAATTCCTTTCTTTCGTGTTTTGGAATGTATGTTTAAACCAACATATAATCGAAACGGTGGAATTGTACCTGCTTTATGACGGGTATGTTTTCCTTCTCGTTTGGCTTCGACATTTTTTTTCAAACAATTGTAAAACATGAGTTGAGAAACAGTTGCTACAACTTTGGTATGTGCTGAATTATTGTTAGCATCTTTTACCTTCTGTCCATATAACACCATTCTAACAAAGCTTTTTAATGTGTTTGGGGTAAGTTCACTTTCTAAACGATTTAAAATTGTTGAGACGTTATCAGCACTTAGCACTTTAAAAATTTGTTTTCGCAAAATAGTTGCTGCTTTTACTAAACCTTCTTCCTCATTCGTTAAATAACAAGCATCAGAAATAGCACTTCCCAGATCCGCTTTAAACGTCAGCAAAACCTCTCTATCTTTTTTAAATTCCTCTAACTCTGGTACAAGGTTTAGAACTTTTTCTTTTAGCCTATTTTTGTTTTCACAGTTGAAAATTTTATCATAACTTTTCATACGGTTGCAAAACAATTGATGTAGTTCTGATAATTGAAACACAGGAATAATTGCTTCATTTTCATAGCACTGATAGATATCTTCTATTATCTCTCCAAGAACAATTCCATAAACAATGTTGCTTTCGCTTTTCAATACTGGTTGGTCTTTCTGTAAAGAGCGTATTCTGTTATATAATTGGCTGAGACAAGCTTTATGATAATGAGCTTCAGTAGCTACAAGATCACCTTCACTTAGCTTTGCAAGTAACTTAGAATCTGATAAAATTTCAGCATACCTGCGAACCTTTTTATCTAGTTCAAGAGTCATCACTTGACTTAGATTTTTGTTACCCACCTTCTCACACAAGAAACAATTCTCTTGAAAGTTGTTGGCCTGAAACTTTGACTTTGAACCATGGTTTGGGATTGATCGCTCTTCTGTCACATCTAATATTTTTCTCCGTTTAGATGCTCTCTGGTAGTGATAGTTTTCAAAATTAGTGTAACATTTTTTGTGATATACTGTGTTGTTGTTGCAAAGCTCTTGCAGCAAATCTTCGCATTGCAGTCGGGAAGTTAAACCAACTGACAAACTACCTGCATAAGATAAATCTGAATTTTTAGCAAAAAATTACTTAACAGATTTTTGGAGATAAATACTTTTCACTCAAGATATAATATAAAAACAAATGATTTGTTTTAAAAAACATTGGATTAAGTTTAGTTAAAGAGTGAAAAAATAAAAATTTGCTTCAACACTTGAGAAAATATGAAAGCAGAAAATGATTTACATTTGATAAGACAGTATCAGCCTCTATCTGATAAATTTAACTCACTAATTTTCTGTCAAAAGCAAATGACAAAAAAAGATGTATTAAAAACAAACATATTGTTATATAATCAAAGCTATTTCTTTGAACTTCTCTAGGTTACTAAGTAATGTCTTATATCGAGTGTCTTTTTACTGTTTTTTTGATTTAGAAGGATTAATAATGTCGCTAATGGTTGATGATGGCTCTTGACATATAAAACATTTATTCCACTCTGTCGCATTATTTGTTGTTGTTGATAATTCATAACCTGTTGCATTTACAAGTTTGAAACTCTTCTGAGACATTACAATTTATTATTAACTTCTATAGGTTATTTTTGTTATTTGGTTTTATATAGATTTTAAAAAGGTTTTACTTTTTTTGCATTAATATAGTAAAATAACAGTAAAAACAACTGAAAATAGCAAGCTCTATCATAAAACTAGCTATTTTCAGTTTTTTTAATCAACATTATTAAGTTTATAATGTTGATAAAAGCTTAGAAATAGTTAAAAATTAACATAATAAAAAAATATATAAATAGGAAATTCATTGGTAAATTACATTAACTCAGGAAAAACTGAAAAAATAACTCGTGACTTATATATTCACGAATATTAACTTATCATGAAAGATACATATACCAACTTACGAACAAATCGTCGTTTATTTGTTTACATACTTTGTTTGCACTCACCTAAAAAAAAGTATTGAATTGTATTTGTTATAAAAATTTCCAGTATGACCACGTGCATTGTTTACGCTTTTATTTAAAGCTGATTTTACACTAAAATATAAAGTTTTTTAAGTCTATTTCATCAAAAAATGAAAGCTCAATAACTCAACGCCAAAGATATTTATAAATGAGGTCCTTTTAACTTGTATAGCTGTTGACAGCAATTTCGCCAAGTTTTATGCTGGTATCACAATTTGAACTATTTTTACCCTTATTTCCCCCACTATAATCATAAAAAACTGAAAAAATGAACAAATGAAATACAAACAAATGAAAAACTCAACAGCAAATGAAAACATGTGTGCAAAATAATATTTGGAGTTGACAAAACCAGTTTGTTGTAAACGAGTTTTATTTATTTTTGTTTATTTATTTATTCTTTTCATCACCCAAAATTACAGGTAAAAAATACAGAGGTCATAAAACTAATAGTTTATACTCTAAGTTAAAATTCTAATTTAGATTCTTCTTGGAATGCTTTCTTCCATTAAATTTTTGAATATCATTCTCTGCTCTCTGATGTTGCAGAACTCAAAGGACTGGTTTAAAATTTATGCTATATTATCTTCTACGTCATCGTTACGACGTTTGATAATGATTTTTTCCCCCTTAATCAAACACTGCATGAAGCTAAGTTCCAGACGGCTCCAAATTTTCATTATTTTGTAAATAAAGCAGTTTTCCTTATTAACATTAGATATTTGAGTTAAAATCAAGGAAAGACAAGTCGGATTGCTCAGTAATCTGATAAACAGATTAAATTTGTTTTGAACAAGGATGGTAGATACGTCATCGATTTTAAAGTAGGAATGCAGATAGTTTTTGCTGTATTTTGAAATACAAAAGAGAAATTTTAATGCTGATTTTCCAACAGCGTCAAATTTATTAAGGAAAGTATTGCTATAATCACAAATTTCTAATCCATATGAAAGATTTGGTATCGCCAGAGATTTGAACAAATGCACTATAGTTACTGGTTGACAAAAACGAATTCCAGATTTTATAAGACCTTTGGAGATTGATTGAAATTGAATAATTCTTTCGTTTACATTTGCTGATTGGATTGTAGCTATATTTTGTCCATGGCTTTGATTTTCCCATAAGAATCCGAGGTGTTTCAGTTTATTATTGAGTTTCAGGAAAAAACCGTTGATTTGTATTATCTTTTTTGTAACTAAACTTTTACCGGAGATAATTACTCGGTTTTTTCTGTGTTTAATTTGATATAGAGGTTTTGAAATTGCGTTTGAACTTTATTAATCAACTCTTGTAGCCCAGAAAGAGTAGGACTTTGCAAGATTATATCATCTGCATAAGCAATAATACCAGTGTACAAACCCATTACTGTTGTTCCAACTTTACAATCGGAAACAATTTGACTTAATATACTTTCAGTATAAATGTTTTATAAATGTGGCGATAAAATGGATCCTTGTCGCACACCTTGAGACAAGCGGAAATAATTTGATTTATGTCCAAGGTATGATATATTAGCTGTACCCGAGCGGTATAATGATTGTAGTGCGCGAACTACTGATAGCGGTAAATTTTTGTTTTAATAAAGTTTCTTAAACAGCAAATCCCAGTTACAGCTATCAAAAGCCTTATTTGCATCTAAACTACAGATATATACTGGCGAGTTATTATTATTATAATGTTTTAATATCTCACTCAATAGGAACTCTGCATGCAGGGTGGAGCTATTTTGCTTGAAACCAAATTGATGAGAGTGGCTGTCTGATATTTCCGGACATACTTGCATGATAATATATTCAAAGAGTTTTGTCAAGGTAGGTGTAATAATAATACCGCGATATCGCGGTAGATAACTATATAGTTATCTGAGTTATTAAGAGATTTGTTATAGGATTTTACTATTGGGATAATTATGGAAGTTGATAAGTACTCTGGCACAGCTCCATTATTAAAGATACTGTTATAAAACTTTGAAAGCCATGTAACGAGTTGTTATTAGAAGAGTATTTAAGATGTTCTGCAGTAATTCCACAAGAGTCACGTGATCTATTAGACTTTAGCTTACGAATACAAGATTCAAAGTTGGAAGATGATAAGAGTATTTTATGCGTTCTTCGAAGTTTAACTGGAAATTAACTCACTTACACCATATTTTAATGTTCATTTATAAAACAAAGCTTGGATCTGCTTTATAAATTTTTGTTAAAAGATAAAAATAAATACATACTACGCAATGATAATTTTTTGAAGCAACGATATTTTCAAACAAATTATAGTAATTTTTAATAATTAAGTTTTGCATTGCTTTTCGCGGACCATTTTTATGGAAAAAAATAGTTTTGAAAAATTTTTTTCATACTCCTTTAAACAAAAACTTAAAGAATTAATTTTTACAACTGATAATTTATTAAAATACTTTTAATAACTTTTTTTGTGTATCCTCTTTTTAGTAGTAGATAAATAAATAAATATTTTCTCATTAACAACGATTGCAACAAATTTTTTAATACCTTGGCTTACATTTTTTAAAGAATTAAAAGGTAAATTTACAGCATCTTCATATTCTGAAGATTATAATGTCCAAATTTAAGAAGCATAAATATGTTTTTAGGTAACTTAAATCTCATAATAAAGCTAAAATCTTTATTTATATTTTAAAGATCCTGTACAACTTCTTTGTTTGACAACTTATTGCAGGGAATGAACAGGGCCTAATTTTTTTCTAAAAAACCTATTATTTATTTATTTTTTAAGAAAATTCTAGATATAGAAGACTTTTTTATAATAATTAACAATTGTGCCTCCCCTCTACTTTGAAACCCGTGTCGTCGGCCCTGATGAACTTGAAACCTTTTCAATTAAACTTCAGTATAAAAATCTGGTTTCTATTTAAACCCTTTTATCACAGTTTTCATGAAACTTTGATTTTTCATTTGGTAAACCTTTCTTTGACAATACTTAAATTAAGATATTAAAAAGACCTAAAGTATAGAGTCAAAAATAACCTTGACAAGAACAAATAGCTGTCTTGTGCGCAATAAACGCGCATAAACCAAGTCAATAAATTTATTTCTAAGTTTACTTAATTAATTTTTTATATAGACATTGATATACGCCAAATGCCGCTATTAAGGGAATCTGTGAAAAGATTTTTTTTGGAGTTTTTTACCCAAAAATGCTGAATCTACTTTGATTTCCTTTCTTTTTAGGTATTAAAGTACAATATATATATATATATATATATATATATATATATATATATATATATATATATATATATATATATATATATATATATATATATATATATATATATATATATATATATATATATATATATATATATATACATATATATATATATATATATAATAGTTATTATACCAGAATTTTATTAAAGAATTTTTATTAAAGTTTGCATTAATACTATATTAATGTTTAAATATTATATTAACGTATTTTTTATCAATCTGATACATAATAATTTTGTATATATATTTCTTTTTATCACGATAATAAATGTATATTTTATATGGCATACCTGGAGAAGAAAATAAATAAATAAATAAATAAAAATAAATAAACAAGAACCAATAGATGAATAACAATACTTTGTTTTTGTAAAGTTAGTAAAGAGGAATTTTGTGGTATTTCATTGCAAAAATATTTTGCAACAAAAAAATCAAAGCATTGCTATGGAATAAAAATTAATACTGAATCATTTTAAACAAAAGTTAAATGTAGATACCAAAGTCTTCTTGATGAAAAATAAAAGAACGAGACTCCGCGTTCTTTATTTTTTATCTACGATCTATTTTTGTAAATTTTTTATTGTCATTTACCTTATAATTTTTATCTTGTAAACTTTTCATTTTAAACTTTATTATATTTTAAACAACAAACTGTTGTTTAAAATATAATAAAGAACAATAAAAAATAAAAAAAATTATGAACTTTGAGAAGATTTTGAAGGTTGTTTATTATTATAAATAACGTTTTCCCAAAAAGTTGGACAAATTAAAACTTATAATACGCATATACACGTAATTATTTTTGCCTTCCCTTTCCTCTTCCCGTAAAAAAATGAATGAGTGGAAACTCACCTTAATGCCACAACGTAAATGATGAAACATACGAGGAATAATAGAAAAAGAAAAAGGGTTCCGTTATAAATACATAGATGCGTTATACAGTTTTAAGATACCTTTAACAAAATTGTTAAACTTTTTGTTAAAGGTTTTGTTATACAGTTTTAAGGTTCCTTTAACAAAAGAAACAAAAAATTAAAAGAATATAGATATATCATCTAATAAAAAAATGACTTTTTTAAGTTTTTGATTGAAAGAGTGATAGCTAACTTCTTGAGAAAAGTCAAAATTCTTTAAAACTATTTTATTCCAAAGTAAGGCTCCTCGAAATGAAATACAGTATTTTCCAGAATTAGTTTGATAAGCTGATTGACGAATGTCATTGTCATTTCGTAAAATGTTTACTTTTATTAGTACTACCCCACGCAATGTTCGCATAGTTTATGTGACAATGAATGAGCGAATAATATAGTTTAAGAAATGTATGTTTATTTAAAAAACACCTTGCTTTGTACAAAATTCTTATGCTTTTTGATATTTTACTACTCAAATTTTTTATGTGACTTTTCCATGACAAATTTTCATCAATATAAATACTAAGAAAGTTTGCAACTGTTACTTTTTTTAGAAGTATATTATCAATAAAAAGCAGTGGCATCTCATTTGATATAAGATTTTTTTTGTGATTTGGATGGAAAAAAATCCATTTCGTTTTATCAATATTAAGAGACAGTTTATTTGTCTTAAACCAATCAGAAACTCCTACTAGTTCATTATTGATATTCTGAAATAACAATGTAATATCATTATGAGATAAAAATAAGTTCGTGTCATCTGCAAACATAATCATTAAATTTTAGGCTTTATGGAGATCGTTGATGTAAATAAGAAAGAAGATCTTTAACTTGTGTTTGGTTGGGGCATTATCCAAAATCTCAAAAGAATCACACTTAGCCAGATTTTTGCCAGATATATATATATATATATATATATATATATATATATATATATATATATATATATATATATATATATATATATATATATATATATATATCTATATATATATATATATACATATATATATATATATATATATATATATATATATATATATATATATATATATATATATAGACAAATATATATATATATATATATATATATATATATATATATATATACAAATATATATATATATATATATATATATATATATATATATATATATATATATATATATATATATATATATATATATATATATATATATATATATATATATATATGTATATATATATATATATATATATATGTATATATATATATAGAGGCCCTAGATAAAAAAGAACCTTTATTTAGAAATAAAATGTTAATTAAAAAATATGATGTTAGTTTAATGTAATTAAAGATTTCATTTAATTTTTTTATAAATATTGTTTAAAATCTTTTTTCGGTATTTTTCATTAACAAAATTGTTAATCAATGAATCTAAATTAATTGACTACATTTTATCTGCGTTACTTGATAATAATGTAAAGTTGTTTAACGTTTTTTGTGACATAGATGATCACAAATAATTATTAATATTCTTTGTAGTCTTCCACCAGACGATTGACACAAGTCTTCAGCTTATCTTTATTGAATCTCGTGTCTACTAAAAATACAAACTTGTCATTCAATTCCTGATACCATTGCGCTGTTTTTTTTTTTTAATTTGTCGAAAGATTATTGATGTTTTTTAAAAAAACGTTTGTCTTAAACTCTTCACCTGTACTTAATTGAGGTTCTTTTGATCGGTTTTCACCTAAAAGCGCTTTCTTATTCCGGCGTCTCTTTTGTAAATAATTTATGTCTGGTAACAGTAATTTCGCATCTAGTTCGAATGTGTTAATTAATTCATAAAGATAATCATCAAGAGATGAATAAAGTTTATCACATGTATCTAGAGTAATAGTTGCACTTTGCAAAGATTTGGAAACAGCATTCATTCGTTGCAAAATTTGATCCCATCTTATTGCTTGTAAAGCAAGTTCAAAAGTTTCCATTTTTGATAGTAAATTTCTAGCCGCAGCTCTTTCTTTTGTTTCAAAACTTTCACTCTTATTGATTTTGACCAATCCTTCCATTAATTTATTGTAGTTCTGGCGAATGGTTTTGCCCGAAACAGTATGAGCGCTCCACCGAATATTCGATAGTCATTTCAATGAACTACTTGAAATTGTTCCAAAACACTCCATAACTTTGAAGAAGCAGAGAAAAAATTGTACAGTTCTTGAACAATACCAAAAAAAATTTTCTTGATGTAGCAATTTACAGCAGCAGCAGCTTATTGAACTCGAAAATTCTAGTTATCATGCCTTTATATTTTTCAATCATATTGCTTGAGTTATCATGAGACTGGCTTCTGCAGTTGCTGATTTCCAAGTTCAATTTTACGTCTAAAATTCCACGGTTGCATTTGCTAAATTTTTCCCGGTGTGATTATCGATGTGGATGAAGTAAACAAATCTTTCAATAGGATCATTAGAAATTTGATCAATGTACCGCAAGATCACACATAGTTAATCTTTGTGATTCACATCAGGTGTTTAATCTACTGATAATCCATAGTACTTAAATTTTAAAAAATCGTCGCTGATTGATTGCGAAACTTTTCTTGCCATCAATACGATTGATTCATCACATTCTTATTCTGTAAGATGTAGTTTGTTTTTTCTAGAACCGCTGTCACCATAATATTTTATGTGTTTGGCCAATAAAGGATCAAATTGTGCAATCAACTCAAGCAGACCAATAAAATTCCCGTTGCTCTCAGACCCATATTTTTATTTTGAAATTCTAAAAGCTAAGTTTCTTTCAATCAATGTGCAAATTATAATTATAACTCTTCTTATAACCTCTCTCCAGTAGTTTTTTCTTTGCGAATTTTGTTTAGAAGTTAATCATTTAAAAAACCTTGTTATTTTTTCTGTGAAAGTATGTTAAGGAAGCTTTTCTGTTGACTGATGAATGTTCATGCCCCTGAATTGATGCTCCTGAATTTTTCCAATTTTTATATTACGCTAAAGCTAAAGCATATTTTGAGGGTTCAAAAAGCTTGCAGATAAGTTCGTTAAATTTATTATTTATACTAATGAGCAAAATGTTTCAAAATGTTTTTTAACTTTCGTCTTTAAATATTTTACTATATAAAACCGGATTAACATAAATATATATATATATATATATATATATATATATATATATATATATATATATATATATATATATATATATATATATATATATATATATATATATACTTTTTTTTTGTTGCTCATGTAATACTTATATATACTGAATACTTGACTATTACTTGCGGTGTTCCCCAAGGCTCAATTCTGGGTCCACTTTTATTTCTTATTTATGTAAACGATTTCCATAAGTTTTCAAACATTTTAAACTCAGTTTTATTTGCAGATGATACAAATTTATTTTGTTCTAATGGAGATATCAACCTCCTAAAATATTCCATTTAAACTTTCTGATCTTTACATTGGCAACTCTAAAATAGTTAGAGAGTCATCATTAAAGTTTTTAGGAGTGATACTTGACGAAAACATGACATGGAGAGAACACATAAGAACAATTGAAAATAAAACTTCAAAAAATATTGGCATACTATACAAAGCTAAGCAAATCTTAAACCAAAACTGCTTAAAAATCTTATATTTCTCCCTCATACATTGTTATATAAACTATGCAATTATTGCATGGTGCAGCTCTAATGTAAGTAAAGTTAAAAAATTGCCTAGTAGACAAAAACACGCTGTCAGAAATATTTCAAATGCAGTTCGATTCGCACATTCTAAAGAACTATTCAAAAATCATCACATACTCAATGTTCTTCAGTTAAACCTTTATCAAATTCTTATTTTTATGTACAAACTACATAATAAATTAACTCCTATAATTTTTAATACATTTTTCAATAAAATTAATCACGTGTACCCTAGAAGATTTTCAAATTACAAATACGAGCAACCTAAAATACACTACTTGGCTACTAAGTTTTCTATTGCCATCAGAGATCCTAAATTATGGAACACTTCATTAAATATCCAGCTGAAAAATTGTTCTTCACTTTCTCTATTTAAACAAAAGCTCAAACAAAAACTTCTTAACGATGTTAATGAATTAAATTCTTTTTAAGATTCTTTTATCTTCTTTTTTAACAACTATCTTATTAACTAGTCTAACCAATTTAAATTTTCTTTAATTATCCTATTAGCTTATCTTCAGTTTTTAAGTGTGATTGCTTTTTTTTTTTGTTTTTTTTTTTGTTTTTTTTTGTTTTGTTTTTGTTTTTACAATTTTCTTTTGATTATAGATTAGTAACTGATCTTAACATATTTGTATATATTTGTATATGATTTTTAAATGGTACAAAGTAATTTTATGTTTTATGTTTACATTTATAATACACGCTTATTATGTTTACATTATTATACACGCTTGCTGATGAAAGCACGTCGGGGTGTAGTGATAAGGCAAATATTGTCTTCTTTCAGCCCCGGTCATGTAGATTTTATTTATATAACACGGCATTGTATTCTTTTTTTTAATGACAAATAAAAATAATAATAATAATAATAATAATAAGATAATAAAATACAAAGAAACATTTAGATAAAAAAAAGGATTTATAAAAACAGGCAGGGGTGTTTAAAAAAGATTTGGATGAATAAAGTCGCCGTAATCTTTTTAGCTCCTAAATGGGTTTTACAAGTTAAAAACAAAATAAAATACTTTTTTTTGTTTTGTTTTTCTTTTTAATAGGATATATTTCGCTTAGTTAATAAACGCCCTCCCGTATATTAAGCATGCAAGAGTAAACAAAATAAAATTACAGACAAGTTTCACGTAGTGAAACTTCTGTAAGTTATTTTTTAACTCGTCTGTAAATTATTGATATGTATCAATAAATAAAAAACTTAATAAACAGAACGGGACTCAAAGCAGACATGGGTGATTCATTACATCAATCTTTTCATTAAGCCTCTTAATAAAATAAGATTTTGTCAAAAAAGTTATAAGAATCCTCTAAGATATATAACTAGCAAAACAAGCTACTGATACAATAAGAAAGTAAATTATTTCAACAATTACAAATATATATATCGCAATAACTATTTAGTAAATTTAAATAATCAAAGATTTAGAAATGTATACAAACATATATACAAAAATTTAATAACTAATAAGATAAAAAATAAATATATCATTACAACTAAGAAGTTGAATAAATGCTAGTTTTTGGAGTTTGCAATACTAAAAAAGTTTTTTTTTTTTTTTGCTTAAAACTTAAATAAGTTTAATGATTTTAACATATTTATATAATCTTTTTAAAAAATTTTTTTATAACTTTGTTTTTTTTTTGAAATTTTTTTTATAACTTTGGTCCTCGATATGCCACTAAATATGCTGTAAATTTATTTAATTTCTTTGGCAGTTTGAAGGAATTTGATTCCTTTTTTTTTGTAAGAAATACTTTTCGTTTAGATTTTTGTCAAACTACAAATGAAATTAGCTCGGTCAAGGTTATTCATATGTTTACATAAAAATTAGGTGCTTGCAGAAGCGGTTTTACGGGGGAGGGTGTGTGTATGGGTGTGCTTCCCCCACCCCGATCCCTAAGGTGATTTTCAAGTTATAGTCGGTTTTTGAGGAATATAGTCGGCGAGTCGGGTATTTGACAATTTTGGTCGGGTGAAATTAAGTTTTAATTGCCTTTTTTTATTATTGGAATCACTCGGTTTTTAAACTAATTAAAGATTCACCTCTCTTCCCCCACCCCACCCACACCTCTCATTTTATTCATAGAATTGTCTCTGGGTGCTGGTAAGTGTTTTTTTTGTTTACATCATTATTTTTAAAAATATATATTTTTACCACTAGTTTTGAATATATTTAATTTTGTATATATTATATATTTAACTTTTTTTATTAACTTGTCATAAAAGTTGTTAAATACCTTGAGTAAATGTAATTACGCTCACTTTGGCCTTAATTTGACCCTAAACTAAAATAGTGTTTAATTAAACATACCCTATGCAAAACTT
The DNA here is from genome assembly GCF_022113875.1 of Hydra vulgaris. Classification (NCBI taxonomy): domain Eukaryota; kingdom Metazoa; phylum Cnidaria; class Hydrozoa; order Anthoathecata; family Hydridae; genus Hydra; species Hydra vulgaris. The sequence continues at coordinate 10,743,449 of NC_061158.1, read as the reverse complement.
CACTTTTTTTTGTTTGTTATAAAATGGTAAAAAGAGGAAAATAAAGAAAAATTTAACTTCTTTTTTTAACGGTTCTTTTTTGGAGAGAATATATTGCTTAAAGTTTTGCACAAAACTTATACTATTCTAACATATAACAACTAAAAATCCAGAAAAACTTTGAAAATGAATATCTCTTGAGCAGAGTTTTTTTGAGAATTTTATAAATTTAAAAAACTTATTAACATATTTTACAAAATAAAAATAAAAATTACTTGTTTATCAGTCCAATTTGTAAAACACGATCAAGGTACTCACCTCATGCCTACGTACACAATCTTGATCGATTTTATTCATACAATACTCTATTCGATTTCTTAGTTGGCAGAGATTTTTAGCTTGCTAATTGTTTGCATATACCAATCTTTTGATTTCAGTCCAAAAATCCTCGATCGGACACAATTCGGACACATTAGCAGGGTTTATTTCTCTCGGCGTATATTTGATATTTTCGCCTTTTACTTGTACTTTGCCTTGTACTTTGTTTAAATAGTGTGCAGTGTATGTACCATGAACACTTTAAATTGCAAAAAAAAAAAAAATGTATGTATGTTTGTATGTTTGTATGTATGTATGTATGTATGTATGTATGTATATATGTATGTATGTATGTATGTATGTATGTATGTATGTATGTATGTATGTATGTATGTATGTATGTATGTATGTATGTATGTATGTATGTATGTATGTATGTATGTATGTATGTATGTATGTATGTATGTATGTATGTATGTATGTATGTATGTATGTACGTAAGTATGTATGTATGTATGTATGTATGTATGTATGTATGTATGTATTTATGTATGTATGTATGTATGTATGTATGTATGTATGTATGTATGTATGTATGTATGTATGTATGTATGTATGTATGTATGTATGTATGTATGTATGTATGTATGTATGTATGTATGTATGTATGTATGTATGTACATACATACATACACTCATATACACATATATATTGTGCGACCGTGGCGCAGTGATTAGAGCACTTGCTATATACGCAGGAGATCCAGGTTCGAAACGAGCCTTCGACATATTTTCGCGTCACGGTAAGGAAGGAGGCATGAACTTCCTGGTTAAATGCACTTCCGCGGTGCTCTGTAACAAGACTGTTAGGTCTTCTTGGGGCACCTAAATAACAACAGCAAAAAAAAAAAATAATAATAAAATAAAATGTATGTATGTATCTGAATACGTGTACGTATATATGTGTGTGCGTTTGTATGTATGCATATTCATAAACCTTTATTACATAAGAGTTGCATTTATACAAAATTTACCCTTCTAGATAAAGGTATTTAAGTTCTTAGGCCATAGCAACCGCCTTAGCAACGTTTTTTTTTTCAAATATCTCTGGATTAAAACCTGATCAAGTCATCTAATTTTCACCTAAAAGGCAAAACAACATAAGTAGCTCTGATTCTTGGTGCAGATACCAAAGTGACAAAATCACAGGAGCAAAAACATATAAAGAAAAAGTTAATATTCATAAAGCTGTTTCTGATGTTATTGCTCCAATATTTTCTCACAGAGGTCTTGGTAGTGATGAACTTCTGACAAAATGTTTACACGGTGAGACCCAGATTGTCAATGAGTCTTTGAACAATTTGATATGGACACGGTGCCCAAAAAGGGTATACATTGGAATTGATGTTTTTAAAACTGCAGTTGCATCTGCTGTTATTGCATACAATGACGGTGCCCAAGGACTGCTACCAGTTTTTAATAAACTGGGCATAGACAATGGGTATTTCACTAAAGAAGGTTTTAGATTATATGATATTTGTCGTGTCAAAAAATCTAAGAAAAAGTCAACCAGCTCAATAAAACAAAGAAGAAAGAAACTTCTTTCAATTAGAAAAGGTATATGACATATGCTAGTGGAGCATTTTAATTTGGTTTTTGAGTTTTGATGTTTCATTTAATTTTATTTATTTTTTCTTTAAGGTTTTTCTTGCCTTTAATTTTTCACAATTTTTGTGGTCTTTTAACAAAGATAACTTTTGATTGGATAAAGCTACTAAGCTTAATTTTTTTTGATGTTACATTGTTCTATTTAAAGTGTTCTGAGCGAAGCACTTTTAAAATTTTTTCAAAAACATAGCTAGCAGTGCTATTTTTAAATAAACATATTTTACTTTTTTTGAAATTTGGAGTTTGGCAGTGAACCTGGCGCATTTAAAAATTTTTTTTTTTCTGTTTCGCTCAGAACATAGTATTACTAATAAAGATTGCAATTAGAAAATTAAAAGTGATTCTGATCATTTTTCATTAACTTATCCTTCTTGGAAGAAACATAAAATTAAAGCAAAAATCTGTTCATGACGTATACAATTGATGACGTCATTATTAAATTTTTATGCAAATAGTGTTAAATGTTTTTTTTAATAGTATTTTTCATTAAAATAAAGCGTATTAAATTATTTTGACTTTTTAAAAAAAAAGTGTTTTCACCCTGCTACCACCTGCTATTTTTAGCCCCACAAAACAAGAGTTTTATGAGATTATTTAAATATGAGAGATATTAAGTTAAAAAATACCTATTACAAACTAATATACAAAATGTACAATTTGTACTGACCCTACCTTCCGTACCGCAAAGTGGTAAACAGGATGGGGGAGGAAATTAAAAAAAAAATAAAAACTGTAACTAGATTAAAAATCAAAGAATTGTGAAAAACTTTCAACAAGACACAAATTCGTTTTGAGAAAAAATGTAAGGTAAAAATAAGATTTAATAAATTTTTTTGTTTATAATCTAAATCATCCAACAACAATATAGTCGTAGATATAGAAAATAAAGTAGAAAAATTCAGTGGAAATATCAAATAATAATTATTAAATGAAGATTACTTGACCATATATTTTGATTTTGAGAAAGTGAAATTTATCTGAAAATCGCAGACAAAAGTCGCATGAGACAGTCTATGTAATTTCGTTGCAAGTACCTTTAAGCAAGTAATTTAAAACTATAACAAAAGAAATGTCTAAGTTTTAACAGCGGTTCTCTGTGACAAGACCTTGTGGTCTTCTTAAAGTGTCCGCGTTCTTTATATTTATCCTTAACTTTTTCAATTGTAATTTTTTCTTTTATATTGGTATCTTAAACATTTGCATTTTAAATCATCTAGTGAAGAACAAAAAATAAAAAAAGCTACAAAGTTTGTCCGGATTTTTAGATGTAATATGTTATATGCTCAAGAAGACTTAATCACGTCTTTTACGTCTAAAGCATGTGTTTTGTTTAATGGGTAATTCCAACTTCATTTGTTTCCGATTTCCGGTACGGCAGACACAATGTTTGTGTTTTTTTTTAAGTACTTTTTTGAAAAATGGAAAGTCCAACATTTTATTTGATGTTCCATAAGTAAAAACAAAACAGCAAATGTTTTCTCCTTATAATTACCTAATGATCTTAAAAGTTTACTTCCACAACTTTCGTAAAATTTCTACAGATGTTTAAACCACAGTAATGATGTGAAAAATTTTGAGACAACTGTTTATTATAATGCTTGATGTAAGTAAGTTTTAGAGTATTATGGTTTAAATTTTTTATCTATGTTCGTATTACAATGTTTATAATCAATAATTAATTTTTAAACAATAAGCTTCTCCCGTGCTTTTTACAATTTATAGTTATTATTTTATTATTATTGTATATATTATTTTCTTGAGTAAATATTAAATATTTCAATAGATATATTAAATTAAAGTTCTTGTTAATTTTATTTTTATAAAAAAGTTCAGAAAAATTATTTAAAAAAATAACTTTTGTAATATATGTAAAAAAAGCTTGTAAAATTCTATTGATTTTTTAAAATTAGCATTAATATGCTAATCTATAATGCCACTGCATGAAATGAAATACCAGCATTGTATCCACAGATACCACTTTGCTTTGTATTATCGTGCCCAATTTTAAAATAATTTAAGCTACTATAATCTATTATTGAAAGTTCATGGTTCATTTAACAGATCTACCGTATATAGTAAATAAAAAATCACTAATACTATAATGATTTTCTTTTTATTCTCCTTTAAATAAAAAGACTTTAGAAGCTTTGAATTCTCAATTATGAATTCTGTACTTATTTAGCGAAGAGCTTTAAAAACCATTGTATACTTAATAATGAACTGGTTTTTATTGACTATATTTGAATACAAAACAAAAAAGCGTGATATTGCAAATAAAAAATAAAATTTTGAATAAATATTTAGAGCATGGTAAAGAAGTTTTTATAATTAATAAGTTAAAGAGCATTAACAAAAAATATTCAAATAGCATAGTAAAAGATGTAAAAGTTTTTAACAATAAGTAATGAGAACCATGACGGAAGCAAATATTCATAACAAATTTTTGAGATGATAATCCGATGCTCTTTTAACAACAATCAGCAACGCAAGTTATTGTCAGTCAATTTATTTTCTTGAAAGCGGTTTGTGGTAAAAAGGTGTGTAACATTTTTAAAATATAAACTTTTTAAAGGAATAATTTTTTTTTTTTTGTGTTATTTTCTTTTTAAACTATACACTTTCAGATTATGTTTTACAAAACAAGTAAATATAATGTAAGAATTTGTAGTTTTGATGTAAAATAAATAAATTATATGCTGCTATAACTAATCTAAAACTAATATTTTATGAAGTTTGTGTTTCATTCGAAAGTGAAGTTTAACTAAAGTCAGAACTTTCACCAATTGTGCACATTTTGTGCAACCAGGCACAGAAATGCAAGGTTGCACAAAAAGTGCACAATTGGTGCACTTTTTGTGCAACCTTGCATTTCTAACACATGATTCAATATTCTGTGGGCGGATACTTTTCTTCGCAAATTAAATAACAAAATTTTGTATCACCTCGAGCGCTCTTTTTTCAGAGTATCACCTCAAGCACTCTTTTTTCAGAGTATCACCTCGAGCACTCTTTTTTTCTTTACATAAAGTAAAGTAAAAAAGAGTGCTCAATCAATCAATTAGAGGTAAATTATCTCTAATTGATTAAAGTTCTCTTTTTCTTTTTACATTTATTTTTTACTTCTTGTTTCTTCCTATCTTTCTTTTTTTTCTTAAATACTTTTCATCGACGAACTAGTAATAATGTTAGAGTTTTTCTTTCTTAAACATTCTCAGTTTTTCTTTTTTTGGCAAGTTAGGTGCGGAGATTATATTCAAACAATTTATCTGTTAAAATTATATATGAAAAAAGTTAGAAACAATAAATTTCTGGCCGCTTTACGACATTGTGATGACACTTTTGACGTTCGAAATTACCTCACTAAGATCGTTCGTTATTTTTCCACGAACACAAACAATTGAAATACATTTAACCTCTTGAGCATATCTAAAATATAATATGTGTTTTAAAAACTCTTTCATTATAATACTATGCAACAACAATAATAAAAGGAGTGGTTTTATATCCATAGTTGCTACAACAGGAATGTTTCTCAAGAAAAAAGTTGCACGATATTAAGTGCATGAGAACTTTAAGATCAATTTATTATGAACAACAATCGCAGTTTTATTGCACAACTGCACGTCTGAAACTGAGCATGGGATCCCCTCTCAGCAGGTAAAAAGAAACTATCAAATATTTTTTTCTATTATGCCGTTTTGACCATTTGACCATGTTTAGTGTTACCTCGCGTTCGCCATTACCCTACTCTCCCCTATATATAGATATATATATGTATATATATATATATATACATATATATATATATATATATATATATATATATATATATATATATATATATATATATATATATATATATATATATATATATATATATATGTATATATATATATATATATAGAGAGAGAGAGAGAGAGAGAGAAAGAGAGAGAGAGAGAGAGAGAGAGAGAAGAGAGAGAGAGAGAGAGAGAGAGAGGAGAGCGGGGTTGCTTGTCACAAAGTTTATTACGGGAAATGTTGTTAAGGTTTAGAACTTTAAAATCATATAATGGACATTTTCACTGTAATTTTCTGCTTTTTTAGCATGTAGAGTATCATCTTTTGTAGCTTCAGAATACCATCTTCTAGAGATGATCTAAATTTGTGACAGTTACCACTTGCTAAAAATCCACGCTCCGTATTGAAACTTATTGGCATCACAGTTTTCAAGTAATGGTAGGAATTTTGCAAATATATACAACGATTTCTTCCTTCAAAAACTGTCATTTCAATACATATAATTTTTGATGAATTATTCAAAACATTCAATCTTCTCTTGTTGTTACATTTCTTATTTTTCAAATTTGTAAAGTCAAGCTTTTCTTTCAATGACAAGTATACAGCGTTGTCCACAGAATCACTATCGGAAAAAACGCTGGTGGAAGGGAAAGGGCTATACGCTTTCTGTGTGAGCCGATTTTTCAGTCGAGCAATGGTATTTACAATGGGTAATTTGCTATGGTGCTCAAAAGATAGAGCTGAATCAAAATTCTGGTAACGTTGATGGCCCTTGTGCAGAAAATATTGTATGGTGGAAAAAGAGTACGTTGCTCATTGAATCGTCGCACCATTATAACTTTACAGCTAAATCGGTTTTTCCAAGGTTATCTATCACGAAAATTTGTTACTGGCTCACAACATTGTTGCATAATTTCGGAACAATGTTTCCACAGCCAGTTTTACTAGCGCAAGGCATAAATTAACAGCTAATATTGCATCGAACTCCATATTAGTTACCTCAACTTTGGACTCAAGGGCAATTACAGTGACTCGCGAATGCAATTTTTCAATTTTACAAAATGTTTGAGTACTCTGTGCAAGCTAATCCTGCGAGTTTTTAAGCCAAGTATTAGTGGAAGGTCTTTATCAAATTTTTTTAACGTGTGTTTTTGAATTTTGATCATTTTTTGTCGGAGAACGGCGAAATAATTTCACAACGGTGCGTAGCTTTTTGATTAACGGCTGCAAATCATCAGTCAGTTCAATAGAGTCATTCTCTTCACTCATTACAACTTTTTGTAATGAGTGAAGAGAAAACTTATTATTTTCTCGAGCCCAAACTCTTTAACGAAGATGATTTTGTAATCTCATTACAAGATAAATAAGCCCGGTGGAAAATGAGCTAGCAACTAGCCAGCAAAAAGCTAGCTAGTCGCTACGTATGGATAAAAGACGCGTTTAAGACGTTTAAAATACGTTTAATACTGGTTTTAGATGTTTTAAACACGTTTTTTTGTTATCTAGCTATCTTTTTCCCACTGGAAGCGTTGTTTTATTGCGTATTTCATTTACTTTCGTGTTTCACGTAAAGAGGGCGATAGCACCTGCTATATCATAAGCCCTCTACATATATTTTTAATACCGGTATTGAGGCAAACCAATACCGGTAACTCGGTACTTAAAAATGTCTGGTAATACCGGTATTCCGATACCGGGACTACCGGTATTGGAAGCATTAATATAAACAAATTTTGTTAGTACTAATTTTAAATACAATCAAAACATACCAAAAAATGTGACAAACAATATTTCACTCAATGTCATAGAAATATTGTAATAGTAACTGGAAATCAATAAATTACTTTCGTGCAATGTTTCGCATTGATTTGATGAAAAATAAAAGTTGTGATAATCAACCCCACTCTTCCCTATATATATATATATATATATATATATATATATATATATATATATATATATATATATATATATATATATATATATATATATATATATATAGAGAGAGAAGAAAAGAGCTTTATCTTATAGTTCCAGACAAGGAGGGCAGGGGGGAGAGAGAAAATAAGTTACAAAACTATATCATCCCACCTTGTAATGGATATAAATTTAGAATCTGGTTAAACTATCCGTGGGAGAAAATCCGATTATTAATTTCGCAAAAAGTTTAAATCTAACGTTGTAAAACTTTTGAAAAATTTTTTTATTCCTTTTACTTTCAAAAACGCTTAATTATTGCTAGCTTTGCATAATTAATGCAATTGCCATGCATATTCATTGCTGACAGGCGTTAAAAAAAGTCTGTTAGAAAAGATTAAAAAAAACTTTTTTGAATTTTTTAGTTTTAGAAAAAAACGGGAATCTTTTTTCTGCATTTCTTTGATAAAAAAACAAACTTCTTTTTTTTACATATTAAAGTTCCGGAAATAACTTCGAAAAATCAAACGTTTTCAAAAAATCAAACGTTTTTTAAATAGCTTTATGAATGAGAAAGTTCAACAAATTTTGATAAAACCAATTAACTTTAATTATCGAAGAGTTCCAACTAACATTTGTTGATATTTCAGTTCCGATCTTCAGAGACTTAAAAAATAAACGCCTTAAACTCAGCCACAACATTTTGACTTCTTAACTATCAAAGTCCGCCATGTAACAAAAAATTCTGTTTGTGACTGTTTAATTTGTTAGGAATTTGGCAACTTCCGCTTTTATACCAATTTATCACCAATTTTTGGCTAAAGATTCTGGCGTTAAATGTTCGTTTCTGGTTGCCATTTCTAAAGATTTCCTGGAAAATAATTGCAACGTTTTGGATTCGTTGAGCTTCAAATAACCTTCATTTTATTCAACATAAATTAGCGGTTTACAAGTGATAAACTCTCATTCAAGTAATAGAAAAAACTAAATTTATTTTATTTGACAAACATAGTAAAGTTAAGAATGTTCCTCTAAAATTACCTAATTTTCTTAATAATGAAACAATCAACCGTTAATTTTCAAGGAATAATTTTAGATAAAAATCTCTTTAGACGAAAGCCTCATATAAATTAAATTTGAAGTAAAATCTCGAAAAACATCCCAGTCAGCAATATGATCGGGTACCGCGTGGAACCCGTACGGATGTCAAACGGGAGCCGTACGGGATTTGGCCGCGGGATCTATATGGATACCATACAGGCCAAATAAAACAAAACAAAAAATAATTGGCTGCTTTTTCATTTTTCTGGATTGACCCGTATGGTATTGACCATTTTGTATTGACATTGGTATTGACATTTGTATTGACATTAGTATTTGTATTGGTATTTGGTATTTGTACTGACATTGGTATTGACATTGGTATTGACATTGGTATTTATATTGATATTTATATTGGTATTTGGTAATTGGTATTTGTATTGTTATTTGTAATGGTATTTGTATGGACATTGGTATTGAGATTGGTATTGACATTGGTATTTGTATTGGTATTTATATTGGTATTTGGTAACTGGTATTTGTATTGTTATTTGTAATGGTATTTGTGTTGACATTGGTATTGAGATTGGTATTGACATTGGTATTTGTATTGGTATTTGGTAATTGGTATTTGTATTGTTATTTGTAATGGTATTTGTATTGACATTGGTATTGAGATTGGTATTGACATTGATGTTGACATGATATTGATATATTTTCCCGTATTAATCCGTATGGTATATGGTATATTGACCCGTATTATACCCATATAAATCACGCGGCCAAATCCCGTCCGGTTCTCGTTTGACATTCCGTACGGGTCCCACACGTTACCCGCATCACAATGCTGGCTGGGGTTTTCATATTATATAGTCTAACCACATTTTTAATGTGCAACTAAATTTCTTAATATTGCATCTTAGGAAAAAGTATACTTTTTGTTTATTAGCAATTTTATCTCTTACTGTTATATTGATTCGGTAAATAATAATTATGGCAAGAAAAAGAACGTTTTAGTAAGCAAAACTATGCCTGGTACTAATTATATTTGGTACACACAGAACTGTCAAAACTACAAATCTCTGGCAAGACTTACATGCCTTTAATCTTTATATGCACCAAGTTTCTCCTAATATATATCAGTCTTTACCGAAACCTCTCATGAATATCGAGAGATTTCACTAAAGTAAAAAGTACATAATTTTAAACAAACAATTTTGTTGTTACTAGAACCAATTCAAAGCTAAGTTTTTGCCAAATCCAGTTTCGTCGAACCTTTTTACAAAAACATTTTTCAAAATTTACTACTAATAAAAATTACTGTTTTAGAAAGAATCCAAGAGTCTCAATACAAAAAGACTTTGATATAAACCTTTTATTAAAATAAATGCATAATTAATATAACTTTTCTAAAATATAGTTATTGACATTATTTCTAATTTTTTTGCAATTTTATTTCAATTTAATTTATTTTTTATTTTTTGTTAATTATTATACTTTTAATATTGTTGCTAGTCTGTAATTTATTGCGTTATATTTTTTTATGTTTTTTTTTTAATTACTCACTGAACTGAATAAACTATCACAAGCTGTAATCAAATGTTGTTTTTTCAAAAATGACCGATGTACAATCATTGAATATTACTTGGTTTTCAAATTTCAACTTTTTATTTCATCAAATAACCTTTTGATCTAGTAAATTTATTAATTCATTTTTAATTATTTTTCCACTATAATAAAATGTAATACAAATTGATAAATGGTTTGTGTAGCTGAAAACCATTTTATTTGTAGCTAAATACAGAGTTAGATTCATCAATCAGAGAAAAACATTTTATTATCGTGAACTCTTTTTATTTACAAGTCTTTTTATCCAAAAAAAAAAATTTTATTTTTACGAATTTTCTATTACAACAAAAGCTAGAAAAATGTCAACCATTAACAGGGACGGGTTTTGTCACTCGCCAAGGAGGGAGCTAAAAAGGTTTAAAAAAAAAAAAGAAAAGGTCCGCATATTTTCATTTATAAGTAATTTTCTTTTTTAATTTTTTGTACTTTAGTGTAATAATCAATTTCATATACGTATAATTACATATAATAGTCAATTTTATTGGTCAGTATAACAGTCCAACTCTGTATAATAGTCAATTTACAAAAGAATATTTCTGAAAAAAGTTTTAAAGATAAGGATGGGGGGGGGGGCTACCAGCCCAATGCCCTCCCCCTCCTAAAACCCGCCACTGATTTTTAAGGTATTTACCTATCATAATTTAAAAAAGATTAAAAAGATTAACTTAAAAAATACAAAATATTTTTAGATTAGTTCGCCCAACAATTTATTTGGTTCTCGTATCATTTAATTATTGATTCAATTTCAATAATTTATGCCATTTTCATCATTGTTTTATTATGTATTATATTATAAAACCAATCATATTATCATTATATTAAAAAACCAATAATAAATTTTTAAATTAGCAATTATGATTATTGATCTTCATTGGTGTTCACAAAACTTGATAATCTATAAATTTTCATTCATTGAGATTTTTTCATCTAGGTTTTTAGTGTGACGTCAACTTAAAAATGACTTTAATCCACATAACGTTGTTATGGCTACTTGTAACTACAAAGTATTAAACAACATTAATTTATTTAATTGTTTAATTTTTTTTTACTTGATTAAATTTTTATAGTTTAAAATGGCCAACATCAATGAAGATGAAATTGACGATATTAGAGAAAAGTTTGACCTTTTTGATAAGATTGGGGACGGAAAAATTTCAGATGTTCAAATTATTGATGTTCTTCGGGCGTGCGGCTTAAACCCACTTACTAATGATGTCGAAAAGGTATTATACTGTTCACTTGATAAGACTATTTGATACTTTTGTTTATATTGGCTAAATTTTATTTTAGATTTCTATAATTTTAGATCAAGAAAGATTCATCCTTGGTTGGAAAACGTATTGACTTAGAAACTTTTTGTCCAATTTATGAACAAATAGCAAGTATGTCTGGTCAAGCAACGTATGAAGATATGGTTGAAGCTTTTAAAACCTTTGACCGCGACCAGACAGGAACAATTTCAGCTGGTGAATTGCGTCAGTTGCTTGTAAATTTAGGTGATACATTAACAGAAGAGCAAGCGGACGTAATTGTTCAACCACACGAAGATGAAAAAGGTGCGGTTTCTTACCACCAAATAATTAAACACCTCATGGCGTCATAATTAGTATACTTGTTGTAATTATATGTTTAAGTTGATAGTTCATTTAATTTACTTTTTATTGTTAAAAAAATTAGTTTGCAAAAAAGTGTTGAAAAATTTTTAAGAAAAGTAAAAACACCCTTTACAATAATAAACTAAGTGTTTTTTTTTTTTTTTTTTTCAATGTTGATTTTAGGTGCCCCAAGAAGTCCTTGCGGTCTTATCACAGAGGACGGATTAATAGGAAGTTCACACCTCCTTTCCAACCAATGTCGCAAAATTTGCCCAGAGGTGGGGTTTGAACCACGGATCTTGCAAGTGTGCTACCACTGCGCCACGGCTGCTTTAATTATTAACTAGACTGTAAGCATAAAAGACTAGGCTTTAAGCATAAAAAGCTAGATAAAGATGCATAAAAGACTAGGTTAGAAAGCATAAATGACTGGACTGGAAGCATAAAAAGACTAGAAACCATAAAAGACCAAACTAAGGAAGCACAAAGTATCTTTTGCGCTGTTAAGTCGTATTACTCAACAAACAAAATCTAGATGTAATTTCGTATGAAAAATATTCCTAGCAATTGCGAATTAGTAAATTTATATTTTTAGAATTAAATGTGAAATAGTAATTAAAACCAGTTATTAAATTTATAAATTTGTTAACAATTTAGTTGGCCCTAACAAGTTTGTTATTTTTGATTGAAAGAGGCATTAGAGTTGATTAAACCAACGTTGACGTCATGCACATTTCACTAGTTTTGTATTTCGCTGGTGGCATTGTTAATTTCCTCATCTTATTGAGACCAAATATTAAAATCTTCAAAAATAGGTTCAACTCTAACTAAAGGCTCATAACCTGTAATTACGAACCAGTAATTAAAAAAAGATACGAAGGATAATATATGAGAAATAAAAATATTAAAAAAAGATACGAAGGATAATATATAAGAAATAAAAAAAAAAAAAAAAAGATGCAAAGGATAATATATAAGAAATAAAAAAATTAAAAAAAGATACGAAGGATAATATATAAGAAATGAAAAAATTAAACTGATAGCACGATAGACAAGTTGACAGAAAATGAGAAATACACTTTTTTTCTATCAGTTAATTTTTACAATTAGTGATCAATTAGTCGAATTTGATCGAGCTCGATCAATTAGCTGAAAGTGATCGAGCTCAAAAGACAGTAAGTTAAAAATACATTTTTTTCTATTAGTTAATTTTTGGTATTGTGGTTTATCCTCCTCCGGCTAATTGCCATATAGAGGCCACATTACCAAGGCATGTAAAGACAAGTTCAAGTCCCAAAAGGGGCGTCATAACCCGCTTTACGGTCCAAGAATAAGGTGAGTTTGGGAAGAACAAAGATATGTAAGAGTAAAAGACAGAAGTAGTCGAGTTAAAAAGATAGCATAGAGAAAGCAGACAGAAATTGGACACGTTGTTAGAAAGTGCAAACGCAATAAGCATGAATTACCATTGCCTATTACATCAATTAGTTAATATTTACAATTAGTGGAAATTTATCAATACTTTATAATAGTTTCCTGTTCAATATACTAGACATGCTTCAAGATTACTTGTGGCGCAACAATGTTTTACAAAAAAATGTACTCAATCCATCACTTATTTGTGCCTCTCTTGTCTAAAGTGTGCTTGCAAACTCTAATTCCAAGTTTGATTTCTGATTCTACCTTCAAGATTTCAAGTTTTTTTAACCAGTTCTTAAATACAACTTCCTCTATGCAGTTTTTTTCTTTCTTTCTCAAAATCAGAACTAAGCCAGTCGTAATTACAGTTTATTAGTAGTTCAACATTGCATTTTTACTATAATTTAATTTTCTATTAAAAAAGGTAGTTTTTATTTAAAGAAAAATTCATCGTTGATTCCCAATACCAAAACAGATTTTCAAGTTTTCTTTATATCTTTTAAAAACTATACTATATCAAGGCCTTAACATTCAATTTTAGTAAAGAAAGTTAGTTTCAGGAATATCTCATGCGTTAAGGAGATTAAAAACTCGTTGAGGAGATTAAAAAAATCAAGCTGCGACGCATTTTAGAAATAAAAAGAAAATATCAGTTTAATATGAAATATATGAATCTTACAATTACTTTTAATCTAATTATTATTATTATATTATAGTTGTAGCCGTAAAATATACATACCATATATACATACATCGAGCAAGGAAAACACCTTACTATAAACAACCAGTTTTATAAATATTCGTTCCGAATTTTATTCTCAACCAGTGATCTAATCTAATTTTCTAAGAAAGTACAGTTGAGTATAAATTACTTGCTCGGGTAGTTCATTCCAGTAATGCCACTAGTAATAATTATTTGAGTATTTTATTTTCTCTAAATTAGTATTGTATTTTCTTATTTTTGAGAAAATATTAAAAACTGCCTAAAATACTAATTGTCTTTGGATGATACGTACAAAACTGTACCTATGTTACACAACGCCCTTTTTTTGCGGGTGGGTTTACAAATTTAGGGAACCCCTTTTGCAAATTTATGGATCTTTTTCATTTCTGATACCTAGTGGAAAGTCTTCTAAGTTTTAAAACCCCAAATGACAAGGTTTTTTTTTGCAAAGGGTACCAACCCACTACCTACGGCTCGGATATGCCGATAACATTATGTCGTTTAAAGACAACTATACTTCTCTTGAACAAAGGGTCTTCAATAATGTACGTACGCAGGTTTGGGGAGAGGAGATTACTCAAAAATGTTCGAATGCGAAGAAGGATGAGGGGGGAGGGAGGGGTAAAGGCATAAAATACGTAAGCGGTTTGACTATATCAGGTTTTTCTATCTCTCCTAAAACTAAAAATTTCCTTTTTACTTAACAAAAGCATCGAGTTTCATAAGTGTTCAAAAAAGCATTGTTATGAAAAAGAAAAATGTCATCTAAAATATTATACTAGCTCTGTTTTATGTAAGTTATGTAGTATATCGCAAGGTGTACCTCAAAATAATCTTTGTCTACCATATTGGAAACTAAGTTATAATCAAAAAAGTTGCGGATAAAACAAAAATTATAAAAATATTTTTATATGCCGTTTCCTAAAGTTTTTATCATTTAAATAGTTTTATCTCAAAACTCTAAAATGTGGAGATTGATGAACAAAATATATCTAACCTCACTATATGTTGTATATAGTATATGTTATATGTTTTATATATCATATATGTTATATTTATGTTACAAAATATATGTTACAATAAACACATTTATGTTATATTTAATATATATGTATATATGTTATATATTTTATATATCATATATGTTATATTTATGTTACAAATATATGTTACAATAATCACATATATGTTATATTTAAGATATATGTTAAACGCCCTACGGCGTTTTTATTATATATTATTCGGAGTGTCTAATCGCACGTTTTCTCGAGTGAATAGACTATATTTAATTATAGTCTATTCGCACCTTTAATTAAAAAAAGGTAAAGGTCATCGAATTTAAAGGGAATTCAAAAAAAATTAGATTTATTATTATTGGTTTTAACTTTAAAGTTAAACTAGCGTAGTGGAGTACAAACGCAGTACTTACGTTGACTGATTTTTGAAGGTTATGCGCACTAGAGTTGACTTTTTTTTCAAAAAGCTTAAAGCCTTTTAGCATGGATTTCAGTATTTCAGCCAAGTTATTAAATTCGTTTTCGTTGTACAGTTGATCTGTAAACCAATGGTCTGTCCAGCCATACGATATAAATAGACATACTCTCTGCAGAACTGTCCTTGTTGAAGGAACTAAAATGAAGGCCAGGATTGCTATTATAGCTCTAGAGTTCCACCTCATATTGCTGATGTTGGGTATTTTCTGAAGCCTGATCAATGGAAAATGTCCCTTTTCCTCAAAAATTGGAATACTTGAGCGTGATAAAACAAAAGTTTCATATCATCTTATCTCTCCAGCTTAATATTTCGAGAATTACTTCTGTTCCGTTATCAAACTGTGTTTTCAGTTGTTCGTACTCCTTCAACAGTTGAGATACAAATGGATATTTGATGTTTGGCAATTGTTTTACTTCCAAGTTCTTTATCCATCACCAAACGGAGAATTCTATCTAATACATGGTGTTGACAACAAATAAACTGAGGTTTGTTGATGCGTTTCTCTGTGAACATTCGTTGCAATATTACAACAACACGATTCTTATTTCCAGTGTCAACGCTGGTAATATCTGCAACAATCATCTGTATTGAATTCCATTGGCAAAATTCATCGAGACTTGAGCAATAGTTAAAGCCCTGCCATCTACCAAGTCAAGGACAACCAATTTGATTTCTCTTCTTATATTTTTAAGGACAACCACTAGATAATCCATTCTGTTGATGTGCTTACCATCTAAGTGTAAGGACCAACTTTCCATATG
Organism: Hydra vulgaris; assembly: GCF_022113875.1. Taxonomy (NCBI): domain Eukaryota; kingdom Metazoa; phylum Cnidaria; class Hydrozoa; order Anthoathecata; family Hydridae; genus Hydra; species Hydra vulgaris. Next base: position 10,727,124 of record NC_061158.1, on the reverse strand, counting down.
CAACTTTTCAATCATTTCTTCCTTCAGCTTGATTGCCTCTTTGATTGTTGACTTGTAAATAGCTGATTGACATGGAGTTGGCATGTCAATGCCTTCACGAGCCAATTGCTTGCATATGTTAGCAGCTTTGTTTGTTGATACTCTTGTGGAGGTCACCAAGTTGACTGCAATTTTGCTTTTATGGAGTTTTTTGCTTAGTGTAGGAGTTGTCTCATCTTCTTCATTGTTTTCATATTCACTTTTGTCCGCCTCAGAGTCAGAATCACTAAAACCAGGATTGTAAAATGATGAGTTGGATGACTTATTAGAAAGTTTTTCTCTTTTAGAAGGATGGATCGTTTCTTTACTGGCCGCTTGGCCTGTAGAGTATCCGATTGTTCTTTTGCTTTCCACTTGGAGATGGTACAATCGCTTGTCCTCGGAAAATAACCATGTTCCATTCACTTTAGTAATACCAAAAATTTCATTAAGGGGTTTGTAGCTTCCCCGCTTGACACATTCATTATAACATTTCAGTATTTTATCAAGCTTTGCTCGTATAACTTGATCGGATAGATGAGGAAAATTTAGTTTATTCTTCCACAATTTGGTGACTTCTTTGGAAATTTTCACTATTCGCTACATTCTTCCTTTGATTTTTGGTCCCTGAAAATGAAAGCGTCCAATAATTTGCTTTTGGAGAGGCAATCTGCACTTTTCTTCCAGTGAACATTCTTCCAAAGGGACCATTCTTCTTTCATGAGAGTCTTCGAATTTTACCCGATTATGTTGCTGATTCCATCAACAGCTGAAAAATATCAGAGTACTAACAGTGCCATGTTGCGCATGGATGGTGTCTCTGTTTGTACTTTTGGTGTGCATTGCCAAGGCCACATTGGAGCCCTTTGTTACGGCTTAGGGTTTATTAGTGGAAATGAGGCAATTGCTTGAGCTATAGAACAGTGTACTGAGTACTATCAATGTTTCGAGTCAAGTTCTTTAACAAATTTAAAAATGAATAAAGTAACAAAAACTATAAAACACAAAAAACCACAGTCATCACCAAATTCGCTAAACCTATCATTCACCAATATTCGTGGTCTTCGAAGTAACTTTTCTTCTGTTGAGTCTTATCTCTTGCAAAGTTTACCAGACCTGCTTGCTCTTTGTGAGACTAATTTGAGTTCAGCTGTCTCATCTTGTGATCTTAGTGTTGATGGTTATCTTCCTTTAATTCGTAAAGACTTCAATAGTCACATGCTTGGCCTGGGCATTTACATTCGTAAGAATTCACCCATTTGTCGGGAAACTAGGTTTGAATCCACCGACTACTCTTTTATGTGCTTTCGTTTAGCACCACTTCACTCTATCACCTTTCTCTTTGTTCTATATCGCTCTCCCTCATCTTAAGACTGCACTCTTCTTGATGTTATTTCTGATTATATTGACCAAGCCCTCATTCTTTATCCATCAGCTAATATTGTTGTTGTCGGTGACTTTAATGTTCATCACACTGAATGGCTTGGCTCTAGTGTCAGTGACTCTGCAGGCATTAAGGCCCACAACTTTTGTCTTTCTCAATCCCTAACTCAAATAGTCAACTTTCCAACTCGCTTTCCAGACAACCCAAATCATTTACCTTCTCTACTCGACTTATGTCTTGTTTCTGATCCTAGTCAGTGCTCAGTTTCTTCACACTCACCCTTAGGTGCGTCTCTCTTATGGTTTGGTCTCTCTAAAACTATTATCTCATTCTTATTCACCATTAGAATCCCCCTATCATCGTACATCTTACAACTACCTTAAAGCTGACTGGGACTCTTTTCGTGACTTTCTTCGTGATGGCCCCTGGGTAGAAATCTTTCGTCTCCCTGTTGACAAATGTGCTTCTTACATAACTTCGTGGATTCAGGCTGGCATGGAATCCTTTATTCCCTCTCGACGATTCCAGGTCAAGCCTCACTCTTCTCCATGGTTTTCTTCACATTGTGCTGCTGCAATTGCCAATCGAATTCATTACTTCCATATCTATCAGCAAAACAATTCTTCAGAAAACAGACGTCTCTTTATTACTGCTAGGAACCATTGTAAAAAGGTTTTGTCTAACGCCAAAACCCGCTATTCTCAGATCATGAAATCTCGAATTTCATCACAAAAATTAGGCTCTCGCGACTTCTGGAGAATCTTTAATAGTATCAATAATAAGGGCAAGTCTGTAATTCCACCTCTTTTGTACGGTTCAGACTTTGTCACCTCACCAAAAGACAAAGCTGAATTGTTTGCCAAGAACTTTTTATCAATATCATCTCTTGATGCCACTAGTTGCGTTTTACCTGATATACCCGTCAAACAGGTTGATCCATTGCTCGACATTCGTATCACTCCAGCTTCTGTATCTAAAGTGATTTCCCGCTTAGACTCTTCTACAGCTTGCGGCCCGGACAACATACCTGTTATAGTCTTACAGAAGTGTTCTCCTGAGCTGTCGTCTATCTTTTCAAAACTATTTAACAAGTACTTATCAGAGTCTTGTTTTCCAGCCTGCTGGAAAGCAGCATCTGTTATCCCTATTTTTAAAAATTCTGGAGAGCGATCTGACTCATCTAACTACCGTCCCATTAGTCTTCTTCCTATCATAAGCAAGGTTTTTGAATCTTTAATTAGCAAACACTTAATCTCTCATCTCGAATCTCATAACCTACTTTCTGATCATCAGTTTTGATTTCGATCTTCTCGTTCTACGGCTGATTTGCTATCAGTAATAAGCGATAGGTTTTATCGCGCATTAGATAAAGGTGGAGAGGTTAAGGCCATTGCTCTTGACATTTCTAAAGCGTTTGATAAAGTTTGGCATGCTGGTCTCCTCCATAAGCTTTCTTCTTATAGTGTATCTGGAAACATCTTTAAGATTATTGAATCCTTCCTTTCCAATCATAGTTTAAAGTTGTCCTTGATGGACAGCACTCTTCTTCTTATTCTGTAACCTCAAGGGTTCTCTTTTTAATTTACATTAACGATCTTCCAGATATTCTCACATCTAAGGTGGCATTGTTCGCTGATGATACTACCATTTATTCTTGTCACAATAAGAAGCCAACTCCTTCTGATTGCTTGCAGGGGGCATCTGAGCTCAAAAAGGATCTCACTTCTGCTACAGCATGGGGCTCGCAGTGGCTGGTGAACTTTAATTCAGATAAAACTCAATTTTTTTCGGCCAATCGTTATCGCAATAATTTAGACCTTCCTATATTTATGAACGGTAATGTACTCGATGAGTCTCCTACCCTTCATCTTCTAGGATTAACTCTTACTTCTGATCTTTCTTGGAAACCTTATATCAAATCCGTTGCAAAATTAGCATCTGCTAAAGTTGCTTCTCCTTATTGAGCTCGTCACTTTCTTACTCTGGATTCTATTCTCTATCTCTATAAATCTCAAATCCAGCCTTGTATGGAATACTGTTGCCATATCTGGGGCGGATCTTCTAATGATGCCCTTTCTCTTTTAGACAAGGTGCAAAAACGCATTGTAAACATAGTTGGACCTGCTCTTGCAGCCAACCTTCAACCTTTGTCACATCGTCGTAATGTTGCTTCTCTTTCTCTTTTCTACAAATACTATAATGGGCACTGCTCTAAAGAGCTAGCGTCTCTTGTGCCATCTACTAAAATTCATTCTCGTGTTACTCGTCATTCAATGTCTCATCCTTTTTCTGTTACTGTTCCTAAGTGCTCCAAAAGCTCTTATTCGTCTAGTTTTTTCTCTCGAACATCAGTTCTTTGAAATTCGCTTCCTTCATCTTGCTTTCCTGATTCATATAATTTGCAATCTTTCAAGTCGTCTGTCAATCGTTATCTTGCTCTACAATCTTCATCTTTTCTCTTCCAGTAACTTCCAACACTAATAAGTGGTTGCTTAAAACCTTGTTGGAAGCGAAGATAATTAAAAAAAAAAAAAATGTGCGACCGTGGCGCAGTGGTTTAAGCGCTTGCTTTTTAAGCAGTAGATCCAGGTCTTCTTTGGGCACCTAAATAACAAAAATAAATAAATTATTCCAGACATCCTTGTTCTTCTGAATGCTACTATCACTAGGTTTGTACGACGTTATGTGTTGCTTCTGTAATGACTATAAAATTAGATGAGCAGCTATATATAGTCTAAATTGTTCTAGATTGTTACAAAATATTTTAAATTGTTCTAGAATGTTCTAAAGTCTTCTTAAATATTCTGTAATTTTCCAAAATGTTCTAAAGTTCTAAACACTTCTAATCTATACAAGTTTTAAATGATTTGCTGAAAGCCACACGTATTAGTAGTACACACGTATTAGTACACACGTATTTGTAGCCACACGTATTAGTAGTAGCAGTAACAAGATTAAATAAATGACGAAACGTAATATGAATTGCGGTTGACCTTTTTTTACAACCGAGAGGAATTGAACATGTTTTCTAATAAAAGTTCATCGATTTATGACACAGGAAATTAATTTTTTTCTTAAAGTCAAAAAGTCATAACCCTAGTGTATACTCAACTGAGGTAGGCTCTCTTGTCAAACCCCTATTCCGACGCTGTCCTCTAAGTCCGCAAAATGGCGAGTTATAAAGCTTTAAAGATTTTTTCGCGAAGTTACGGAGTTGAGTAAAACTTGTGTTTGAATAGAAGCAATTATTTAATAAAGTTTAGAACTGGCAGGAAAAAATGACTTGTTTAATAATACTTTTTATATAATCATAAGGAATAGAATGGAAAATTAATCACCACGACGTAAAAATATTTTATTTATAGTCAACATTAAAAAATTTTTAACTTAAATTAAGTTAAAAATCTTTAAATTCATTAAGATGTTTGACTGAGATGTTTATACATAATAAATAGCTTTAAACTTCACACTGTTAACAACATGTAAAGATTTTACATGTTTTTAATAGTGTAAAATTTAAAGTTACAGTTAAATTTATTCTTCCTTCCTAAAGTTACAGTTAAATTTATTCAAACTTCCATATGTATATTTCCATTTAAATATTAAATAAAATATTTTTTAAATTTTTCTAAAGTTAAAGGTTTAATTTATTCAGCCTTCTACTCCAAATTACTTATTTACTGTGTACTTTTTAGTAAACAAACTCTAATCAAACCTTATTTAAATTGATACTCTTTTACCAAGTTTTTTTGTAGCCAATTGGCCAATTCTTCCGTGGAAGAAATAAGTAAATCTTTTTATTTTTTTAAATTTCTTTATTTACTTTTCTGTTATTAAATTAATTATATATTATTATTAATATTAAGTTTGTTATTGTATTTATTTTTACTTTTTGTATTTATAATTAGAATTTATTATAATATTTATTTTAAGGCAATGAAGTGATTAATACCACATTTTCTGTGTTTGGCACTCTACAAAATGCAGAAGATTCAATTATTAAATATGAGATACAAACATCCTCTAAATTTTCAACGTTTAAAAAAGATAAAACTTTTAGCGTAAAGGGTATAGATTTTTTAAATTTGTTTCTTAGTTTGCTTTATTATTTATATATTCATTGTTATTTATATGCATAAAATATTATTTAGTTCATTTTTTCAGGGATTAAGGTTATTTTTGTTAGATCTTACTGCTACTGGTACCATATAACCCAGTAAAACCTGCCTATTATCATGCTGTCTTGTAGGATATGCTTTTTTGAAGACAGCTGGTAGTCAGGTTTACCAAACTCTGTGCTAGCTCTCAAAGAGGTTGATTCCAAAACAGCTGTAAAATATGATAGTACTAACAGTGTATTGAGTACTATCCATGCTATCCATGAGTCAAGTTCTTTTAAAAATCCCAAAATGAATAGTGTACCAAAAAGTATAATACATATCAGTAATCTTATAATTAATTTTTTTTCCAAATCCTTATTCTCGCAAAGTTCACTTAACCTTTGTGAAACTAGTTTAAGTTCGCTATCTTAGTGTTCCTTGATATCTGTCTTTGATTTATTAAGATTGTAATATTCACACGATTGGCCTAGGCATTTACATATATAACAATTCACTAATTTGTTAGGTGACTATGGTCACACGTATGGTACACACATATATATATATATATATATATATATATATATATATATATATATACATATATGCATGTAAATATATATATATATATATATATATATATATATATACATCATATATATATATTTACATACATATATGTGTATATGTATATATATATATATATATATATATATATATATATATATATATATATATATATATATATATATATACACACATATATATGTAAATATATATACACTTACTAAAGCATGTTTTGATAAGCATTTGCTCACTTTTTCTGCTTACCTTAAGCTATACTGTTTTTTTCGAAAAAGAAGAAAAAATGAAGAATGATGAATATAACATATTTTGCAGTTTATGGTAAAAGAAAAATTAATACATGCTTTTTTTATTTTCAAACTGTATTAAAATGCATACTCTCCAAATAACCTTGATATATTATGATTAGAAGCTTACTGATTTATGAAAAATGAAAAAAAATGAAATGACTAAAAAGTGTATGCGTCATAAATGTATTTATATTAAGATTTAATAATAATGTTAACACTATATGACAAACTCTTGAAAAGATGCCTAACCCACCTTTTCGAAATTTTGCAGGTTATCACTTTAAACCACATTAAAAGTGGGTTAAAGTGGTTACCATGGAAATTTAAGAAATGTGGGCTACGCACCTTTTCCACTGAGTCTATTATATGTAGGGTTGGATTGGCATCAGCCTGCCAATGCATCTACCATTTAGCTGATGCATCGACCATTTAGCCGATGCATCGGCCTAGGTAACCATTGGCCAAATCCGATGGTTTTAAGAACAGTTTTTATTTTTTGTCTATAATGCAATTATTAAAAAGATATAAATAATAGTTATTGCTGACCATTATAGGATTCAGGTAGATAATGTAAAATTTTTGCAAGTCTTGCCGTTTGACAAAGAACCAATACAACGTAGTTTTCTCATTAAAAATGTTTTTGTCTATTATTTTTGTCAATTATTAAAAAGATCGTAAATAATAGTTATTACTGAGCAATTAAATTAAGAATAAATTGAAGAAAAAGAAAAGAAATGTTAAATTATGATTTAGTTGTATAACAGTCTCAAAAATGGAAGCCATTAAAAACATTAAATAAAATTCAACACAAAATTGAAGATATAAATAATAAACTAGACGAAGAAATTTATATGAATTTGAAACATTATATTTTAAATAAAGTGTATCCGCCTGGTTACGATAAAGCACAAAAAAGACGACTGCGACAAAAAGCTACTTCTTTTTTGATTGTAAAAGATTTTCTTTATCACAAGAGTAGGAGTTTACATAGTAAATTAGGAAGAGTTATCATTGATGAAGACCAAAAAAAATATAAAATAAAGTCTATGCATGATGGAATTATCGGGGGATGTCACTTCGGTCAATCTGCAACAATAGCTAAAGTAACCAATCGTTGTTGGTGGTCTTGTATAGCAGCAGACGTCAAAGATTTTGCACGTAAATGTGCGGCTTGTATCAACCTTATTGGTCCTCTTAAAGAGACAAAAAAAGGAAAAAAGTATATTTGTGTAGCTACTGAATATCTTATGAAATATGCGGAAGTGAAACCTATTCTGGAAAAAAAATGCTATTAGTGTTCATGCATTTTTGATGGAGCTTGTATTCAGCTTTGGTGCTTCTAACATAATTTTACACAACCAAGGTAAGGAATTTAACAACCAGCTTGTCGAGGATCTCTGTGAACAAATGAAAATAACAGTTGCTATGACATCTGCATACCATCCTCAAACTAATGGGTATATCTTTAAAAAACAGATAATTCTTTTTCAAGATGGCTGAATATTTTTATATAGTTATTAAAATTTGAAATTTTTTATTTTAAAACGGTAATTTTATGTCATTACAACAACATATACACACCATATCATATTGAACAAATTTTTTTCTATAATTATAAAACAAACTTTTATCTTATTGGATTTCCAGGTTGACGGAGCGATTTAATCAAACCTTGGTAAGACATTTGCTCAAGCTAATAAACAAAGAAAGTGACAATTGGGACCTATTTGTTAATCCAGTTGTTATTGCTTATCGCATTAACATTCAAGCATCTGTAAAGTATTCGCCTTTCCAACTAATGTATGGAGTAAAAGCTCGTCTTTCAATCGATATAGAAAAAGACATATGCGAGGCTTCTGTTGATGAAAATGATGACGTACCTCAACATATAATTACCCTTAAACAATCCCTACAAAATACACGAGAACAGGCGAAAGAAAAGATTGAAAAAGTGCAACAAAAGGTTAAGATCTAAAGCATTCAGCTGCAACCTATAAAGTCAGGCAAATGGTACTTAAACATAACCGTCGTGACACACGAATGGGTGACAAGCTTTCTGCGCGGTTTACAGGTCCTTTTAAAATCATAGACAAGTTAGGTAAAGGAGTTTACAGACTTCAACTTGGAGAAAAAATTATTAAACAAGTTGTTAATGCTAGCAATTTAAAACTTTGGTTTCCACTTACATTAATTACTTCACTAACTTCTGTTTTATTGGAAGATGTTCATTTGAAACAAGCGATAACTTCAATAGAAATTATAGATTTAGAAGATCCACTCCCACCAATTGCATGGTGGATACAGGAACTGAATCTAAAACAAGAAGATAAAGAAATTTTGGAGTCTAATGAATGGCTAAATGACCGCATTATCGACGCTGTTAATACTATCGTTAGCCTTAATTTGGCGAATGAAGAACAATGTCAGTCAACACTACTTTCGCAAGGGATAGAGGGGTTTAAAGCTTTGAGTTATGACAATTAAAATTTTGCATGATTTAAATCACTGGGTATGCACAGCATGTTTTGATGGATATGCACAGCATAATTTGATGGTCATATAACTTTCAATACGGTTTCCATTTGCAATCTATTTATTTTGAAAATGTAGTATATTTATGACGTATATATTTTTCAATTATACTGTCTTTTTATTTTTTCAGACAAGTTAAATAAGTTAAATAAATTTACATTTATTTAATGAAGTTAAATATATTTATGTTAAAATTAATTTAAATTTACATTTATTTATAATATTGTTGTTTTTGGTAGTTTTAATGCTAGGCTTTAATGTCTGTGCCGGCTTTAAAAAAAGAGCAAAAATCTAACTTATAATTAGTATATTAAATAGTTTATATAAATTAAATATTGACACTTTAATGTTTTTTTAGATTTTGAGTTGAAAAACCACAAAATACTTTTTGAAGATAAAAAGAATAAATTTCGACCTAGTCAGCAAATTATGTTTAGTGGAGTTCCGTTTATAATTGTTGGTTCGAAACATCTTGATTGTACTCATGGAGTTAATCATACTATATCGCGGAAAATGAGAAATCAAGCAGAAAAACTGGGTAAAAGTAATTTATTTTGGCAAAAGTAATTTATTTTGACCACTTAAAGGCAAAAGTAATTTATTTTGACCACTTTTAAAAATTTGATGTGAGTAAAATATGTCCTATTAATTGATACAAAAATAACTAAAAAATAATGGATTAGAATCTTACCTTGATAAATATATAATTTTTTAAATGTTTTTATGTGTGTGAACTTTCATTTAGGATACTGTTAATAGTGCCACAATGTATGCTAAAAGTCGTTTTTTGTCCCAAGATACAAAGAAAATGAACTGCCCTGCAAAAATTACAATAAGAGATGTGGTTTATTTTCCAGATTTTAAAGTTCAATACAATTTCTGTGATTTTTCTTAGATTATGCTTTATTATAAAATAGTGGTAACAGACTTAAGTTAAATTTTTTGTAAAAATTACACTATTTAATGGAATAGATTAATAGATTAATTTTAAATTTAGGCAGAAGCAAACACTGAACGCCAAAAGCGTACTGTCGCTGAAAGACTGAAGGAGGACTGAAGCAACAAAAAAGAAACATTTAATTTTGACAGAAAAATTGTTGTTGTTTCTTTCCCCTTAAAAGACGAACACAAAGGTCATTTAGTTGGAAAAGTAATTTTGTTTTTTTTCTGAAGTTTTAAGCAAAATCTTTAAAAAGTCAAATATGGTTACCAATCCTCAGATTTAGTTTCAGCACTCTGCAATGCTGAACTATCTGCTGATCTGACTTCAACCTCTTTTGTTGACCTTGTTTCTATATTATTGTATTTTGTGCCTTCCAGAAGACCACCAAAAATAGTTTAATGTTAATAATATATTGCGACCTTCTTTTTCTTAAATCTGAAAGTAAAAAAAAAAAAAACAATATAAAATGAAACCATTAAAGTTAACCAAAAACATTCAAAAAAATTTTTTAGAGGGCTGGTTTGTCACTACAAGTTGATTCTAAAATTATTTCCAAAATTTATCAATTAGTTGAAGAAGGGATCCGAAATCCACGTGAAATGCAAAGATCTATTCGTGTATATGTAAAAGACGAACTATTTAGAGGACTAGAATTACCACCAACATCATCTAGAAGATACTACCCAAAAATTCAAGATATACGAAATCATATGTATAAAGCTGCTACAAAGTTGAAATTTTCTAAACTGGATCAAGAAAATCTCCAGCAAAAGGTTGAAGAATGGAGAAATAAATACCCAAGAGATAAGTTTTATTATCGTGGTTACGGAGAAGTTACAGACCATAGCAAAGAATTAGAAGTTTCAGAAAAATTTAACAGAGAAGATGAAGAAGATATTTTTGTAAGTGAAAGTTGTATTGGTATATTATGATTATTTTGAGTATAATGAAAGGAAAAAATGATACTATAAAAAAAATAATTTAATAAATCAAATGCATTTTTATACTTATTTTTATCTTTTAGAGAAATGTTCTTAATATGTTTAATATATCTAGAAATGTATCCCTGGCAATATTTTTGATGTGATAAATTTTTATATAAATTTTAGTAAGCTTTAGAGATTATTTTTTATTTTAATTTTATATTTAGTCTAACGTACTTCCTACAAAACAAAAACTTCTTTTTATTCACCAGACAATAAGTCAAAAAGAACTTCTTTATAAATATGGCAATCATATATGTCTACTAGATGCCACTTATAAATCTACTAGATATGCAATCCTGTTGTTCTTTGTTATTGTAAAAACAAACAGTAACTATCAGGTAGTAGCGTCCTTTGCAGTGCAAGATGAAACTACTGATACAATAACAGAAGCACTAAAAAGATTAAGTCAGTGGAATCCAGAATGGAACCCTAAGTGTTTTATGACTGATAACTGTGAGGCAGAAGTTTTATCAATCGAAAATGTTTTTAAAGGTTGGTTTGTTATATTTAATTATAATTTCTTTTTGTTGTTATAGCTTCTTTGTTCATGCGTATACATAGGTAAGGTATATTTATGGTAAATTATTATCCTGTGTAATTAGAGTTGCTGCCCTAACTGATGTTCTGAAAGTGTTTGATAATTTTTTGTGAAAATGATTGATTATTTTTAGTAATAGATGAAGTTGTTATATATACAGGGGTGTGTCCTTTGGTCTTTTCATGGTGTTCCTGCAGCTGAAATATTTTCTTACTTGAGTTGTCTGCAATGATAACCAGTAGGCTGGTAATATTTAAAAATGTATTAATGCGCCATAGTGTATTTATTTTTAAACGTAGTGTATAACTAAATTAAATACTTTTTGAAGGTTTCTTTTAAATAATTGCAAGGAATGAAATCTTATATTAATAATAAACATTTTTTTGTAAGTAACAAACTGCCTGGTTGTCCTGCTGGGCTACCAAGAGAAATTTTATTTGAAATTTAAGTCACCATTTTAGAAAACAAGTTTTCCTGTGCTACCTACTGTTACCTATTATCTCCATACTTTTGTTTGGATAATTCAGTCATTTATGGTAATGAATCTTGTCATGAAGAAGAATCTAATATATGTTTTAAAGACAACTTATCTGAGACACAAGGTCATGTTATTTTGGAAAATGTGCAGAATAAATATACCCTAAGCTAACAAATGCATCATCATGTAGAGATATCCTTTCTCAAATAAAAACATTAAGTTACTTAATTTATGATGAGATTGTGGTTAAATCATTAAAATTCAAACTTCAAGAAATCCTAAATGAGCTTCAAACGTCCCTAAACATGACAACATCCCATTAGAAAGGAATGAAGTTACTAAGAAAAAAAGGTGTGCATGTGCAATTTCAGATAAATTACCTAAACCAAAAATTTTGAAAACAAAATTTACTGGCAGAATTGGAATTTCGACAGAAAAAAGAAAAATTGCATCTAGTATAAAAATTTTAGAAAAAGAAAAGGAGAAACAAGATATGATTGAAGAATATGCACCTTTAGACGATTCTTTTTACAATATTCCTATCGAACCAATGTGATTTGTCTATTTTTTACATATATCAAACCAAACACTTGAGGCCCGAAAACCCTAACAAATATTAGAATCACTGGTTTGGACCTTTCAATAGTCCAATCACACTTCAGATTTATGCTGACAAGAAGAGAATAAGCTCAAAATCAAAAAAATTTTAAGAGGGACAAACAGTTATTGATAATTCTTTTAAATAAAGATTGTAAATATTTTAGATTTATTAAAAAAAAAGTTTGATTTGAAGTTAGAGTTAAAAGTTTAACTTTTTAGTGAGACTGCTTAGAGAAAAAATAGTTGATAACAACAATTGTTAGTCAATAGTATCACTTTTAGTTAATTGGTTTTTTTAGTTTGGCTTTTTTTTAGAAATATTTCAGGTCTTTATTTTAATAAAGTATTTTTTAAAGTTTAGATGCGTTTGAGAGGATCTGTCAGTATTTTTATTATTAGTTTTTTAAAATAAATTAAATTACTTCTTTACTTTAGACTCAATGGAACCTGGGGTATGAGTCTTATTACATTATATTATTCCTAATATAAGTAGGAGTCCAATATTGTCTAGTTAAGGTTTAGCATTATTTCTGTTGATTTTCTTTAAAAGCCTTTTTTTTATGTCATATTGTTAAAAACCAAGAAATATTTTTATATTTTAAGGTTTTTAACAACATTTTTTGTATATCAATTAATAGTTAATTATATAAATAATATAATTATATAAATAAGTAAACTTTTACATGTATGAATAACAAAATATGTTTTTTAATATTTTCTTTCTTTTTTCTTTTTTTTTTTCTTTAGTGTCTAGCTTTTGTTTAAATTTGGTTGAACCTACTGTTGAGATATGGTTTTAATTTGGTAAATTTTAATGATTTGAAATTTACTGTATTGATCATTAGCCAATAGTTTAAATAGTAAACTGAGTTCAACATAATTAAGGTAAAAAAAATTTGTTTTGTGGCAATATATTCTATTTTTGATGTTAATAATAATAATTTTTAATAAACTTACGTTAATAATGATACGTTCATATTATTTTAATCATTTAATAAATATTTAAATTGATAATAATCGGTAAAGTACCTGTGTTCAGTTTTCTGCAAAAAAATCAGTGAATAATGAGTGAAATTGGGTTGAATTTTGATAATTATAATGAGTGAAATTGGCTTGAATTTTGAAAATAATAATCAGCGAAATCGGGTGGAATTTTGAAAAAGTCACGGAGTAATCGAGGAAATGGCTGTGTGGCTAACTCACATTACATATGTCAATTGTATATAATACATTTTTAATTTAAACATTTTTAAAGTAAACAGTTTCCCGGCAAATTTTTCGTTTTATTTTCCCTGCAAATTTTTCGCATGACACTTCGAACAATTGCTAAATATAATTTCGCCATTAAAAGGCAAAATATTCAAAGTACGTAATAAACATTATTTTAACATAACCAAACTATAAAACTTTTATATACTAAATATTTTATATACTAAATATTTTTATTATAAGTATTTGATTTTATAATTGAGCAAAATATAATAAAAAGTAAAGCCAACTTATTAAATGGTATTCTCCTTGACCATTAAAGCATCTTGATAAAAAAAAAATTAAAAATAAACTCCGTAGCAACTCCATCGCGAAATCTTTAAAGCGTTATAACTCGCCATTTCGCGGACTTTAAGGACAGCGTCGGAATAAGGGTTTGACAAGAGAGCCTACCCTCAACTGATTTACGCAATGTAAAAATTGGCGTTACGTCACGAATTTAGTAAAAAAAAAAAATTTCGCATAAAAAGTATAAAAATTTTTTAACTTTGAAATAATAGAATTTTTTTTCTCTAAAAGTTTTTATTTGTAAATAAAAAATATAAAAGATTTATCTTTCCTTTTTAAATAATTGTTTACATTATACAGAACAAATATATCGTCGCTGCAAAACAAGACTCACGGTCGTTTCGATATTAGGAAAATGCGCTTTGTTTAGGTACGCATGCGTCAATTAATTTTAAAAAGTTTAGAACTTTTAAAATAATTACGGTCCTTGACTACATCGAACATTTTATATGACAATCTTTTTTTTGTTGATTTGTGAATGAAAACTTTCTATTTTTATTTTATAATTAAAGTAAATCAGTAGATTGATAAGTTTTAAAATTAAAAAAGTTAAACAAGCTGAAAATGACCTTTGCTATTTTAATATAGTAAATTGTTTATTTTTTCAAACCAATTTGCTCAACTTCTAACCGTAGGAATTTGAATTTTTTTTTTTTTCAACTTTAAAAACGATATTTCTTTTATATATGGTGATTTTTTGGTCGTTGCTTCAACTTTTTTTCTAAAAAAAATATACTTCTGCTCATATGCATAGAAAGGAATTAGGCACACTTAGTTATATTAGGGAAAAGGTCATATACCACTATACACTGATATAATAGAGTGTGTTTTTTTTTCTTTTTATAATCGTAATATATAATTAAAAAGAAAAATAAACATTAATATTTAGGGCATAGTTGTGAGAGCAGAAATACCACTACTATTTTTAATCTATGTAAACGACTTAAACAAAGCTTCCGAATTGAAAAGTATAATGTTCGCTGATGATACTAATCTTTTCTTATCCCTTACTGATATTTATGAACACTTTTCAACTACAAACTAAGAACTAAATCACATTTCTAATTGGTTCAAAGCTAATAAATTAACTTTAAATATTAACAAAACAAAATGGATTATCTTTCACTCCTGTGCAAAAAAAACGTTTTTTACCATGTAATATGCCTCAAATTTATATTGATGAAACGATAATAAAAAGAGATACTGTTATAAAATTCTCAGGTGCTTACCTTGATGAGAATATTACTTGGAGAAAACATATTGATCATATATGCACAAATTTTATACAAAGCCCGAAATTATCTAAACAAAAAAAAATTAACCCAACTCTATTATTCATTTATACATAATTATATAAATTATGCAATCATCGCCTGGGGAAGTACGGATAAAAGTAAATTACAACATCTTTATCGCCGTCCGCGTAGTTAATTATCGCCAATCCGCGTAGTTAATTATACGGATCGCTTTTCACATTCAAAATATTTTTTTGGTTATATAAAGGTTCTAGATGTTTATAAACTTAACATATTTAATGTCTTATGTTTTACTTTTATATGGAAAAACAATTTATCTTTATTTATTTTTAACGACCTTTTTTCTTTAAAACCAGTAAATAAATACACATTAAGAAATAATAGTTTTTTAAATGAATCTTTTTGCAGAACTAAGTTCAATCAATTTTGTATTGCATATCGTGCACCCCATCTTTGGAATAAAATAGAATTTTGATCCTTCTATTACTCTTCCTGTTTTTAAAATTAAGTTAAAAAAATTCATTCTCTCTATCGACAATTCTATTAAAAATGTATGTAAAATGTATTTGTTAAATCTTCAACTTATTATATATTAAAATGTGTTGTATCTTTGCATAATGTAAATACGTTAAATTTTCTATATATATATAATGTTATAAATAAATATTTTTACTTTTTAAGGTTCCGATGATAAGATCCTTATGATCTTCTTTTGGAAACCTAGTTTTATATTGTTAGTACAACTTAAATGTATTACGACTTATGTTTATGTATTACGACTTATAAATTTTATAACACGACTAACATTGTACACTGAAAAAAAAAAAAAAAATTATATAATTAAAAAAAAGTTGAAGCAACAACCAAAATCACCATAAATAGAGAAAATATAAAAGATACAGTATTATATATACAAGATATGTCCATAAAAAGGTACTTACACATATGTGTAAGTATGTATTGTTGCCAGACACAGTTTTTAGCATACCAAGAATTTGTAATGATTTGGAGACAACTGATTGAATATGTGTACTCCACTTGAGGTTAGATGTAAAAACGACTCCTAAATCGTGCTCTTTAATAGAGCTTCTTAAGCTTTCATTTATACCTTGGTTATTTTGCAAAAAGTAGCTATACATAGGATTGGATTTACCATATTGGATAACACAGCATTTTGAAATGTTTAATTTAAGTAACCAAGTGTTTGACCACTCGTATACTAAGCGTAGACGGTCCTGCAGATCAACGAAATTAGTCTGCGATGAAGTTTTAGAAAAAAGTTTAGTATTATCTGCAAACACTTCAGAAGTTTTTGTAAGTTGGGCAAGATCGTTTGTAAAAAGAATAAAGAGGAGCGTGCCGAGAGCAGAACCTTGAGGAACACCACTAAGAACATTAACCCAGTATTGTTAATTGTAACGCGTTGCTTTTTGCCTACTAAGAAGAAATTAATCCATTGTAGTAGTTTGCCGTTTATTCCGAAGGATTTTAATTTTAACATGAGTCTGATGTGAGGTACGGAATAAAAAGCTTTAGCAAATTTGAGGTAGATTACATCTATAAACTGGTGCAATGCTAGGGAAGACGAAATAATATCTAAAGTCTCTATTAGATTGGTTAATACAAATAAAATCAGAATATTATTATCCAATCATGGTGACGTAATAAAAGAACTATAGAGACCAATCATATATTATATAGCTAGATATCTAACTTCGATCCGAGAAGTTTAGCACTGTATAGCAGAATGATTAAAACTCAATTTTGATGTATAGTCAATATGACTATTAATAAGTTGCATCACCATTATTGCTTATTATTAAACATTACAGTGTTCATTTTTGCTGCAATTCACATATCAAACTACAGTTTTACATTTACAATTAGCATTTAAGTTTATTTATATACTTCAAATGTTGAAATTGTTTTCACACTGTTAAACTTATTTGTCTTAAATATAGCAACCATTGTTTTACCATTTTGGATAAATAAAACTAGGGAGAGGCATACTTAATCTTCGAGAATTATTGAACGTATGGAAGTTAGAACAGTAGCTTTAGAATCAAAAGATCCAAGATTCGATGCCTATTCTGATCATGCTTGCGACATCGGCAAGGAAAGTGACGTGACGCACTTTCGGCGAGCACTTTCTTTTTAAAAATTTAAAGTATTCAAGCACCGAAAAAAGAGAACTTTGCTCATATTAAATAGAAATGAAACATTAAAGTATGATTTTTTTTTAAATTATTTTTAAATGATAAAAATCTCCTACGGAAGGAAGGGGGGGGGGGAGAGAATGCTAAGACGCCCCTACAAAAGCCGAATAATATTTGAATATATTCCAGACTTGGAAAATATGGACATTTAGTCCATATTTGACAATTTAACTGGCATTTATCGCAAATATGGCATTTAGTCGGCATATTTGTCCCTTTTGTCGGCAAACTTGAACTTTTAGTCGGCAAATGTCAATTAACGAGTTTTTTTTTTTTAAAGTTGTTTAATCAGCAAAAAGGAGATATATTACCCCCTTTCTCCCTATCCAAGTATTCACTCTTAGAATTAAAGTGTCGCCGAAAAAAAAAATACTACAAGACAAAATTTTTTATTTAAGTTTATTTTTTTATTTAAATTTAAGACTTTTTTTTAAAAAAAAGTCTACACCAACATAAATAAATGTTTTACATAAAACAATTTAAAAAATGACTAATAATTTGTTTCATAAATTTCCTGAATGAAAACGTTGCTAGCATTACTAATAATGCTTTTGTTCAGAAATTCGAAATTGCGTATAGCCATAATGCTGTTTATAATTAGACGTATTTAGTAGTAATAACTGTATTAGTAATTAACGCTTAAATGAAATAATTATTTAGTTATTAAGAAACATTACATATCCCAAAATGTAATATAAAGTAAAGTATCTGAATAATTTGGAAGTAATTACTTCAAAAAATTAGGTCATAATGCTGTTTATAATTAGACGTATTTAGTAGTAATAACTGTATTGGTAATTAACACTTAAATGAAATAATTTTTTAGTTATTAAGAAACATTACATATCCCAAAATGTAATATAAAGTAAAGTATCTGAATAATTTGGAAGTAATTACTTCAAAAAATTAGGTCTCTTAAGTATTCTTTATTGGTTCAAAAAGTAGTCTGGTAAGAGAACGCCGATTTGAGAAAAACTATACCTTGAACATTAAAAGCATTTATTTTTTTTCTTTATACTTAAATATATTTATAAGTTATTGTTTTTAAAAGTAAACAAAATGTTAAAATTAAGAAAATCTACTCAACACTGAATTTTCTTTATAAGTAATATCCAAAAATATTTTTTAGAAGCACATACTTGTATGTACTTCAAACTAAATAAACACTTAATAATATATAAAAATTGAGCTTAT
>NC_061158.1:10618447-10705947 GCF_022113875.1 Hydra vulgaris | reverse complement strand
ATCATTTTTAATGCCTATTTTAAAAAATAAATATGAATGTTATATGCAAAACAATAAAATAAAGTTGTTTAAAACATTATGCAACATGAGTATATTTTGTTTGTAATTCAATGCAAACAGTAAATTAATGATTGTGCATGCAATGTTTATATAAATAAAAATCATTATTTTCTTAAGTTTTGTTAACAATAAAGTATGGATTAGTTTATTGTTCTTAAAGTTGTATTTACTTTAACATAGAGGACTTTTGTTTGACAATCTCTATGGAAACTTATTAAAGGTAATTTTTTTAAACTTTATTTATGAAGAATTTTAAAAAAATGTTTAAGAATAAAGTTAAATTTTTTTGATTTTTTTTGTTTTTGTTTTTCTTGTGGAAATAATTTAATGATTTTTTATCATAATAAAGTTTTATATTTTTATTATAAAATTGTTTGCTTATTGAAACAATAAAATGTTTAATTTTTTTAATGTAGTTTTCAAGTTTTATTGAAAGTTATGAAAAATTTTTTTTATGTTTATTGACCTATTAGTTGTTTTTTAATTTAAAAACATTATATCTTTGATGATATTACCAAAAGGTTATTAGTAGTAGATTGTTAGACTATTTAATTCTATTTAATTGTTAGACTATTTAGTTGCTTAAGAATATTAAGAACTATTTATTTAATTAGGTTGATACTTATGGAAATATATTAACATGTGTTCATGGTTTTGACTTTATAGTAAGGTAGATGTGAATATTTTATTTTTAAATGTTGCAAACAAGGTAAATGTAAAATATTTTTAAAAAAATATGTTACTTAAATATATATTTTAAATATTTAATATTGATAATAATTGTAAAGTATTTAATATCTATGATTTTAGAGAAATTTTTTTTCTATATTCTATATATTAAATTTTATTTTATTTTTAAAGTCCAGATTTAAGGAATACTTACCCAAATAAATTTGTACAGGTAATTTGTTTTTATTATATTATTTATTTTATTATAGGTTTTTAACTCTGTTTTTTATATTGGCCTTTCCTATATGGAGATATATATATTTTTTTTTTCAAAGGATTTTTTTAAAAAGTCTGCTGGGGTTTAATTATACTAATTAATATGAATATAGGTTTCAGGTTTTTTATACTATATAGTATAAAAAATCTGACTAGTACTTATTTTATATATATATATATATATATATATATATATATATATATATATATATATATATATATATACACACACACACACACACACACACACACACACACACACACACACACACACACACACACACACACACACACACACACACACACACACACACACGCACACATCAGAAAGAAGCTTTTTCCTGATGAACCTACTGATGGTGAAACATGCTGTTGAAGACAACTAAAAATTAGATGTGTTTTTACTAATTTATTATTGCTCTGTTCTTAAAGAACATTGAGCACTCTATTTGTAGAATACACTTACATAATTTATATACATGTATATATATATATATATATATATATATATATATATATATATATATATATATATATATATATATATATATATATATATATATATAGATAGATAGATAGATAGATAGATATAAATATATATATATATATAATATATATATATATATATATATATATATATATATATATATATATATATATATATGTATGTATATAGTTCGATAAAGAAAGATTTACAATTAACAACACATTGTTTAACCTGCCAGAAATCTATCTGCTAGCATGTATTGTAAACATGTTTGAGAAAGTACTTCCTGACTTTAAAAGGTTTTTTTTATTATCTTTGATTTTATAATATGATTTTATGTACAAACGATATATTTATGATACAAACAATAAATTTGGTTACATATTTGTTGTTGTAAATATTGCTTGATATATTTTAATATCAGCTTGGATATATTATTTTTAGTAAAGTTAATCTTATACTGTATAAATTGTTTTTTTTTAGAGAAGTTAAGGGTGTTATGAACAACAATGTTTTTATATCTTATAAAAGTATGGGCAGAGATATTCGTCATGCCATGGATTGGGTACATTTATATGTAAGTTTACATTATTATCTAAAAAAAAAGATATAGTTATTGAATATTATATAGTTGAATTTTTTTTTTTTTTTACAATAATAATGTTTTTTTTTTTGTTTTTGTTTTTTTTACACAACAGTTAGACAAATAAAAATAACAGTTTTGACTGTAATATTCTTTTAATAATTTTGTAATAAACTATTTGAAAAAATATATTAAATATATTTTCAATCATCTATCACTCTTTTTAATAATAGTATACATCTTTTTTTGAGCAAATTTTTGCCAGTGAAATTTCTCATAATCTTAATCTTTAGACTTATTATTTAATAATAGATGATTCTGCATAATTATTATAATCTGATGAATAAATTGAATTGCAATTGCATTGACAGTTTGGGGCTAATCTTGAACTAAAGATACTAATAAAAGAGAAAGTTTACATTAAAAGCTTATAGAATAGCATATGGTACTGAAATAAATTTGTTGTCCTGAATATTTTCATTTATTTAAATTTGTTTATTTTTTTCTTTTAATGCTAAATTAAAATTTTCTTCATTTCTTTCTTTTAATTTATTTCAGTAGCACTTATTATTCCTTATGCTAACAGCTTTTAACGTAAATTTAGTGTTTTATAAGTATCTTTAGTTCAAGATTAGCTTCACACTGCAATACGATTGCAATTCAGTTCATTCATCATTACATTCAAGGTATAAGCTAACCATTAATTTAAATAAAAGTTTGTGTTACCTTTGTTTCTTATTGTGATGTTACTTACTCAAGTTTGTTTTGATATTTTAACACATAAATCTTTTTTGATTTCTGTCTTTCTAACAAAAATACTCAACTTTTTAACTCACTTTCTAGACAATTCGAATCATTTACCTTCTCCCTAGTCAGTGCTCAGTTTCTCTACATTGACCCTTAGATGCTTCTGATCATACAAACCTTTGTATGTTCATACTTATGTCAAATGAGAATGTTTTGCAAAAAGTTGTGGTGATTTTAGCTTGGGGACAAAAAACCCCAATTTTCGGGCCCACCCAGCCGTTAACGTGGGAGCAACAAGTTGATAAAATAATTTCTTTAGTATTTTTGTCTAAGTTTATATTCATCAACGAATTTCAAATTTCATGCAATAACCTCTTAGTTTTTAGTTTTTATGACCCTACAAAGTTTACAGCCCCCTCAAATTGAGGGGGTTTAAAACTTTATATGGTCATAATTTTCGAAAAATAAGAAATTATTGGATGAAATTTGAAATTTGTTGATGATTATAAACTTAGATAAAAATACCAAAAAAAATAATTTTATCAACTTGTTGCTCCCATGTTAAGGGCTGGGTGGGCCCAAAAATTGGGGTTTTTTTTGTCCCCAAGCTCTTTGCAAAACTTTCTCATTTGACATAAGCATGAACATACAAAAGTTTGGAGTTTGCACAATACCTGTAAGTCTCAAAACTCAAACATCTAGAAGTCCAGTGTACACCACTGGCTTAATAGAGATTAAGTTTTTGCAGTTTTTAATTTTATTTGAGTTTTTTTCATTAGTAAATAGCGCTTACATCTAACATAATTGTCATTCAAACTTTTTTACATAATCAGTTTGATCCATTACATAAATAGGTTGATCCATATATGATGTTTGTATTAGGGATGTACCGAAGCTTCGGCTTCGGCATGCCGAAGCTTCGGCAATTTTGCTGAAGCTTCGGTTCGGCCGAAGCCAGGTCAATTTTTTGCCGAATCTTTGGCTTCGGCAAAAAATTTTAAGTAATTAAAGTTATAAGCTACTGTGGGACAAGTTATAAAAATAAGCTAATTGCCAGTGTCTAATAAAGTTATAAATTTAGGACTACAGAGTTAAAGTTGGAGTCTATACCATATACTTAGTATTATTTACTCCCAAGTGTCTTGTTATGAAGGGGATAATAATAAATAAGTAAAAATGTTTTGAAAAAAATAATAAAATTAGGGAAGGTCCTCATACACTTTGAAAGCTTCCAAGTGTGACTTTAGATGAACTGAAGCAGCATTTCTATGCAGAATAAAAACCTTATAATTTAAAACAAATTAAAAGTTTTTAAAACCTTAATTTGTATTATGTAACGAATTCATATTAATTATTGTGTGGGATTACCGCAAATAGAACAAAATTTGGTTTCAACATTTGACCAATAAACCTTAGTAATCTCTCTTTAAAAAAGATACGTTGCTACTATTTTAAATTGTGTGTATGTTTAAATTTTTAAAATTTTATTTAACCATATTAATAAAAATTTACAAATTTTCATCGTAAATTTACAGAAATTGGTTAGGTGTCACTTATATAAATACAAAATAGTCAATGGAGTGACACATAAAAAACAAAAAGTTCTCAACAACAAAAAAGGAAGAAAAGCAAATGAAATATAAACGAGGAGAATAAAAAAAGAAAAAAAAAGCCAACAAAAACTAGATAAATTAAAAGAAAAAGAAAAACAATGATAATAACTATCCTTGCTCTTTTCTTAATATTATGAATACTTCTAAATTGAATTTATATATTAAACATGTAAACCAATATTCTGGTTTCTTCTTATGATATTATGATGACTTTTAAATTTTATTTAAAATAAATTAAAGGTTGAAGCTTTGATTACTTTGAGCTCTTATATTTATCATCAAAATTTATTTAAATTAAATAAACAATTTAAATCAAATAAATATCAGCTAGCTCAATCCCTGTTTATTTATAAATATAAAGTGAATAATAATATAATTATAAATAAAAAATTTATAAAGTATTCTATTTATTATTTTATTTAAAGCTTACTCTACAGAGTTGTTAGATTACTATGGAAGCTTTTACCACAGATAGTTAATATTTGATTTCAGATACTGATGCAGATTTATCCATTATAGAGACAGAAGAAGAATGAATACTAAGATTTTAAAGTGTAAAAAATTAAAAAAAGCTATAGAAAATGTTATGTAGTGTACAGTTAAAAATAATTAAAAAAAAATACTTAAAAGTGTGTAAAAAAGAAGTTAGAGAGAAATCTATCATTTGTACTTTTTTTTAGCAGCAGGTTCACAACAGTTGTAGTGGAATCCAAAATGGTCTTAACTTGGGTTTTTTTCAGTTTAGAAATTGTTTGTTTAAAGAATACAGAGAAGTAAAAAAAAGATATTGAAATAAATAGCAATAAAAAGATAAAGTGTGTTTCTAAGATTTTTTATGTTGTAGATACAACTAGATCAGCTAAGAGTGTTTATTTAAAGAAAGAGTGATCAAGTGCAAAAGATAAATTTACTCTAGTAATGTTCAGAGATTTTTATCCATTTCTATTAACAAAAGGTGCATTAAAAATAAAAATAAAATATACAGCACATAAAAAGATGCTATATAACATTAATATGGTTTGCACACAGAAAAAGTAGAACTAGAAGTAGGAAAATTTGGGAAGAATGTTTTAAAAAAGCTTAAGTTTAAAAAAAAAACGCTCGGTGCAGTCAAGTATCAGAAACGACATAATGAGAAATATTGAAACAGGAGCGCTGAGAGCTTTTGCTCTGCCTGGAACAGCAACCCTGACTGGCGTCCTCATTTTCATACGATTTTTCTATATTATTAGTCAAGGACTATAGTTTTGGTACCTTTTTTGTTTTATACCCCTGCTGATCTGAATGCTGATTAAATTTTAAGCATATATAGTGCCGAAGCTTCGGTTTCGGCAAAGTGGCTTCGGCCGAAGCTTCGGCTTCGGCAAAATTTCAGCTTCGGTACATCCCTAGTTTGTATCACTCCAACTTCTGTATCTAAAATGATTTCCTGCTTAAACTCTTCTACAGCTTGTGGTCCAAACTACATACCTGTTATAGTCTTGCAGAAGTTTTCTCTGAAGCTTTTGACTATACTTTGAAAATTATTTAACAAGTGCTTATCAGAATCTTGTTTTCCAGCCTGCTGCCTGATAGCAGCATCTGTTATCCCTATTTTTTAAAAATTCTAAAGAGCAATCTGACTCATCTAAATACCGTCTTATTAGTCTACTTACTATCATATGCAAGGTTTTTGAGTTTTTAATTAACAAACACTTAATCTCTCATCTTAATAATATCTATCTAATAACATATTTTCTTTGATTTTCTTTGATTTTCTTTTTATTGATTATTAATATGGATTTTGGTCTTCTTGTTCTACTGCTGATTTTTAACAGTAATAACCAATAGGTTTTATCGTGAACTAGATAGATATGGAGAGGTTGAGGTTATTGCTCTTGACATTTCTGATAAGTTTGGCATGTCAGGTATTATTTAATTATTATTTGGCATGTCAGGTATTATTTGAAAGATTATTAAATCTCTCCTTACCAATCCTAGTATAAAATTTGTCCTCGATGGACAGCACTCTTTTTCATATCCTGTAACTTCAAGGGTTCCTCAAGGTTCTATCCTTGGCTCTATACTTTTTTTTAATTTACAGTAAAAATCTCCCAGAAATTCTCTATGTATCATCATCAAACAATGCCATCTAAGATGTCATTGTTCAATGATGATACTACCATTTATTGAGTCTTGATAAGAACCCAACACTCTCTGATTGCTTGGAGGAGGCATCTGAGCTTGAGAAGGATCTCACTTCTGTTACATCATGGGGCTCACAGTGGCTGGTGAACTTTAACTCAGTTAAAACTGAAAAAACTTTAAAAGTTTTTTTCAGCTAATTGTTATTGCAATAATCTAGATAATCTACCTTTCATCTTCTAGGATTAACTCTTACTTCTGATCTCTCTTGGAAACCTATATGGAATCTATTTCAAAATTAGAATCTGCTAAGGTTGCATCTATTTATCATGCTCGCCACTTTCTTACTCATTCTTTATCTCTATAAATTTCATATTTGTCCTTGTATGGAATACTGTTGCCATATCTGGGGCGGATCTTCCAATGATGCCCTTTCTATTTTAGACAAGGTGCAAAAAAGCATTGTAAATGTAGTTGGACAGGCTCTTGCAGCCAACATCTATCCATTATCACATTGTCGTAATGTTGCTTCTCTTTCTCTTTTCTATAAATACTATAATTTGCACTTCTCTAGAGAGCTAGTGTCTCTTGTGCCATCTACTAAACTTCATTTTCGTGTTACTTGCCATTCAATCAAGTCTAATTTTTTTACTGTGACTGTTCCTAAATGTTTCAAAAATTCTTATTTGTCTAGTTTTTTTGCTCAAACATCAGTCTTTTAAAAGTGGCTTCCTTTATTTTGTTTTCCAAATTCATATAATTTCAATCTTTTTAGTTGTCTGTTAATCATTATCTTACTCTATTAATTTCATTCTTTTCCAGTAACTTCTAACTTAAAGGTGGTTGCTTGCAGCCTTTTTGAAAGTGAAGATGTTATCATATATCAAATATCAATAGCATATATCACATATCAACATTAAAAAAGTAAATGCAAATATTAACAATAATGTTAAAGACATTAACTTCATATTAATTCTTTTTAAAACCAAAAAAAGAGACATCTGGATGAATTATCTTGACATTTTCATTAATAGCATCAACTTGTAAATTGGTTGTAAATTGCTGTGATTTCCATTAGATTGATTACTGTCATAATAGATTATGGATGATGAGGACTTGTAATTATCAAGTTCCTTCAAGCTTGATAAAGGAATTTTTTATACTATCAGTATTTTCTATACTAGTCAACCAGTCATTTTTAGCATTTATGTTGTTTATCATACTAAAAAGACTATGAATGACTATGGCCTTGAATAAATTCCTAGTCAATTAATGCATGAAAGCTTTATTAAGGATTTAGTTAAAAGAAATTCCTCGGTCTGAATTTTATCTGTTGATATTGTTGCCATCTAATGCTATTTCTATCCAATGCCTAAATGATATATTTGATTTTAACCATTATTTAAAGTCAGCCATAGTTTATAAAATAATTTTTGAAGTGTTGTAATTATTCTTTATCATGTACTGAAATTTTCTATGATTGTGTTTGTATCCTTATTCAGATATCTAGAATAACATTTTTATAAGCCATTTTTGATTTTGATTTTTGTGTATTTTCCGTAATGATAATATAATCTTCCATATAGCTGTCAAACAAATAAGACTTCCATATAGCTGTTAAACGAAAATTTTAAATAAAAATTTTTAAACCCAACTCAAATAAAACCAGATCTTAAAAAAACAAAAACAAAAAAAAAAAATTTTTTTTTAATTTTTGCTGTCAATTTTGTCATATTGTCCTTTACACACAAACATAGGGTTGTCTAACTTTACACACAAACATAGGGTTGTCTAACTTTACACACAAACATAGGGTTGTCTAACTTTACACACAAACATAGGGTTGTCTAACTTTACACACAAACATAGGGTTGTCTAACTTTACACACAAACATAGGGTTGTCTAACTTTACACACAAACATAGGGTTGTCTAACTTTACACACAAACATAGGGTTGTCTAACTTTACACACAAACATAGGGTTGTCTAACTTTACACACAAACATAGGGTTGTCTAACTTTACACACAAACATAGGGTTGTCTAACTTTACACACAAACATAGGGTTGTCTAACTTTACACACAAACATAGGGTTGTCTAACTTTACACACAAACATAGGGTTGTCTAACTTTACACACAAACATAGGGTTGTCTAACTTTACACACAAACATAGGGTTGTCTAACTTTACACACAAACATAGGGTTGTCTAACTTTACACACAAACATAGGGTTGTCTAACTTTACACACAAACATAGGGTTGTCTAACTTTACACACAAACATAGGGTTGTCTAACTTTACACACAAACATAGGGTTGTCTAACTTTACACACAAACATAGGGTTGTCTAACTATTAGTTGTAGCATAATTAAAACAATTTTTTTTAGGGAAACCTAAAGTCTATTACAGTTGCAGATCCTGATAAATATATTGCAAAAGATGTAAGAAAATTTAATTATTTTCTTTGTATACTTGCTATGTTTACTTCTACAAATAATTTATTATACTTATTATTATTTTTTTATAGCCGCGAATTCCACAGCTACTTTACAGGTTTTTTCAATATTTCAAATTGTTTTTGATTTTGATATTTTAAATTTGTTAAAATATTTCATCAAGTTACAGTGGTGCAAATTTTTTGTATATGGTAGTTGCTCTCTAAAAAGTGGTGGCATAATGTTAGAGTGCTCATTTCATAAGCAAGAGAACTTACACTACAATGCGGACATTGTGGGTAGTAACTTGCTTATTATGTTTTCTCATACAGTAGGTTTATTTAAATTTGTGATCTAGATTTATAGAGATGTGATGTGAGAGTAATATAATGAACTTGTAATGACCTATTTTTATGGGTAAAAATGAATTAACTAATTGAAACTGATAAAAATGTGAAACTTTTTTTTTTTTCTAAACTTTCATATTGTTTTTATTTTTAGTAATCCCCTGTTGCGTTACTTATTTTAATTGACACAAGTCATTAGACAAAAAAACGAACTTTTTTGGTTTTATTTTTTAAAGTCATTTATATATATACAGACAAAATGTGATTTATATATACAACAAAAAGAGCTTGTTCAAAAACAGATTTTTTCACAACCTTTTAACAATTTAAACAATGACCGGATAAATGTTTCACTTATTATTAGATTAGCTCTATCTTTTTGACTATCAGATTAAGCAAACTTTCCAAAACTACTGAATTGCAATTGCTTTTGTTTGTAATTTATATAAAAATATAGTATATATATATTTTTTTGTTGTTTTAATTATTCACCTCCCCAAGGCCCAAGGGGGCCACTACAGTCGAGGAGGCTACTCTTTTTCGAGGTCAAGGAGGCTACTCTACTTTTTTTTCTTTTTTTTTTTTTGTTGTAAATTGTGGTACAACCCTATCTTAACTCTTTAACTCCGAAACACGAACCTTGACAAGCAAGGCCGCTGCACGGAGAAATTAAGTTGAGCACGGTACTTCCAGGGACGTGGTGGGAGTCGAACTCCGAACCTCTCGCTTACAAAGCAAGCGTTCTTACCACTACACCACTACCGCAACTATAATAATGATAATTAAAATTAAGCTTTCTTTGTTGTTTTCCTTATTTTTCTTTACACTTAAATATGTAGATATAAATTATAGTGTAATATGTTAGCAAATATTTTTATTGTTATTATTTTAATATATTAATTTCCCAAAGGTACTTATATCAAAGAGGTTACTTGTTTTTGTTTTTTTGTTTTTTTATTTTTTTTTATTTCTGAATTATTGTTTTAACTTTCTCTCAACTGTTTATGTATGGTTGTCTTCTTCTTGGGATTTGATGGGGTTAAATAGAGGTACACCTCTGTATTGCCTACTGTGCAAGCACTCCATCATTACACTACTACTATATTGAATATTTTGTTATAAATAAAGTATAAACTTGATTTAGTTTTTTTTTGTTTATAAATTGATTTTTTTTTTAATTTTTTCTATTTCATTTTGTGCAAATTTTTAGAATGAGAAAAGCAGGGAAAAAAACTTTTTTACTTACTAACAGTGACTATAAATATACTAAGGTAATTTTACATTGTATTTGTAAATATAGGAATTAATTTACACTGTTGATTAAGTTAAGAATATTGCATATTTTAAAAAAAGTAATTTAGATCTACTTTATGTTTTGTTTGTAAAAAAATATTATATTTAAAAATTTTTTTTAAAGGAAGTAATGAAGTTTCTATGTGATTGCGCTGAAAGTCCAGAGGTATGTTCAATTTTATATGCCTAAAGTTAAAGTAAATATTCTGATTAAAGTACATAATAAAAAATCCTGTACTAAATTATAGTAAACTAATTTCATGATTCTTTATTTTTTTAAATTTTTGTTTGCATTATATCCTACCACCATCTGTTGAGCTGATGGTGGGAAAATTGTGAGTTTTAGCTGAATTGAAACATCCTGAGAATATACATAACAGTCATTGAAGCCTTATTTTAGCCCTAATAATAATTTTGGAGCATGATTTAAGATTGGCATCATCAACAAAACCAACATCATCATCAACTAAACCAGGCAACTTGATCAAAAAAAAAAGCTTAAGTTTTTCATATATGTATAAAAATGTTTTTTTTAGGCTTTTTGTCAGTTTTACTGTTTTCATCTCCCCAACACTAAGGGAGTCACACAGTTTATGAGGCTGCTTAAATATATATATATATATATATATATATATATATATATATATATATATATATATATATATATATATATATATATATATATATATATATATATATATATATATATATATATATATATATATATATATATATAGTTTAGATATACAGTTTGTGGTAAAAAACAAGCTCTTTGCTTGTCTAATATATTTAGACTGACAAAATAAAATTAGATTATAACAAACCGCATTAGTTTAATTGAGGAAACTAATTAAATTTAATTAGTTTCCTTAATTAAAACTAGGTAAAGTTAAACATTATTTTACAACTTAAAATCTGTAAAATAATGTTTAACTTTTACTAGTTTTAATTTATTATATAATATGCATATTTGAGATAACATCCAAAATGTTATCTCTAATATGCATATTATATAATAAATTAAAAGAAGATGTTCCATATGTATATATATATGTGTATATATATATATATATATATATATATATATATATATTTTCTATCTTGCATACAGGAAGGTGTTCCCCCTCCTCAGTGGAAAGAACTTTTTGATCTTATTTTGGTTGATGCTAAAAAGCCATTATTTTTTGGTGAAGGTAAGATTGTTTTATTTAAATTGTGAATATTACATGGATTTACTAAATCTGTTAAATTACACAGTTGTTTTTTTTACATAGGAACTGCACTGCGTCAAGTTGATGAAGTATGAAATGTTTTTTTTTCATAATGTAATATTTTAACATATATAACAATTCTATAAACAAATTATTTTATTCTTGAGTTTTTTAAAGTACTATTTAATTATCTAATCCTAATTTCTTATTATTATCCAATCCTGTTTATCCTATATTATATTATCTCTAAATTTTCATATTATTTTTAAATTTATATATATATATTTTTATTTTATATATCTTCCTAAATATATGCTTTATTTTTGTATAATTATTATTGCTGTTCTAGAAAACAGGTCAACTTCGAATCGGAAAGTATATGGGAAAGCTTGAAAATGGCATTATATACTCTGGGGGTAAAATGAAATTGTTTATGATAAAACCATTTTAAATTGAAACTTGTTGTGAACATTTAATTAAAAAATTTTAAAATGCATTTTGGTTATAAATTTTGAAATGAATTTTGATTATAAATTTAGGAAATTCAGAAGTTTTTTCAGAATTAATTGGTGCTGAAGGGAAGGTAATATATATTTAAGTATTGCTACTGAAGGAAAGGTAATTTTTTTTAAGTAACAAATCTAAAAAGTAATTAGTTTATTAACTTTTTATTGCTTCAGTTTGCTTTATTGTTAATTGAGAAGACATATTTTGATATTATGTAGGATATTCTTTTTGTTGGTGATCACATATTTGGAGATATACTCAAATCAAAAAAACAACAGGGTTGGAGGTTTATATTTAATTTATATAAAGACAAAATTTTAAAAAAATAAAATAATTAGCAATTAATTTTAAGTTACACAAAACAAAGGAATTGCACTTTTGCAATAGCACCTTATCCTAAAATTCAAATTTTAAATTTGAATTTTAGGATAAGGTACCATTTTTAATCAGTTAAATACAAAAATTTGATACAAAAACTGAAGAAAAAAAAAATTCAAAATTTTTATGTTTTTTTTCTGTGCCAAGTTGACCTCACCTTATTAAACAGGTCAACAGATCACAGTAAACTGTCTCTAAAATGTTAGCTGTTGTTTTAATTGTAGAAAAATATTTAATCAATATAAATCTGAATAAATAAATTAATGAACAAAAATAAAATTAAAAAAAAAAAGGAAACTATAATTATCCAGTTGATAAACATTATATTTTAATTTTTTTTTCAGAACTTATCTAGTTGTGCCTGAACTAGCTCAAGAGCTTGATGTATGGACTTTAAAACAAGGTAAGTGGGAACAAGGTTAAAATAAGAGGAATGCTATCAGAATGTTTACACACACATTTATTATTTAATATAAATAATAATTATATAATATATATTTATTATTTATATTATATATTTTTTATTTATATTATTTATGTATTGTTTATATTATATATAAAAAATATTTTATTATATTTCATGCATTATATTTTTTAGACATGTTTGAGAGATTGCATCGTTTAGAAATACAATTAGCTGAAACTTATAAGTATGATCATACAGTTTTTTAAATTTTAAATTTATGTAAATTTATGTAAGAACATAATAAACTATTATGAATAATGTAAGACTGATCAACCCAAGTTTTTGTTTTTTGATTTCCTAACTTTTTGTAAAAAAAACATTTTAAAAGTTTTGTTTATCATTTACTACTCATGCATGCTTAATAACTAGAGAAATTGTTTAATAATTTTCAAAAAAATTTCAGAAAATCTTGACCTTTTCTTTTTTACTTTTTACTTATAAATATATATACTTTATAAACCAGCGTTAAAAATCAGAAAATATATGTTCCATACGATTAATAAAATATAAAAGAAAAGAAAACTTTTAATAAAGTGTATGATCTTAAATTATTGAAAAAGATAATTTAAATCAAAGAAAAAAAACATGAAAGGAATTTCCAATGAAAAGAAATATAAAGCTAAAAAAAATGCCAGACTTTGAAAAAAAGATGGAAACAAAATTTTTGAAAAACTGCAGGTAAAAGAATGAAAAGTAGAGAAAGAACTGAAAGTTTCGATAATGGCAAAAAGAAATGACTTCCTCTTTGGAATCAAATCACTCTTCATTTGGAAATGTTCAAGTTAAAGGAAAGAATATGAATAAGTTAAATCGTTCTTTTCCCAAACATCCTGTTTAAAAAAAAAAGAAATTTTGTGTTGTTTACTGAATGAAATTTAACCATCTAATTACTCACTTCATAAATCAACAAACAATGCAGAGAGAATGACTTCATGGTTATTAAAAGTTTTTATTGTAGTGACAAAATAGTTTGAACTTCTCCCAGAAATTCTGAACAAGCTATAAACTAGGCCTAGTTTATAGTTTGTTTGATTATTTTTCCAATACATTTGAACTTGATGTTTGTTATAATACAATATAATACATTTGAACTTGATGTTTGTTAGAGTTAAGTGGCAGAAACATAAAAAAAAAATTGTACATTAACATAGAAAAAATTTTCAATCAAAATATTAGAATTGGGAACATACATGCATGAAAAAAAGGAACAATTACAATATTATTATAACACATTAAAGAAATGCGTGCATTGTTTATTACTCATAGTAAAAATAGCAGTCAATAATCTGACCCCACTAAAGCCGTTATTCAAGTTGATTAGGAGAAAACTAGGCTAATTTTTTTCCAAAACAAATCGAAGTAGCTACTTTTGGTCAAAATCAAACTTCTATTTTCACATCAAATCAATCAAATAATTAATGAATCAAACAATCAATGAATCAAATAATCAATAAAGCAAACAATGAATCAAACAATCAATCAATCAAACAATCAATCAAACAATCAATGTATCAAACAATCAATGAATCAAACAATCAATCAAACAATCAATCAAACAATCAATCAAACAATCAATCAACCAATCAATCAAACAATCAATCAAATAATCAATAAAACAATCAATAAATCAAACAATTAATGAATCAAACAATCAATCAATCAAACAATCATTGAATCAAACAATCAATCAATAAAACAATCAATCAAACAATCAATCGTACAATCAATCAAAAGATCAATGAATCAAACAATGAATCAAACAATGAATCAAACAATCAATCAAACAATCAATCAAACAATCAATGAATCAAACAATGAATCAAACAATCAGTCAAACAATTAATGAATCAAACAATCAATCAAACAATTAATCAAACAATCAATCAAACAATCAAACAATCAATCAATCAAACAATCAATCAAACAATCAAGCAATCAATGAATCAAAAAATCAACGAATCAAACAATCATTGAGTTAAAAATTCATACAAAATATTTGGTTGTTGCGAACATAAAATTTTCGAGCTTCTATCAATTGATGTTACAGAACTTCATGTTTTTAGTGACAATGCAACATCTCAGTTTAAAAATAAGTATATTTTAACATCTATTAAAATTTTGGAAGAAAAACATACAGTTAAAATGCACTAATACTATTTTGCGGCATTGAAAAGAAAAGGAGTTGCTGATGAAATTATACATGCTCTGATGAATTTTTACATGCTCTTTAAAAGTAATTCTTATTGAGAAAAAAAAGCAAAAGAATTATGGATATATAAATAATAGTTTAAAAAAAAATAACTTCAAAGTTAAAATTTGAAAAAAAAAAAACTTTTTTATGCATTCCATAGACCATTCTCTTTTAGCTCTACTTTTATCAAATTTTCTTGTTATTGCATTTTCTTTACAATTATTTATAAAAACAATGATTTTGTATTTTATAAAATGTAAAATCATTGAATAATATAAAATGTTAACGATAAAAAAATATGGCTGCTTTATTTTGTTAAATCTTTAAAATACGTGTTGCTCATTCAAAGAACTCTATATATATGTCATTGATAAAAATAAAAATTTTCAGTGTAATCAGTTTTTAAAAATCGTTGACCTATAGAAAATCTCATAAATCTTTATTGTTAAAAATGAGTTTTTGGTTTATTTTGCACCATAGTATAAAACTTATATGAGCATCTTAAATTCTATTGAAATTATGATAAAACTGCTGTTTAAAAATGCACATTTTTGACCAAAAGCCACAGTAGAATTAATTGCATGTTCTGTAAAAAATATTAGTTTGAATTTATGAGGTTTTTAATAAAGGGTGACAATAAATTGAAATTAGTTAGTTAGTAGTAAATGCAGTAACTGGCAGAGCCAGTGAGTGCGTTATCAGGCACACTTTGACAGCGGAAATGATCGATTGCTGCTCATTCAGCAATCAATCATTCAGCAATCAGAGAGTTCCATAATTTAGCTACTCGATTAAAGAAGTTTTCTCTTTGCTTATGTTTTATCAATTCTTTGATTTTAAAGCAGTAACCTTTTATATGATTGTTAACAATTAGAAAACAAATGCCTTTTTCTAATTTATCAATATTATTCATAATTTTATACATTTGTATTAGATCTCCTCTTTATCTCCTTTTTACTAGTGTAGTTAGGTTTAATTCTTCGAGTCTTCTTGTATAGGAAAGATTCCTGATTGATGATACTAGTTTAGCAGCTTTGTGTTCGATTCTTTTGATATAGTCACAATCTGATTTATGAAATGGAAACCACACCGGTACTGCAAACTCCAGTAAAGGATAATCGAAAACTTATAATCAAAACTAACAAATGATCGAATACTTATAATCCATATTGATTTTTTGATACGACCAAGCTTTTGATTTGTAGTCAATGCTTTCTAAAAGATTAGCTTAGATGTTGGTATTCCAGTCGATGTAACTTTGTTTGATTTTGCTAAAGCCTTCGATACAGTTCGGCACAGGAGACTGTTAACCAAACTAAAAGCATATGGCTTTGATGGTCTGCTACTTAAATGAATCGCAGCTTTCTTAGAAAACAGAAGACAAAGATTTGTTCAAGGTGAAATCATTTCTGACTGGGTTAAGATTTTTAGTGGTGTACCACAAGGTTGGTAATAGCAGCACTTTTATTTGTTTTATAAATTAACGACCTTCCAAAAAAATTGCTTAATGTAACCAAACTATATGCTGATAATACAAAAGTGCTTTCTCAATTATCATTAGAGCTATGTGCTACTAATCTTCAAAATGATCTATATATTGTCTACAAATGGTCTCGAACTTGTCTTCTTCTGTTCAACATATCAAAATGTGTAGTTATGCATTATAACAACAATAACAAAAACTATCTATATAATTTAAATAGTATTCTATTAACGGAGTCAGATACAGAAAGAGATCTGGGAGCACTTTTTAATACAAACCAAAAATGGAAAAATCAAGTGTTTAATGCTTCTAAAAAAGCAAATCAAAAGCTTGGTCAATGCTTTCTAAAAGATTAGTAGTACATGATTTGTTTTTAACAAAACCACTCAAAACTTTTGCTAGTAGATTATTTTTATACAGGTACTCTTCCATTTTAGCTTTAATTATACTTTCCATAATTTTACATGGAATAGAAGTCAATGAAACTGGGCAATAATTGCAGGGAAGAGTCTTATCATCTTTTTTGAATAGGGGCGTTATGTTTGCTGGTTTAAATTGAGCTGGAAGCTGACTATAAGTTAAAGATGCCCTAATAATTAATGTTAGAGGAATAGCAAATGCTTCAGCACAGTTTTAGAGCAGAAATGGATGCATATTATCAGGACCACATGCTTTGTTTTGATTAAAGTTTTTTAATTTATGTAATATCATTAGATAAATTAAAAAACTGATATCATTTGGATCTAGATCAACAAATTTAAGTGATTTTCATTAAATTCAACTGTGAAATGTAGAAGTTCTCCATCTTTTTCACTTACGAAAACATTTTGAAAACATTTATTGAGTAGATTAGCTATCTCTCTATGTTCTTGAGTTAGATTACCATTAGCTGTTTTTAAGGCTCTGATTGATTCTTTGACTAGTTGTTGGCTGTTTAGGTATTTATACAGAAGTTTCGGATTTGATTTGGATCTTTTAACTAAATCATTTTTATATGCAAGACGAGCTATTTTAATTTCTCTTTTAACTAACGTGCGAGTCACTTTGTACTCTTTACACATAGTAAGATCTTTCCATTTACAAGCACAGTTCAGGTATATAAGGTTTTGCTTTTTTTTTTATTAGAGTTTTAAGATTATTTTTTATCCAGAGCAGTTTGTTTTTTTATTCGAGATACATCAAGCACTGGAATGAATTGATTACATGCTACATTTGAAAAGTGAATTAGTTTGTCATACATTTCCTGAACAGATAAAGTTTCAAATAGCATTACCCAATCAACATTTGTAATAAAGTCAGAGATTTTATTGGTGTCAGCTTTTTTGTAATAAAACTTTAAGTGGCTGTGCGATAAGTTATTAACCCTATTTTTAATAATGAAATCGAAACAGATAACCATATGACCTTTATTTATGTTACCGAGAACAGATCTTGGATCAATGGCGCAGATGCTTCCTGGCTGAGTT
This sequence comes from Hydra vulgaris, assembly GCF_022113875.1. Classification (NCBI taxonomy): domain Eukaryota; kingdom Metazoa; phylum Cnidaria; class Hydrozoa; order Anthoathecata; family Hydridae; genus Hydra; species Hydra vulgaris. Next base: position 10,687,606 of record NC_061158.1, on the reverse strand, counting down.
ATGAAGATTAGATCAAGAGTGTTAGTAGCAGAATTATTTAATATTTGAAAAGTTGGAACATTTACATGCTGGTACACAAATGTTTTTCTAAGAGTTTCACAAAAGTTATGTTCCATGTCATTTTTATTTTTAATGTTTGTGATATATCCATTTGACCATACGATCAATGGGAAATTAAAATCCCCTGTAGTTAGTAAGTCTTTGTATCCTTTTCTACCAACATAGTCTTTAGTTTTTTTAAAAACCAAATTAAAATCGTTCATGTCAATAAAATCGTTTGGTCTGTAGATACAACCAACTAAATACTTGTTGTTTTTAAAATACACTGAAGCCCAAATTTGTTCAATTTTACTTAACTTAAAAACAGCACTTAGCTCTAATGTTTTAATAGTTTCAGTAATATATAAACATACACCACCTCCTCTGCGCTCATCATTTCTGTCTCTTCTATACAGATTATAGCCATTTAGATTTACAACCGAGATGAATTATTAGATTATAGCCATTTAGATTTACAACCTTTTGAACCATGTTTCACTAACAGCTTGTGGGTGGTAGGTGTCTACTATTACCTTAAATTCATAAAATTTATTTTCTAAAGAGGTCACATTTAAATAAATACATTTCAAAGCATTTAGTCTGTTTAAATTGGCTGAAATAATTTTATTAAATTAGTAATGTTGAACTTTAATTTTGATGATCTGATTTCCACAAATGCCATATCGAAAGGGCAAGTCTTTAGCAAAAGTATTGTTTGCTTCGTTTCTTTTCTTTCTTAAATCATAATCAAGTCTCCTTTGTGCTTCAGTTAAATCTGGACTTATGTAAATTAATTTGTAAACTTCTTTCTAAAATTTTTTGCTGCTAGAAGAAGTGGATTTCTTAATAAAACATCACTTAGTTCAACTATTATTGGACCGGGTTTATTTATGTCTTTAGATTTTAGAAAAATTTCCAACTCACCTTTTTATTAAGACCTCTCCCCCTGGCCTGTTTATTAGATCTGGACTAAAATTTCTAACCCTCTTATTACCACTCTCTTATTTTAAGCATGCGAGAGTATGAAGTTATAACAAAAATATGTTTTTAAATAAGAATATGCTGCTTTTTGGCTTATTTTGGCTGAATAGTCTTGAAAGTATAATACTGGGATAGTGAAGAAAAAGTATTTATGTGATTAATAATGAAAATGCAATATTTGTATTACATAAAACTCCTTTTAAAACCATATCCTGATTAGGCAGCTAGGGTTTAAAAAAAGAGAAAGGATGTATTTGAATATGTAGCAGGCATGGTCAGGAAGGCGTGCAATTGCACACCATTATATGACCACGCAAATAATACTTTATTTTGACAATTTGACCATGGTTTTTAACATTTTTAAAATGCACTGAAAAAATTATTTTCAATTATGTCAAAAATAAATAACTTTTATCTTTACTGACGTTTTTATCTTATTTGAAAGTGAAATGCTTTCAAATAAAGTAACGATTACTGATAATTACGTTTTAATTTAAAGTATAGATGAAATTTGTATAAATTTTGTTATTTATATATATTTAAGATTATATAATTAATAAATAAAATAATATATAAGATTTTTTTATAATTAATCTTATTTTTTAATTATTTAAATTTTATAAACGACGACTTTAAACAACGATTGTCTCTTAAATAAACTTTATTTAAGAATTATTCAAGTTAATACACTCGAAAGTATTTTATTTATAAGAAAAAAAGACAAACTTTTGAATTAAATACAGCCGTTTGAATTAAATTTTGATCTTTACTAATGTTTTCATATTATTTTAAATTTCCTGCTAATGATTTTTTTTACATTAAAATACTTATGTATTTTTCTTTTCGTCTTTAAATAAAAAAAAAATTAAATTATTAACAAATTAAATCAAATTATAAATTAAAGTTGTTTTTTTTTATCATTATTTTTCGTTTTTATCTTCACTTTTCCTCATTTGCTTTCTGATTTAGGATTTCTGACAAAAGAAAAGATTTAATTGTTTTACTTTTGTTTACATTACTACAAAGAATTGAAACGAAGTAGTTCCTTGTTAAGTTTAATTGTTTGTTTTTTTAAAATACTACTAATGCGCTATCAAGTTTTTTATAAAAACAAAAATGTTCATTTACATATTTTTGTCGATTAGTAATATTTATTATTATTATTTTTTTTTTTGCTATTGATATAATTTTTATATGGTGCGGTAACAAAGCAGATGGGACACTACTAGTTTTGCATTATAAAAACTTCAGTAAAGATTCAAAGTTATTTATTTTAAGCGTAATTATCTTATTGTTTATTATTTATTTTAGTAAAGTTTTGTTTTTATTCTTTTTTATTTTTGTTTTAGTCATTTATTACTAAGCTATTTTTATTTTATTTTTCATTATTTTTTTAAAAAGATTTTTTTTTTTTTTAAATAAGTTTGTTTTTTTAGTTTCTTTATAACTAAGTTTTCAGCACTTTATTAAAATGTTAAAACTGTGGTCAAATCGTCAAAACAAAATATTATTTGGATGGTCATATAAAGCAGTGAAATCACACGCCTTCCTGACCAAGCCAGATGTAGGGGTTTTATTTGAAAATTAAGGATAGATGTAGTTCAATGTGCATACAATGACTGACATATAAGAAAAAACAAAATAAAATGTACATACATCAACTTATGGGACAAGTTACAGGTTTATATACTATATCTTGTATTTAAATAATTCCCATACTTTTAAAGTTTGACTATTTCTGTAAGATAAAAAGAATATTAAACACCATTTTTTGTTTATATTCTAAATTATAACAAAGAAAATGATTAAAATTTTTTTTCTACTTTAGGGATTTGGATTCCACTAATGTTGACAAAATAGACATTACACAACTACGGAATGACATAAAGGTTTAACTTAATATAATACTTAATATAAAATAATTTATAACGATTTTATTGTAAATTTATATTTTGTTTTTTAATTTGAAACATGCATCTTTTAAATGCTTGCAAAAACGACCTTTATTTTTTATAAATAAACTATCTTTCAATTTTAAACATTTGTTATTTCATGACCTCATAAGGCTTGATCATCCTATTGTTTTTTACACAGTAGGATGATCACACTTCTATAAAAATACATCTACTATGTTTGATTAATTTTCATTTTGCATACAGTTTTAATTTCTTTTCCATTTAATTAAAATATATTTTTAAAGAAAAGTTTTATAATACACAAGTTATAAAGTAAAACAAGAATTAAGTTGAAGGTATAATGAGTTATGAAAATGCTTATTGTTTTGATTAATATGATATCTTTAACCATGTTAAGAATTTTTTTCTAAATAAGATAATATAACATTTTAGTATAAAAACATATATTTTGAAAAATGAGCATAAAACTCTTGAATGTAAAATTAAAAGTTTGATATTTCTAGTAAAAATATAAGAGTTGAAAACGGAAAACAGTAATCTATGGGGTTAAATGAAATAATAATATAGTTGTCTACTTGGTAAGTTGGAGATTTTATAACTCAATTATGATTAAACTGACCGTTGACTCTATAAATTAATTGCTTAAAGTGATCAATCAACCTCTATAAGTTAAGTTGTATAAATTTTAAACCATTTCTTATCAAATCTATTTTAATATGAAATATGCCTCAAAACAACTGGCAAAGTGTTTTAACATACAGCAAAGCAAATTTAACAAAGCAGGTATTAACAAAATCTTTTTATGACATTTGTGGAATTTTCATGAAATCAATTAACAAGACTGCACATGCTGCACAAATTCAACCCAACCTCTCAACATTACAATTAATGTATCACATTAATTGTGATAATCACAAATCAACAACTCAACATCAGAAATAATTTTTTTTTACTTTATTAATTGGTTGTCAGAGTTTTAGTTGTTATTAATAGTTGTTCTTTTTTAACAAAGTGTTCTTTTGTTCAACTTGCATATTTCATTTTTCCCAAATGCAAAAATGAAATAAAGTTTTTTAAAACGCTAAAAAAAATTTTTTAAACAGTTAAAAATGCTCTATATCTTAAAAAATTAAAACATTTTTTCATTCGAACCCATTTTACTCTACTTGGAAATTGTTTTTTTTTAACTATGATAATGTATATGTTTAATATATATTATTCTTAAATTATAAATAAAATTATTCTTAAACTATAAATAAATCTCTTTAGTATTAAAATCTTTCAGCTATAATACCTATTACATCTCTTTAGTAAAAATTAAATAAATGTTATCATATTTTACCATCTCTCAATTTTGTTTATATGCAGCAGAATTGGCTATCTTTCAAAGTTAAATTATAATAATAAAAACTCTTTATAGCTTAAATAACCATTATCTTAAACAATTTTATTTATTTCTTCTATATTGTAGTCACAACTTGTTTCTAATTAGTACTTCTTTCTTAAAATTATAGGTTCATCTTGTATATTAGCACTATTTTATATTTGTTGCTCTTTCGTGTTTATGTTTTTATATTTTAATTTATTCATGTGTATTTGTTCATCTTGCATATATCTTGTAAGTTTGTTGAGTCATAAATGAAACTTATTATATGAAACTAAAAATATGAAACTTTTTGAGTTATACCTCATGTTTAATTCGAGTCATACATTTATTTTAATCATTCATTTTTTTGTACCCATTTAACTAAAGTAACCTAAAAGCTTTTTTATTTTTTTCATTTTTTAGGAGGTTGTTCACAGTATGGAAATGTGTTATGGCCAACTAGGAAGTCTTTTTAGAAGTGGTATAATTTTATTGTTATTAATAATATTAATTTTTTAAATAATTTTATTGTTATTATAATGTTATTAATCTATTGTTCTTTTTAAAAACAATTTTTTAAAGACTTTAAAATAATAATAGTTTATGTACTTTAAATAATAATACCTTAAATTGCATAAAATAAAAAGTTAAAATTAAAATCAGTATACTTCATAAATGAGAAGTTCAGACTTTAATTTTCACCTTGTATCTTGTATCACAGTACCTAGCACTGTGCTTAACTTGTTTCACAACAGGCTTCTTTGTTATTTCCCACCATGGATCTGGTAGCGGTGTGCTTACTTGTTTCACAGCAGGCTTCTTTGTTCCCAGGCCCATGTTTTTGGGTTAAAGGGTTGAGAGAGGGTTGTAACTACAATTTAAATTAAAAAAAAAAAGTAGTAGTCTTCACCACTATGGTTTCTTTGCCTTTGAGGAGGTTAATGTAGTAAAAAAAAAATCAACAAATTTTTGGTCAAAAAACCTTTTTTTAAGGTTTCACTTTTTGTTTTTTGTTTTTTTTTAATTTTTTTTTATGAAATATATATATATTTTTTTATTAGCTTAATCTTATTTCAAAGTTTAATATTGTTTGTAGCTATGCTATACATAAAATGAAAACATAGCATAAAAAAGCTAAGTAACTTTGAAAGGTCACTGTACAGTGTACATAGAAACTGAAAAAAAAAACTACATTATAAGAACCGCAACCAACAAAATAGTCTGGATAAAATATTTTTTGTTTGAAATTTTTGGTAAGATTATTTATTGAATTCCAGCACAACTGGAACCGTGTTTACTTTCTTTTTTTTTTTTTTTGCCTAATTGAAGTATTTAAAATGAGCATTTTTAAACATAAATTTTGGTTTATACATAAAGTTTGGTATTTTTTGCATAAAGTTTGGTTTTTACCTGTTAAGAAGTGTTATGATCCTGTTTTGTGAGATAAATCTTATGTGCATGTTGTACTCAAGTTTGTTGATAATTATCAGCTGTCAATTTTTTTCAATTTTTTTTTTAAAGTTTTTAAAAAGTATTATTTATACTGCTACATAAATCTTATAAAAAATAAAAAAAAATTTTAAGTATTAAGCAATTTTGTTTTTATTTAGGATCAAGACAAACATTTTTTGCAAGTCAAAGCATGAGGTATGCAGATTTGTATGCAACATCTTGTGTGAACTTGCTCTATTATCCATTTAGCTATCTTTTCAGAGCACCTCCTCAACTGGTATATTTTTACTTTCATCTTAGTTGCTTAGTGACAACAGTTGTTACTTTCAACAGTAACAAGTGTCAACATAAAGTTGATGTCACTTGGTGACATCAAATTTATGTAGTTTCATTATTTTTGTTTTTTATAATTGATTGTTTTTAGGTCTGGTGATAAGTATTTGATGATAAATATCTTTAAATATAATAAAGTTAAATTTATTTATAAATTTAACTTTATTATATTTAAAAAATTGTTAAAAAGAATTTATTAGAGCAGTTTAAAATGTTCTTTTAATTGATTTTAAAACTATAATTGCTTTTGAAAATTTCAATAATCGAATATTTATATTAAGTTTAAAAACTTTTTTCCCTTTAATTTATAAGAACAGGGCAAACCAAGCAAAAATAATTTTGAACTACCTTGCTGACACAAAAATATAAAATTAAGTTTAACTATCAACTACCTTGTTGGCACAAAAATATAAAAATAACAAGGAAGTCATTATTAAAAACTGATTAAAACACACAAAAAATGGTGTAAAGGGTAATTCATCCAAAAGATTAAAATCAAAATTGAAAAAAAATATATATATATTTATTTTACCACGTTTTTATTAGCTCGCTTTCTTGTTTGTTTGTTTGTCCGGGTGGAATTTTGCAACTCAATTTTAACCCACTTTTCGATTAGCTAGAGCTCTGAAACTTTTACTATAGCTCAGAACCCGATGACAATGCAATATTATACTACTTTTACCATGATTTGCCGAGTTTCTTGAACAATTTCAGCAAAATAAAATTTATTATGGCGAAACTTTTGGAGGCGTCGTCGCAATTTGACGCGTCACTTTAAATAAAAAAAATTTCGAACAAAAAAACTAAATTTAACTGTCGCTGTGATTTTAAATGGACCACAGCATAAAAACAAAATCAGTTGTTTACAAAATATAAAATTCCACCCATCAAAAACTAAAAAGAAGAAAATAATATAACAAAAAAATTTTTTTTTGTTATATTATTTTTATAAAACCACGTTTTTGTAATGAACTAAAAAGTAGAAAATAATTTTCTCTTGTGGCTATAGAAATTTTTGAAAATTAATTGAGTCGATAATAAGTGACATGAAAACTTTTGATTATGAACTCTTAATAATTACGATAATATTTGTAAAATTTTAAACGAAAAACGTGGTGCGCATTTTATGAAAAAAAAGAACAGAAGAAGGAAGCAATAGTTAAAGTAATTAAGGACGATGATGATCATTTAAAGTGACAAGATGCGCACCATGTTTTTCGTTTAAAATTTTACAAATATTATCGTAATTATTAAGAGTTCATAATCAAAACAACACTATGCATTGGTTCTAATCTAGTTTAAACGTATTGGGATTAAATTTGTATGTTGCATTTCTGCATCACTATACATTCAAAGGTTAGGATATTGTTTAGCCACAACCAAAACAATTACATTCACAAATAAAATGAGGAAAGAAAAACAAAATTTAAATAAAAAATATTTAAAGCATTTTATATCGCTTATCTCAGATTATTAGGGTGGTTCACATACCATAACCAAAAATAAAAGTTATTTCTAATCAAGTGCTCATACTTTTTTGTCTTCCTTTATATCACTGTAGCAAAAGTGTCAAATATTTTAGTACTGCCTCAAAGCACCTGAAGTTTGTATGAAATACCAGTTTACGAGTTTATGCATTGCTATTGCTATGCAACACTATTATTTAATATTAACAATTGTTTCCAAATATATTCCAGCAAACTTACTTATTAAAAAAAATAGCACAATACATTTATAAATTTTAAATATCCTATGCAGTGAAATATATAATAAATATTAAATATTCTTTGTAAATTACACACTAGTCTTATATCTCAAATATTTAATTTATAAGAAAAAACCTAGACATTGTTTTCAAAATTACTGAATAATACTAATCCATGTTTATCTTCTTACTTTATAAAGGTTAAAAAAAAACAATGGCTGTAACACTGTTAGTACTGTTTTCTTAATTGGTGAGCCACAAGATACATTTGACTTCAAAGGCTGCCAACGACTCAAGAAGTTTTGAGAGTTTATTTTCACCATCATAAGAATGAAAAACTTTCATTAAAAGAAGCTATTAAACTTGCAATTCAACAGCTATGTGAAATTTGGGCCAAAGCAAGGGTACCAATGACTGAACTGAGAAATATCATTAGAAAATTTGAGGATTTATTAGACCGTTACCAGAACGTCTGTTGCAATAAAAGTGGAAAAGTTGTCCAAAAAAATTGAAAAGAAAAAGAGTGTCCAAAGAGGTAGAATGACAAGCCAAAAAAGAAGAAAGAAAGAACAGTTCTGCTGAATCTGCAACTTCATCCGCATCAGGTCTGTTCAGTAGTTCTTAAGCTGAATCATCTGAGGCATCTAGAGAGGAACATCCAGCTTTAATAAGACTCCAAAACGTGCACAAGTAGCGGCTAAGCATGTTTTAACACCTGAGGTTGCAACAGTGCTGGGTCATACAAATATCAGCAACAGAAAAGCTGCGTTTATCCTCACAGCAGCAGCACAAACCTTCAGCAACCAAGATGTAACTATCCTGCCACTCTCTACCAGTAGTATTCGTAGAAGCAGAAGAATGCACCGAATCCATCAAGCTGACAGCATGAAGGCTTCATTTGCTGCTGATGACCCCTTGGTCGTCCATGTTGACAGTAAACTACTTCCAGTCATTAGTGGTGGACCAGATAAAGAAGATCTTATTACAATTCTGGTAACAGGTTGTCATACCAAGAAACTTCTTGCCATCCCCAAAATTGGACATGGAAAATGAGAACACGTGGCACAGTCAACATTTGCAACTTTACAGGAGTGGAATCTGGCGGAGCAGATTGCTGGAATATCATTCGACACAACTGCATCTAACACAGGTCGTTTAAATGGATCTTGTGTTTTACCGGAGAAGAAGTTACGTAAAGATCTACTCAGGTTTGCTTGTAGACATTATGTGCTTGAAGTGGTTTGTGGAGACGTGCTTAAGAAATTGTTTGGTCCGACATCTTTTCCAAATTTAACACTATTTTGTCGTTTTTAGGAATTCTGATCTCAAATAGAACAATCTGATTAAAAGTGTTGTATGGATAGTCCAGTCTTGACAACCTCAAGCATGATGTGATCATTTTTGCAAAGAATGCTCTAGCGGGACAAAAAAGATGTCTTCCAAGAGAAGATTACAGAGAACTTCTTGAACTCACATTGACTTACAATTTGAAAATCTTTCTGTTTCAACACTAATTCAAACTGACAAAGCATAAAAGCAGTGCTTGTCTAAATTTTAGTTTATTTGTCACACATCTTCAAATGCATGCAATGCTCCGAGCAACGATCTGAACTTCATTCGAACCATTGCAGACTACCATTCAACTAATGATGCTGTAGCCAAGGCGGCTGTCGGTGCAATTAGACGTCATTTATGGCACTTAAGCGAAGAAATGGTACCTCTTAGCCTCTTCTCAGACATGGTGACACTGAACACAAAGCAGAAAATGGTGAGTCGACTACGAGAACACCCAGCTGGATGAAATGAAGATCGTTCAGTCAGATATACAGGAAAAGAAAACTTCAGCACAAAAACTCTCGATCATTCCATTGGACCTACATCCCACCTGTTTTTTGCCTTCATATTGATACCTCCTTTCTGTCAGAAGATGTAGATAAGTGGCCAGAACTGTCGTTATTCATCATTAGAAAAAACACTGCTGAATCTTTAAAAGTAATCAACGACAGCGCTGAGAGGGCTATCACTATAGCCACATATTTACATTTTATTTACCATTGCATTTCAATAGCAAAAAGTGCGAAGTATGTTCACTTTCGACTCGAAATTTCAAATTAGCTCAAATTATGAAACTTCATGGTCTTTGAGGCAGTTCTAAAATATACGTTACACCAAAAATACTTTTTGTGGCCTATCTTATGAGCAAAAGGAACACAAAAAAGCAAGAGCATAAAGGTTTTGACATGATTCATTTTTTTGAATCACTGTAATATATATACAGTGCTCGAAGTAAGGCGGGATGCAATATATACATACATGTATGTATGTATGTATGTATGTATGTATGTATGTATGTATGTATGTGTATATATATATATATATATATATATATATATATATATATATATAATATATATATATATATATATATATATATATACATTTATATGTTATATATATATATACACATATACACACATATATATGTTTTCCGGAGAGAGAGAGATTCATGTATGGATGTATATGTATAAATAGTATATATGTATAATATAGCCTTAAAATTAACAAAAATTTATATCAGTTGTTCAAATTTAGATGCCTCATGAATCTACCGTACATCACGAGAAGCATGTTACTAATTACGGTCCATTAGAAAACGCCCGTAGAAGCATTATTTGTGATGTGAACCACACGATGTGTAAAACTTTAACTGAAGAACATGAATGTGACGAGGAAGAATTCCGCGAAGGAGAGGTTTCATGTATTGCTGATGCAACGACTACCGAGTCATAAATAATCTTTTGAAAATTACTAAAGCTTGTGAAATTACAAGCTATTATTATTTATTATATGACAAACTGTTTATTTTTAGAAGTTTTGGTTTTATATTTTGCGATTTATGAATAATTAGGCTCAATCCTGTTTTTATACAAGTTTGAGTATCAAGTAATGTCATTTTTTTAAGATTATAATAGCGTTAGAATGAAAATATACCTAAATTATATCAAGTTATTTTGTAAAAGGATTGTTATTGTTTTGACCCATGGTAATATACTTTTATAGTTTGAAGTTAAACTTAGAAATCGTTAAGTAATTAAAGCTTTTCTATTTCCTATTCCTATGGTACTAAAAAGCATTTTTTTAATGTTAAGGTGGTAGACTTTTTTTTAATGTTAAAGTGGTAGACTACTTTTTTAATGTTAAGGTGGTAGAGTTGTACTAAAAAGCACTTTTTTAATGTAAAATAGGAATAAAATCCAAATCTAATATTTTTCTCATAAGAAGTTTATAAAAAAAAAGTTTGAAAGTTTTTTTTTTTATCCATAATGGCAGAAAAACTGCCTTAAAAATGCCTAAAATTAAATAACTTTGTGACGTATTATTTTCCGTTATATAAATTTTCTCTGGTTCAAACTTTGTAGATGCAATACAATGATTTGTTCCGGTTGACAGATAGATTTTTAATTTCAGTACTTATTTTAAATTTTATTGCGAAATAGTGAAAACATACTTGAAATACTAAGTAATTTGATTTATGCACAAACTTCTTTATTTAAAAATATTGAACAGGAATTTTTTAAATCCAATCTTTTAATCGAATTTTTTTATTATACTGAGTATACCCTGAAAATATCAGACTAAAATCATTAGCCATTACAAAGATATTACGTTTCAAAGTTAGTATTATTAAAATCAAAAGTTGCTAAAACACATTTCAAATTTTTTTCAAGTAAAATCTTGTTTAATGTCCACTAGAAACATATGACTGATTAGCTTTATTTGACTTTAGTTTCTTCGTCAATTTCTAAAATTTTAATAGAAAGTAATAGAGGATCAGAAAAAACTCGTCTGCATAAATTTCCGGTATTAATAGCTCCTAAACCGCACTTTTGGTCCATCAACTCTCAAACCAAATTCTTTAAACATCCTATTGTTTCTCAATATAAATAGATCTTTTAAAACTTTTTTACTTTCCAATTTTTTATTTCGATTCTATGTGAAATAAATTTAAAAAATCTGCCTGCCCGTGTGTAACAAATCCTTTCTTTAAGATTAATAAATTGCTCATCATGTTAGGTGTTACAATTCGGAAAACATTGTGTTAAAGAAGTGTCCGTGATGTAAACTTAGATTTTCTCATCAAGGACAAAACTATATTTGATCAAAACATACTATAGTATTTTTTATACATTAGTAATAATGTCCGGGAAGGTAAACTTTAACAGGATATAAATTTCTTTTTAAACTTCATTTTCAATTTCGTTCTTAATTTTTAATGCCACTTCTTTATTTTTCTTTATATACTCCAGCATAACTAGTTGTTGACCAGTTATGCTAGAGTTTATAAAGGACACTTATCGTGTTATTTGTAACGACACAAAGTAATTCCACTAAATTTAGTTTTTGTTTATTAAATGCTATTTTTTATGCCGCTGACAAAATTAGTGTCATTTGTATTAAAAATTGAATTATGCCAAACATGATTTCTACTATTAAATGTTTCTTTTTTTTTATAAGATGCATGCCATAATGCAACATACTTTGCAAGAGTTAGTTTTAGTCTCTTTCTTAAAAAATTTACTTTTTCTTCTCTGACTTGAATATTAGTAATAATGTATCTAAATCCACCATCGACATAATCTAAAGTATTTTTGAAACGTGAAGGGCATCACAAAATTTGTCTTAAATTGACCGCCTCCATTACTTTAGTTTACAACATTATACTTACAAATTAAAAATAAATTTTTTAACATTATTTAGAAGTTCATGTGGTTTTTAGTCGATCAGTGGGACATCAAAAATGCACTATAGAATTATTTTTCCTTAAATTGATTATGCTTTTTAAAATCATAAGCACTTAAAAAATGAAGTAAATTTGTTTTTGTGTTGTTCTTGAAAAGAAAAAATAACATTTTTCTTTTCAAGAACTACACAAAACCAAATTTACTTTAGTCTTTCGTGCCTTAAAGAAGTTTTTTTAGTTTTAATAAAGAATGAAAAAAAAAGTTGTTTTTATTCGAAGAAAGTTTTTACTTTTTTAAAAAAACATCAATTTTTCAATATTATTTAGCGTTCAAGATCGCGGATGATTGCAGCCACACTTCACAGGTTGACACTATAGACTAAAAAATATCAAAATATGGAAAAGGTACACATTGGAATTATTTTAATTCTTCATCAAAGTTGAAATAAAATACTTTTGTGATGAACTTTTTACTTTTAATGCATAAAATACTATTGTACCAACTTTTTAAAGAAATTTTTTATTTTAATTTTAACAGCCCGTTTTATTATCTTTAAAATTATGTATATATTGTGAATTTTCCAATCATCTATATATAAAATAGTAATAATTACTAAAATCCTTTAAAAACATATAAATTTATATTTACGAAAATCATTTGCAAATACCCACCCTGGTGTAACATGTTGGACAGCCAATACCGCTTTATCAACAATATAGTTTTGTATAAATCTAATAATTATCTAGAATACATTAAACTTAAGTAAACACAAAATGTGTTTAGGATCTTTAAAAAAAACGTATTAAAATGATTTTTTTAGACGTGTTAAGAGCAATTGTCTGAGAAATCTAGGCAAAATCTGCAAGTGAAGTCTTCAAATTGTCCTTATTTTTAGATATTTTGTAAAAGACAATGAAAGTAGACCACTGGTAAATTTTTTTCGAAAATTTTTATTTGTTTCGGAGATATTGGGTCCTAAAAATTGGCCCATTTTGAGAAAATATTCGTACAAAGAGTGCATTTACTACTTTGAGGGACAATTTTAGCAACATTAATATGACAGACATATACTTTTTAAAATTTTCTGCTAATTTGGGTAGAATTCTAAAGTAAAAGTAAAAATTCAACATGGTTACATACTTGGTTCTCTAGAAATCATGGTCCGAAACCACTAATTTTGAAATTTTACCCTAACTTTGAGCTCCAATATCTCTTAAGACCATTACTTGCACGTAGTTTTCTTTGGTATTTTTGAAAGACACTAAAGCATAAATTGATTATATGGAACTAATATCATGCGCATGCAAGGACCCGGGAAGAAGTAACCTGCCGAAATTCACTTTTTGCGTTCAACGCATTTTGAAAGATTACCCATAACAACCATGGCCTTAGGTCTGCCGTAAAAAGTATAAGTTATTTAGTTTCCTTAAACATGGATATTCCAATATCTGAAAAAAATCCATGCGTTTGGATAATAAAAAGCCTACAGAAGTCCTAGAAGTAACTTACTTTGGTTTAAAGATTATTTATCAAACCGAAAGCAATATATTCAGCATGAAACAACAAAAACAACAAATAGCGCCATAACTTGCGGGGTTCCCCAAGGCTCGATCTTGGGACCATTATTATTTTTACTCTATATAAATGATTTATATTCAACATCAAACTTATTAAATTTAATCTTGTTTGCGGATGACTCCAATTTGTTTTATTCGCATAGGGACATTAGGACACTTTTTAACATAGTTAACAAAGAATTAGATAAAATAAACGAGTGGTTTAGGTGTAACAAACTCTCTTTGAATGTCAAAAAAACCAAGTTCATCCTATTTCATAAACCAAATAAAAAAGAAAATATTCCTCTTAAACTACCTGATCATAAAATAAATAATACTAATATAAAAAGAGAAAATTTTATAAACTTTCTAGGTGTGGTCTTGGATGAAAATTTGTCGTGGAAGCTCCATATAAACACTTTAGAGAGAAAGCTCTCAAGAAATATTTCATTAATGTATAAAGCAAAACCTTTCCTAAATATTATTTTCTTAAGAAGTTTATACTTTTCATTAATACATAGTCATCTAAGCTATGGTAACATGGCCTGGGCAAGCACAAACTGTACTAAGCTTAAAAAACTCTACAGTAAACAAAAACATGCCTGTAGAATTGTCTTCGGAGTAATTAAAAAAGCGTCTAGTGAACCTCTCTTATGCAAACTTGGAGCATTGAATATATACAAAATTAACATACATCTTGTTTTACAGTTTATGTACAAAATAAAAAATGGACTATCTCCGCCGATATTTCAACCCTATTTTAGCGAAATAAGTCATAAATACCCTACTAGATTCTCAAATAACAACTTTGTCATCCCAAAATTTACATTAAAGTTAAATTCATACTCAATCCAACACCGCGGACCTTATTTGTGTAAAATTTTTCCCCAGATTGTTACTATCAAAAGAAATACACTTGAACAGTTCAAATCTGAATCTAAGCGTTTTTTATTATCTACGGACTTAAATTTTTATTTTATTTTTTAGTAAAAAAATAAACTAGCACAATTTATTTCTTTTATTTGTTTTAACTTTTACTTGTTCTAAATTTATTTTACTAAACGAATTTAAATATAAACAGTTAAACCAATTGTAAAACGTAGTTTTTCACATTTTTACATATTTTATCACAAACAATTTATCACGATTTTATATATTTTGTTGTAAAAAACGACCTGTAATGAAGTCAGTTGGTGTCAGGTCAGGAGTATGGTCTTCATGATCATCCTGCTACTGGTAACATGTAACCCAGTGCAACCTGTTCCATGTTCTGCTGCCTTGCAGGATTTGCTATCTAAGCAAAGGCTGGAAGGAGTGTTCTTCCTGTCATCAGTACTATCTTATATCAGTCATGCCTATAGTAATTTTTTTTTTTTTTTTTTTTTTTTTTCCCCA
Source organism: Hydra vulgaris (assembly GCF_022113875.1). Lineage (NCBI taxonomy): Eukaryota > Metazoa > Cnidaria > Hydrozoa > Anthoathecata > Hydridae > Hydra > Hydra vulgaris. Next base: position 10,672,121 of record NC_061158.1, on the reverse strand, counting down.
TATAGTTGGAGGTGCCTTAGTTACTGTATTAGCTCACCTGTAATCTACGTTATATGTATGTTTGTGTTCTGTCTGAACCTCTGGCGCGGTGTTCGCTCACCCGTAAGTTACTTTATGTTCTTTATGTATGTCTGTGTTTTGTCTGAACCTCTGGCGCGGTGTTCGCTCACCCGTAAGTTACTTTATGTTTATGTTTATGTTTATGTTTATGTTTTTGATGTTTTTTTATGTATGTTTGTGTTCTGTCTAAACCTCTGGCGCGGTGTTCGCTCACCCGTAAGTTACTTTATGTTTATGTTTATGTTTATGTTTATGTTTATGTTTATGTTTTTGATGTTTTTTTATGTATGTTTGTGTTCTGTCTAAACCTCTGGCGCGGTGTTCGCTCACCCGTAAGTTACTTTATGTTTATGTTTATGTTTTTTATGTTTTTTTTTATGTATGTTTGTGTTCTGTCTGAACCTCTGGCGCGGTGTTCGCTCACCCGTAAGTAACTTTATGTTTTTTATGTATGTTTGTGTTCTGTCTGAACCTCTGGCGCGGTGTTGACTCACCCGTAAGTTGATTTATGTTTGTTTGTGTTCTCTTGGTTGAGTAAAGGCTAGAGATGGTGTCTCGATAAAAACACTCATCTTGGGCAGATGTTAACTGCATCCAGCTAAACATCCCCTGCCTTGGGGCTCTTGGTTGAGTAAAGGCTAGAGATGGTGTCTCGATAAAAATACTCATCTTGGGCAGATGTTAACTGCATCCTGCTACTGTCTTGTAAAAGGCCTCCTAGGCAAAGACTTTAGGGGTAAGCAGAAAAATTCTGCTAACCAGCCTCGAACCCCTTCTTCATCTATTAGGCTGGCGTAGATGTAACCTGTGTTACATTGTTTCCTGCCTAGGATGATGAATGCTGGATCTCCTTGACTCTACACATAGAATTTTGCTTATGCCTCTATGATAATGGCTATGCAACTCTTCCTGTTATCTCCATATGAGGGTACAGCTCTAAAACTCAGTTTAATGGTTCTGAGGCCGGCTGGTAGTAAGGTTTCCCGAACTCTGTGGTAGCTCTCAGAGAGGCTGATTCCATCAACAGCTGCAAAATATCAGAGTATTAACAGTGCCATGTTGCGCATGGATGGTGTCCCTGTTAATGCTTTTGGTGTGCATTGTCAAGGCCACATAAGGAGCCCTATGTCACGGCTTAGGGTTAATTAACAGGACTGAGACAACTGCATAGCTCATTGATTAGGAGGCTGTGCTCTATTTATGAATGAGTCAAGTTCTCATTAAACCCAAATCATGACCAAAGTAATCAAAAATTTAAAACCTAAAAAACCATCCCCACCACCTAAATATTTTAATATATCTTTTACAAATATTCGCGGTCTACGAAGCAACTTTCCATCAGTTGAGTCTTACCTCCTGCAAAATTCACCAGACTTGCTTGCACTCAGTGAAACAAATTTAAGTTCTGCAATTCCTTCTTCAGATGTCAGTGTTGATGGGTACTATCCTTTGATTCGTAAAGACTCCAATAGTCACATGCTAGGTTTAGGGGTATACATACGCATTAATTCCCATATTTGTCGTGAAATCAGGTTCGAATCCTTTGACCATTCTTTTATGTGCTTTCGCCTAGCACCTCTTCACTCTATCATCTTTCTCTTTGTTCTTTATCGTTCTCCTTCTTCCCATGATTGCACTCTTTTAGATGTTATCTCTGATCAAATTGACCATGCCCTCTCTCTTTACCCCTCTGCCAATATTGTTGTTGTTGGTGATTTTAATGCCCATCACACTGAATGGCTTGGCTCTAACACCACTGATCCTGCTGGCACTAAAGCCTTTAACTTCTGCGTTTCTCAATCTCTTACTCAGATAGTTAACTTTGTGACTCGTTTTCCTGACAACCCTAATCATTTACCTTCACTCCTTGACTTATGTCTTGTCTCTGACCCTAGCTTATGTTCAGTTTCTCCCTTTTCTCCCTTAGGTGGTTCTGACCATGAAATGATCTCTATAAATCTTTCTTCTCGTACTTCTTTTTTGGCTCACCTTATCATCGCACCACCTACTACTACCCTAAAGCTGACTGGGATTCCTTTCGTGATTTTCTTCGTGATGGTCCTTGGGCTGATGTTTTTTCTCTCTCAGCGCTGACAAATGTGCCTCCTACGTAACCTCCTGGATTCAGGCTGGAATGGAAGCTTTTATTCCTTCTCGTCGGTTTCAAGTCAAGCCTCATTCTACTCCATGGTTTTCTCCTTCTTGTGCGGCTGCTATATCCAATCGTAACCATTTTTTTCATCTTTTTCAAAAGAACAACTCTCTTGAGAACAAACGGCTATTTATTATTGCAAGAAATCGATGTAAAAAGGTGCTTTCTGATGCTAAACTCCATTATTCTCAGTTCACTAAATCTCGCATCTTATCGCAGAAGTTAGGCTCTAAAGACTTTTGGAAAATCTTCAACAGCATTGTTAACAAGGGTAGATCTAACATTCCATCTCTCATTCATGGGACTGATTTTGTTACCTCTCCCAGGGATAAGGCAGAACTGTTTGCAAAGAACTTTTCTTCTAATTCCACTCTTGAATCTTATGGACATTCTCTTCCTTCCATTCCAGTCAAACAGGTTGACCCATTGTTAGACATTCAAATCACTCCGGCTTCTGTTGCTAAAGTCATATCTCAATTAAACTCGTCTACAGCTTGTGGTCCAGACAACATTCCTGTCACAGTCTTGCAGAATTGTTCTCCAGAACTTTCTTCAATTCTCTCTAAACTATTTAACAAGTGTTTGACTGAGTCTTGTTTTCCTGCTTGTTGGAAAATGACATCTGTGGTTCCAATATTCAAAAACTCTGGAGAAAATTCTGACCCCTCCAATTATTGTCCGATCAGTCTTCTTTCTGTTATTAGCAAGGTCTTTGAGTCTTTAATCAACAAATTCCTCACATCTCATCTTGAGTCAAATAAACTGCTGTCAGACAATCAATACGGTTTTCGATCCTCTCGCTCTACGGCCGACTTGCTAACTGCTGTAACTGAAAGATTTTATCGTGCATTAGATGGAGGCGGTGAGGCTAGGGCTATTGCTCTCGACATATCTAAAGCTTTCGACAAAGTTTGGCATGCTGGTCTTCTCCATAAGCTTGCTTCATATGGTGTTTCTGGGAGAGTTTTTGAGATTATCAAATCATTTCTTTCTGACCGGTTTATTAAAGTCATCCTTGAAGGCCAACACTCTTCTTTATTTCCAGTAACTTCTGGGGTTCCCCAAAGTTCCATCCTGGGCCCTGTTTTGTTTCTTATCTACATAAACGATCTTCCTGACAACCTTTCATCTAAAGTAGCTCTTTTTGCTGATGACTCAACTTTATACACCTGTCTTGACAAAAAGTCTTCTCTTTTCGATCGCCTAGAACAAGCAGCTGATCTTGAATCTGATCTCACTTCAGTAATAGATTGGGGTTCACAGTGGCTTGTGAATTTCAACTCTAAAAAAACACAATTGCTTACTGCAAACAACTACCGTAATATGGTCAACATTCCTATATTAATGAATGGCAATCCTCTTACTGAGTCGTCCTCTTTACGTCTTCTTGGATTATCGCTTACTACTGACCTTTCATGGAAACCATATATACAATCGATTGCTAAATTAGCTTCTGCTAAGGTTGCTTCTCTTTATCGTGCTCGCCATTTCCTTACTTCTGATTCCATTCTCTACCTCTACAAATCTCTTATTCGTCCCTGTATGGAATACTGTTGTCATATTTGGGCTGGTTCTTCTAACGATTCACTCTCTCTTCTTGACAAGGTCCAAAAACGCATTGTAAATGTTGTTGGACCTGGACTATCTGCTAAGCTTGAACCTCTTTCCCATCGTCGTAAAGTTGCATCTCTTTCTCTTTTCTACAGATACTATCATGGTCACTGCTCAAAGGAGTTATCATCTCTAGTTCAATCAACTAAAATTCATTCTCGTTTTACTCGTCATTCAGCTAAGTCTCATTCGTTTTCTGTATCTGTCCCTGCATGCTCTAAAAACTTTTATTCATCTAGTTTTTTTCCCCGCACTTCAATTCTTTGGAACTCTCTCCCATCTTCATGTTTTCCTGACTCATACAACCTTCAACTTTTTAAGTCTTCTGTCAACCGTTTCCTTGCTCTATAACTCTGTTCTTTTTTTTTCCTAGTAACTCCCAACTTAATAGTGGTTGCTTGCAGCCTTGTTGGGAGTGAATGCAAATAAAAAAAAAAAAAAAAAAAAGTCACTATGGGGCTCGGTGATAAGACAAACTGATGTCTTCTTCTTGCTCCAGCCATTTGTTTTATTATTTATGTTATTTTATAAATTGTAACTTTCTACGGCAAAATTAAATTAAAAAAAAAAAAAAAAGTAGCCTTATTTCGCCTATTTTTTACTAAAAAATACCTTAGCAACGGTATAGATAAGCTTATCAACGGCTTCTTTACAGCCTTAATAATTAGTACTGTAATAAATATATATATATATATATATATATATATTATATATATATATATATATATATATATATATATATATATATATATATATATATATATATATATATATATATATATATATATATATATGTATATATATATATATATATATATATATATATATATATATATATATATATATATATATATATATATACAGGGGTAGCGGAACATTGGGGGTTTTGTGAGCTTCAGCTCCCTCACTTTTAAAAGTGTGGGTGCTTTTGGTATTATAGCCCCTCCCCCCCCCCCGACTTTTCAAGTCTGTAAAATTATTATTTTCAAAGTTTTTATCTTGTTGTAAATCACGAGTTCGAGCCGCTAGAGGTCAATTAGTATTTTGTATTTAAAATACTAACTTAACGTATTTGCTTCGAATCACGTTTTACAAGCTTCTAGGGAGCAATTAGCGTTTTGTATTTGAAATAATAACTTTATGTGTTTGGTTTGAACAATGTTTTACAATTCACAAAGGAGCTATTAACGGTTGTGAATATTATATAAATCTATATATAAGTACATTTTACATAATTCACAATTCCTAATCGTATGACTAGTATTTCCCTATTCAATACCGAAATTCAATATTCGGTTCCGTCATGACTCGTCCTACGAAGAGTCATGACGGAACCGTCTCTTAAAAAACAACGAAAACACTTATTTCTTACTTTGCACATTACAAGCATTCTTTAAGTCCAACTTTACCAACGGAAGAAGTTATTTAAGAAGGAAACAGCATTGGAAAATCTTTTCCTGCTTCTTTCTGCTGTGAGTGGAATGCCAAAAAAATAGAAATAAATGCTGCCGATTTTTAAGCAACCAAAAAAATGTATGGCAAACAACTTAGATTTTTCAATGAAAAATGGATTATAGATTACCCTTGGATTTATCTATGTTATTCCAAAAAAAAAAGTATTTTGCTATTTTTGCATTGATGCTGTCAAGAAAAATCTGGTATCTTTTTCAAAATGCGGTGAACAAATTTTTCGACAATTGGTTATGACAAATCGGAAAAAGACTGTAGAAAGACTGAGAAAACACGACCTATCATCATTTCATAAGTAGGGACAGGAAAAATTATTTACACTACGTGTAGCAGGTTTAAAAACAATACATTAAATGATAAGTGAAATGCATGATAAGCAATGCGATGAGCATAACGAGTGCCTAATTCGTGTAATCTCTACATTAAATTGTGTTACTCAACAAGGCTTATCGACAGAATGATGAAATTCAGGCAATCTTAATCAGTTACTTTTAATGAGAAGTGAAGATTATCCGTTTCTATCGAGCTGGCTGTCAAACAGTAAGTACATGTCTCATGATTTTGTTAACGATAGAATTAATGCCAAATTGGGTGCTAAGAAATGCACTTAGTGCTATTAAATGTTCAAAAAATAAACAAAAACTTTACAATGAATTTTTAAAAAACAGAATTGAAGTTAATAAAAAAAAGCTACAAAAAATATAAACGCTTTTACGAAAATCTTCTCAAGAAAGCTAAAAAAAATATTTTAGTAAAGAAATTATAAAAAACAAATTCGATGTGAAAAAAACATGGGATGTAATTAACGATAAAATGGGAAGAAAGAAAATTAATACGGCTATACTACCTCAAAGAATAAATATCAATAAAACTGATACTTATTGTCCATCAACAAATCTTGAATGAGTTAAATAAATACTTTACAAACATTGGCCCTTGCAAAAACAATCATAATTATACCAAACTAGCAGTAAGCAACCCGTAATACGCGTTGTTAGTAAATAAAATTAAAAAAAAAAACCGCGTATAGAAAAGCCTAGAAACTACTTTAAAATAGAAAAGCCTAGAAAATGACGTAACTCGACTAATATTAAATTAGCGTATTCATGTTATCAAATTCTTTTCAAAAATATCTTAAATCTTTAAATTGAGCAGCCGTGGCGCAGAGGTTAGAGTCCTGGCTCAGAATCCAAAGGTCCCAGGTTCGACGCCAGCTCTAGCCCAACAAGCGATATTGATACGGAAGGAGGCGTGAACTTCCTGTTAAATGCTCTTCCGCGGTGTTCTATGATAAGAACGTAATAGGCTGTTCACACGAGGGTACATTTGATGGAACATTCCGTGGAACATGGAACATGAACAAATATCCTCTCGTGTGAACGCAAATGGAACAAAAATTTAAGGAACATTTGAGGAACTTTTGTACCGTCCCGCCAACCCAGAACAAATAAATGTTCCGGTGTAGTATGAGATTTTTACTCCCATTATTTTTTTACTCCCCTAAAAAAATTTTATATGAAATTTGTGCCGCGGAGTAAAAAATGCGTATGAAATTTTTACTCCCTTTATGAGATTTTTACTCTCATTAGATATTTTTACCGTTATGTTAATATAGTGCTTAATTAATATATTTTATAAAAGTTAAGCTTTTAATAAAATTTTTTAACTTAATTTATTTTCTACATTTTAGTGGGAGTAAAATTTGTTATATTATTTTAAATAAACGGTGAAAATATAAATTTTACAGATTATCTTTTTTAAACTTAAAGATCATAGAATATGCAAGTACTTGTTTGATCAAAATGTGTACTTGTTTTATTAAAAAATGAAGGGGAATATCCAAAATTGTTTTATTTTACTATTAGGCTATGGTACTTGTTGCAAACTTGTTAGAAAAGGAGTTTTCTAAACAACAAGTTTACCTTGCTAACCTGCAGAATCTGAAAATCGCAGCTTTTTATTTTTTTCAAACGTTTTTTATTTAACAATTCACATCTGCAAAAAAAAAAAGAAAAATTTATCGTAGGTTACCCTATGTATCAGATAGGGTTAAGATTTTTTTTTTAATTAAACACATATTGTTATATAGGTTTTTTTCTGGATTCTTTGCTTTTGCTTTACTAATGTGGAATCAGTCAGGCATATGAAAAAGTATTGCCATCAAATTTAAAAAGACAAACATTTTTATTCCTTCTCCTACATACCGTTGTAAATTCGCTTATTTTTACGTTTTTAAAACATTTGTTTACAGACTTAAAATAAAAATATATTTAAAAAATGTCTAAAATTTATGAAAAGAAGATAATTTATAAATTATTTTTTTTTGATAATATTTTACAACAGTACAACATTAAAGTGACTTGCAGTTGAATTGTCAAGGAATATAGCATGTTCACTAAGTTGTGTAAGTGTTAAACTACATGGGTAAGTCAGCCATTTCAACTTCTCTCCATATTTGCTATATACTTTTATATCAATACCCATGAACGAGGCACACCCAACTATTTCTGCATCAGTTGCCCAAGTTGTGTTATCACTCATACCACTTTCATTTAGATACGTTATTATTGATTGATTCATATATAAAGTCATTTCATTATTAATATGAGCACACATATGTTTAACAACTTTTTCTCTTATAATTTCATAACTGCATTCACTGCCTGTAATGATATACGATATTGCCCTCAAAAAGCAATTACCATCGCCTATGGTTTTGTGAATTAGTTTCGGACGCGAAAGTAGATTAATATCTGCAATAAAAATATTTTTGGTAATACCAATTCCAAATTTTTCAGAAATAGAAGTTCTCATTTCAATAGTTGCATATTTTCCGATCTTATCATTAGAAATTTGCATATTAATTTCATCAAATGTGATTTCTTGTTCATCATTAGTTATTTTTTCATTATATAAACATAACTTTGTCAAGTTGTACTTTGTTTTCAAAATTTGACCCTTTAGATTTTTCAAAGAGCAGTTATTTGTGCTAGAAATAGAAGTTACAATGTATGGTCCAGTCCAAGGCTTTACAAGTTTACCACCTTTTCTATTATCACGTCTGCTATTTCTTAGTAACACTTTTTTATATGCTAATTTCATTATTTGGTGCAATTCTCTTGTCGTAATCATGTTTTTGTCTTTTTTGAGATTTTTCAATATTTTTATAAGCATCGTCAAAAATTTTATTCTTCATTTTATTCATTGCATGAAAGGTATCTGAAACTATTTTTTTGTTAGAGAAATCATCATTGCTAAGAGCGTTACTATCATTAAAGTCAATTAAATTGCAATCTATATCAATAGGAAGAACTGCTTCCCTTTGGTAAAGCAATGCAAACGGTGAAAACCCAGTAGATTTGTGCTTTCTAACTCTTAAAGAAAACAAAACACTATCAATAATGTATGGCCATTCCAAAGCAGCCTCATCAAGCACTTCTACTAATATACGTTTAATTGTTTGATTTTGTTTCTCTACTAATCCATTAGCTTGAGGATGATATGCACTTGTAATTCTTTGAATTGTTCCTGTTTTTGAGTAAAGTTCTTTAGAAATTTCATTTACAAACTCACGATCTTGGTCATTTATTTGAATTTCAAAACAGCCATGTCGACAAATCTGTTTATACAAAAAAAAAAGCCACAGCTTTAGCAGTTTTATCGGTAAGTGCTTCTGCTTCAACCCATTTACTGAAGTAGTCCATTAATACAACCAGATATTTGCAACCGTTAACTTCTGGTAGCTGTGTTAAATCGATTCCTACCTGCTTCATATTGCCTTTAGGAATTGAAATATTTTGCAGCAATGGTTTCGACTGAAGTTTTCTGTTCTTTGACTTTTGGCATTGGTCACATTTGGAAACATAAGTTGTAATATCTTTTATCATTCCATATTAGAAAAATCTACTTTGAATGTGATAGGTTGTGTTATTAATACCTGTATGACCAGATAAAGCTTTAGACTCAACAGAGACATCGTTTCCTTCATGAACAAACTTTATTATGCTTTGTTGTTCATCTCTACTCCAAATAACTTTTCTCTATAAAAAAAAGAAGCTGTAAACCATCAGTATAATGAGAATCAAAACTAAATTAATTTTCATTATTTATTAAATAAATTATTTGTAAATATTCGTGTTTATTTAGTGACTAGATTCTAGTTGCAAAATGGCAAAACTATTAAAACATTTTGAAATAATAGCATACCTTTGCATTATTATTAACTATAAATGGCTTAGTTTGTCTTCTAAAATTGGCTTTATCGCCTTTATTTAAAACTTCTTTTGGATATATTTGGTATTTTAAGTAACTAAAAATGTCTGCAAATCTAGAGTGCATGTTTTATTGATATGCAATTCCGCTAATAACAACTTGAGAGTAAAAATAAAATAGTGAGAGTAAAAATCTCATATGCTTTTTTTTACTCCGCGGTAAAAACTTCATGCGATATTTTTACTGGGGAGTAGTGTTCGGCACAAATTCAAATAGTTTGATCAAATATGCGTCAAATGTTTGAAATGGCCAAATTCAAATCTTCCTATTTTGAATTTAGATCAAATTCAAATCTTTCCAAGATTTGATGTATATTTGAACGTTATTTAACTTATTTCATTTATTAATTTTAGTTATCTGAATCTATAAATTTTATTCATATTACAGCATTTGTTACTATTTCTCACACATTACAGCTTCTTTTATTCTTTTTAATCCAACCAAGACTTCAAGCACTGGCAAGCTTGAATGGTATCTGCAGAGAGAAGATTTCTTTTGTCAGTAATAAGATTTTTTCCTAATGAGAAGAGCCATTCCGGAAACCACTGCAAAGACCCCGGAATAAAGTGATATATATGTTTGCAGGCCTGTAAAATTTGGCGTTTTTTTTTCAAACGCAAAAATTGAGAACAAAGTGAATATTTGAAAATCAAATCCAAATCCTCCAGATATTTGTCAAATCAAATTCAAATCTATCCCCTCAAAGAACAGTTCAAATTCAAATCTTTAAAGGTTTGACGTATATTTGATTTTGCCGAACACTACTGGGGAGTAAAAAAAACACGGGAGTAAAAATCTCATACTACACCGGAACATATATTTGGTTTTGTATCAAAAATGGTGCCTATTTTCAACTATTTTTAAAATAAGCGTATGCATATAAGCTAAATGATTCAATAAAAATGCATTGCAAGATGCAAATTTATTGTGAAAGTAACTCAAACTATTTTTTTTTACAAAGTTGTTGACATCTTAACCAGAGTTTTTAGTCCTTGATCTCTGCATTGTCCTAGGTCTTGGTCATATATCAAGACAAGATTATCGATATACTATTTGCCTTTCAACATGTTGCCTTGAAACTTTTAGTTTTTGCCTTCCATCTTTTTTATTGAATTCAAAGTATTTCTTCGAATATAATTTCATATCTTTATTCATTGAGTAAAAACTTGTGGTAATTTCATGCAACCAATGAAATTCCGATCCCACTCGTGTGGGATCAATCACGAGTAGACCAGATGGTGGGCAATTATTTAAAAACAATTATTTGACCATCACAAATTTCAAGTTATTTTTAACAATATTTAAAATTTGTATAAATAGAATAGAAATTTAGTTATTAGTGTATTATTATTTTAAAAAGAAGTTATATATGTGTGTTTAAAAACGTAATCTTAAAATATAACATTACAAAGACAGTAGTATTCTTATTAAGATCAGTTTTAATTTGAATTAACAAGAAGTATAATTCAAGGTAACATTTAACTTGCGTTAAGAAAGTTTAATTTTCATTGTTTAGTAGTTTTTATTTAATTATATTCATTGCAAGCATTGCTATTAATGCATTTTTAATAAACTTATAGTAGTTTTATTTATAAAATTCAACTTTGAACTAATAAGCAGAGTTGTTTATCATTGCCCTTGCCAACAGTGATAATAATAATGAAAATAATAATTATTATTATAATAATTATAATAATAGTAATAACAATAACAACAATAACAATTGTTAATATTATTATCATTATTATCATCTTTGTTATTATTATTTGTATTAATATTATTAATGATATTATTATTGGTATATATTGTTATATATGAGCTTTGTCATATATTTTATTTATATGTCATATATATTTTATTATATTAGCTTTGTCTTATCTTGTTATTTTAATTTGTGAACATTACCATTAGTATTTTCCTCATAAATATTCTGTATTTACTTAATATTAGTTAATTTACTGTTTGTGAATAATTGTGAAAGTAAGGCCTTTATTCAGAATATATATTATTGATTGACTGTATTGATATGACTGTACCTAATATCTTTGCCACAATGTACTACAATTATTGACATTTAAAAATAAAAATAAACAATAGTGTTGAAAGATCAATGTTATTAAATAACAAAATTATCACATTGCATGGAAAAGTAAAAAAAAGTAAAAGTACCATCTGAAAGTTTCTGTTCTCTTGGCTACCAGTTTTTGGCAATTTATTAAATTATTTAGTAAGCCCATAACATTATTAAATAATTTTAAGCCCATAACATTTATAGCAATTATGAAGTTTAACCTTTAATTTTATTATTAACTATTTCTCTTCTTTTTGTTGTTATTGTTGCAAGATTCAATGTACTTATCCTTTTTAGTAGATAAAACTTTAATTTTACAATGTCTCAGCATTCAGAAAAAGAGTGTATTGACGCAAGCACAACAAATATTGGTCTTTGCACATCTCCTTTAAATAAATTTGTATGGAATATGGCTAACACAAGAGTATTATTAGATTTATGGAAAGATAAGCATGTAATGTAAGCATAAACATCTGCAAGAAGAAACACAAATATTTACAAACAAATGGCAGCTGAATTTTCAAACACATTTAATATCATACCTCCGTTAACTGGATATCAAATTCAATCTAAAATTAGTAATTTGAGGAAGCAATTTAGGTATGTACATATTCTACATTTAGTGTTTGATACCTTACTGAAATACTGAAAGTATTTTACAAAACTAACCATGTGTAATAATATCTAATTGCAATTTAGTTTGTAACTGAGTGTTATATTAAAAATTACTTAAATCTTATTCAGTATTAAAGATTTACAGCTCGTTGATAATTATTTTGTTAATAATTCGTTATTTTATTATTCGTTAATAATTCTTTAATTTTGTTAATAATTATTTCGTTAATAATAATTTGTCCATTTAAAGTTATTTGATTAATGTTATACGGTGTTAATGATGTACTTATATTTATGTATATTTTTCATAGACGAGAAAAACTTAAGGTTGGTTCATCGAGAGGAGCTTTTAGTAAATGGTGGCCTTACGATATTGTTGCCAAAATAATAGGTGGTGAAGCTTCCCTTGATAATGACCTTTTATCTCAAAATCAAAACTTTTCTACTCAAGATTTTCAAGATAGTCAGGTAAGTTTAGTATTATTTATTGTTGTATATTTTAAAGTGCTATATATTTTTTAAAGTAATATAAACAAGCGTCTTAACTATTTCTACAAAATAAGGTTTAAGAGGTTCTTAGTTTTGCAACATTTGGGAGACTTAAAACATAAAGATCAAAAACATATAATATAAAGTTTTTGAATTATAAAAGGGATCTTTTAATATTGGCTAGATCAATTTGTAAAATGCTATTGTCTAAATAGATCCTTTGTGTTTAGGGAAGGAAGGGAGTAAAATGACTTCAAGTCAAGTCTTTCAAAGTCAAGAGATAAATTTTGATTGAAACATGATTTATAATCATTTCTCAAATCTGTAATTTTTTTAATGTATGTATTTTATTTACAGATTGCCAGAATGGAAGATAGCAAGGGGACTGTCAGTATTTTAAATATTGAAGCTTTGGATGATACAAGTGATGTGCAATCAATTTTCACAATTATTGATGAGGAACTAACTCAACCTACATCTGGCTGCAATAAACGAAGGAACTCTGATGAAAAAATTTTGAATAAAATAGCAAAAACTGAACCGGTGAGAAAAAATAAAAAAACAAATTTTTCATCTGAATATTTAAAAATAGCAAATAGAAATCTAGATGTTCAAATCCGTTCACAAGAGCTACGAATCAGAGAGGTTGTTGCTTTAGAGCGTATTTGCGATGCAATTGAAAATGCATCTAAAGCCCAAGTAGATGTGTCTAAAGCCCAAGTAGAATATTATAAATTTTTAATAAAAAAATAAGGTGTTCTATTAGTCAAGATATCTTTTTAGTAATTATGTTAAAGTTGAAAGGTCAGTATTTTTTTAACAGTATACCTTGTTTACAATTCTATGCAATATATATTTCATAAGGTTTTTCAATGTTTTAACTAAAGAGATGGTTAGTGAAATATTGTACAAGCTTGTAGATGAAGCTCTAGTTATATATATTTTTTCATGTTACCATATTACTATTATCAAAGGAATTTTTACTTTTTTTTTTTTTTCAGCCAATCGTTATCGCAATAATTTAGACCTTCCTATATTTATGAACGGTAATGTACTCGATGAGTCTCCTACCCTTCATCTTCTAGGATTAACTCTTCTGATCTTTCTTGAAAACCTTATATCAAATCTGTTGCAAAATTAGCATCTGCTAAAGTCGCTCCTCTTTATCGAGCTCGTCACTTTCTTACTCTAGATTCTATTCTCTATCTCTATAAATCTTAAATCCGGCCTTGTATGGAATACTGTTGCCATATCTGGGGTGGATCTTTTAATGATGCTCTTTCTCTTTTAGACAAGGTACAAAAATGCATTGTAAACATAGTTGGACCAAACTCTTGCAACCAACCTTCAACCTCTGTCACATCCTTGTAATGTTGCTTCTCTTTCTCTTTTCTACAAATACTATAACGGGCACTGCTCTAAAGAGCTAGCGTCTCTTGTGCCATCTACAAAAATTCATTCTCGTGTTACTCGTCATTCAATTAAGTCTCATCCTTTTTCTGTTACTGTTCCTAAGTGCTCCAAAAACTCTTATTCGTCTAGTTTTTTTCCTTGAACATCAGTTCTTTGGAATTCGCTTCCTTCATCTTGCTTTCCTGATTCATATACTTTGCAATCTTTTAAATCATCTGTCAATCGTTATCTTGCTCTACAATCTTCGTCTTTTCTCTTCCAGTAACTTCTAACACTAATAAGTGGTTGCTTGAAGCCTTGTTGAAAGCGAAGATGTTGAAAAAAAAAAAAAAAAAATTAAAAAAAAAATATTTTGTGATTTCAAGCATTAAAATGCATATCTGGTGGTATTTTTTAAATTTGTCATGTTATTTTATAAATACCTTTTTTTGCATCTCTATGCTATATATATTTAGTATTTTTACCAAATAATTTTTTTTTGCGATATGAAGCAAGCCTGTAGATAAATTATAGTGATATGTTTTTTGCCAACGTGTTTTGTTTTTAATTTATACAAATTGCATTACATGTTCCATTTTTGTTTTTGTTAACAGATCATGCTGTATCAATTCTAACAAAATGGTTTTTAAAAATGTGCTTTAATTTCCCTTGAATTGTAGTATAATAAGTATTATATTTATTTAATATATTTATATAGTTTTAATAGCTTTTTAGGGAGACATCTGTAAAGGAAAAAGCTATTATTTTTAAAAATGTGCTTTAATTTCCCTTGAATTGTAGTATAATAAGTATTATATTTATTTAATATATTTATATAGTTTTAATAGCTTTTTAGGGAGACATCTGTAAAGGAAAAAGCTATTGGAAAAACATGGAAAGCATTTTGGATGTACTTCGATCAAGAAGTAGAACATTAATCAATGATGAATCAATCACCCACCCATTTTCATATTTAGATTTAGCTTCCTTTAAGTTAAATCAACAAGGGTATCTGATTGAAAGAAAAGTTTAGGTTAGGCCAAAAAGTTCTCAATGGTTTAATGAGATTTTTACTCAAATGGAGGAATGTGAATTTAAAGAGCATTTTCGAGTAAATCGTAACACATTTAATTTCCTAGTTAATAAATTGCACCCACATTTAGGCAAAACTACCACAACTATGCGAGAACCTATTTCAGTAGTAAAACGTGTTGCAGTTGTATTACATTATTTAGCTTCATGTGAAGAGTATTGTGTTGTGTCTAGCCTTTTTGGCATAGGAAAGTCAACAGTAAATTTAATTGTTCATGAATTTATTAATGCTGTTAATGACATTTTGCTCCCTAAATATGTTAAATTTCCATTGTCAGTGGAAAATTTAAATAAACATAGTAGAGATTTCGAAGCTATTCTTGGTTTTCCACAATGCGTTGGAGCTGTTGATGGATGATACATCCCTATTTCAGCCCCTAAAGATCAAGCAATTTCTTATTATAATTATGAAAGGTGGTTTTCCATTGTACTTTTTGCCGTTGTAGACTGTCGATACCGTTTCATTTATACAAGTGTTGGATCCCCTGGTAGAAATAATGACAGCTATATTTTGCAGAATTCTTCTTTGAATGCCAATTTAGAATCAAATCTATTTGATAAATGTTGTAAAGAGCTGGGCAATTCTCTTGTTCCGCTATGTTTCATAGGTGATTCAGCATTTCCTTTAACGCGTCATTTGTTAAAAAATTATCCTTAAAATTTGGAGCTCAGTGAAATTCAAAAAAATTTCAATAAAATACTTTGCGGGGCTAGAAGAGTAGTTGAGAATGCTTTTGGGTGCGTTAAAGCTCGATTCCGTGTAATTTGAAAACGTATGGAATGCGATATTAACTTTGCTACAAGAATTGTTAATGCTTGCGTCACTCTTCACAACATTTGTGAATATTATGACGATATTATTATAATAGAATGGCTTATGCATCATCATGATGACAGTCTAGCTCAACCCAATACAGTTTCTACAACTGGGAACAATGGACCAGGAAAAAATGTTCGTGACTCAATTGCTAAATACCTTTATGAAAGGGACAAGTAAAGTAGTAATAATATTATTTATTATTTAAAGCTTTAGCGGTAATATGGTTATGTATTTAGTAGTTTTGAGCTAAACTTACTTTCCTTGAGGTTATCAAATGTGTCTAAATAAATAAATATTAAATATGTATGAACACAAAATGAGATTAGTTTTAACTGGTCGTGGGTAACTTATTAATGTATAATATGTTTATTCGGTACTATACCACTGATGAACTACTATTCTGTGTCGTCAAAAGCGACTAAAGGAGATATGACCTATCTGTAAAAGCCAAGAAACAGGATAACAAAATTCCAGCGTCATCTTTTGTATGGCGGGTATTTTGGGTTGGGTTTCTATTGTCTAACTCTGAGCTAGGTGAACCCTCAGCTTTGTTTGCATTTAGTTTTACCTCTCATAAATGAATAAATATTACAAATTAATAAATTATATTAACAATGTGTATTTGAGAAACTGTTTTTCACTAATTTTTATTCGAGTTTTACTTACCGTTTTTTTACTCGTTTTTTCTTTTATGTACCGTCAAGCCAATTTTACATGTGAACGCTACAAGTAATATTTTGTGGAACATTTTGTTCCAGGAACATTTGTTCCGGAATAATGTTCCGCCGAACATCGCTTGTGTGAACATGGTATAAGGACTTCTGGGAGCACCTAAATACATACAAAAAAAAAAAAAAAATGGCGCGACACTGATAGATCGCGACTTTTCTCATGAAGAGTATGAAATTGCTTTTTCTTTTTTAAGAAAGAATAAATCACCTGGTTTCGATGACGTTTCTAGCAATATAGTTATATAACTATATTGTTGTAAGTTATATAACTATATATAATAATTATTTCAAACAAAAAATACATCTCCAAACCTTTGTTCCATATTATAGAACTTTAAGAAAAGAAGGAATTTTTCCTGAAGCATTTAAGTTAGCAAAAGTATGTCCAGTTAACAAAAATAATGATTAATCTGAAATCTCAGTATTTTCTGTATTTTCAAAAAAGCATTGTAATTTATAATAAAATCTTTAACCATTTTAATGAAAATAATTTATTTTACACAAAACAGTTTGGTTTTCGGGAAAAAACATTCAACAGAACACGCAATAATTGAAATAGTAGACCAAATTACTAAAGGGTTTGAAAATAATAGCTTTACTCTAGCATTATTTATTGACCTATCAAAAGCATTTGATACGGTTGATCACCTCATTTTTTTAGAAAAAATAAAACATTACGTAGTGATAAGTAAAACATACGATTGGCTAAAAAGCTAGCTCGCTGAAAGAAAACAATATATTATTAGTAAAGAATAAGGACAATTTAAAGTTTTATGTGGAGTTCCACAAGGGTCAATTCTTGGTCAGTTACTTTTCTTGATTTATGTAAATTATTCAAATAACGCATCAGCAAAGCTTAACGCAATAATGTTTGCTGACGACACAAATCTCTTTCTTTTATTAATCAACTGTATTCTGACATGAACTTTGAATTAAAGAATGCCAATAGATGGTTTAAGGCTAATAACCTTTCACTCAATATAGACAAAACAAAATCTACTTTATTTCATAAAAAATCACAAGATTAAAAACTTCCTTTAAAATTACTCGGTTTGATGTTAAATGATGCACAAAATAATAAAAACGATTCAATAAAATTATTCGGAATTCTTATAGTATAGATTGCAGCTGTAACTAACTAATACATAGCTACTATACTTTATTTTTTCCTGATAACTATAAAAAATACCTTCACGTAACAATAAAAGATACCGTTTGGTAACAATAAAAGAAACTCCCTGCTCATAAATATTGAATGAGAGAGCGCATTTAATGTTACTTTATTGTAATTAAACTATTTAAGTGATTGCTTCAAGACTTATTTAAATGTCTTAAAATGACTGGCCAAACAAATCTGCTGTTAAGTCTGAACCTATGTTATGATAATATGGTGTTTGTATTTACCATTTGAAATAAATGTGATTATTTTCTGCTTTACAAGCAAAATGGCTATGAGTATGAATGTAAATTGAAATATGAAAATGAATATAAATTAATCTTATGTTTATTTAGCTTGCTATTTAGGGAGTTTTAAAGTCTAGGAAACAAACCAACTTGCTTTCCTTTTTTTTACTGCTTTTATTCATTTAAGTAACTTCATTGGCCTAAAGACATTTTATAATCGACAAGAGGACAATGGATAAGATGAATAGCATTTAAAAGATTTTTTCGCATTTGAGTATTGCAATACTAAAATACTTAAAATCAATGATATAACATGTTTCTCTTAAAACCTTATGGTAAAAGTCAGAAAAAACAAAAACATCTTAACCCGAGAAGTCAAACCAACAAGTATTATATTTAAATTTAAAGTATTAGATTCTATATAAATTTATGTATGATGGCGTATTTACCTCATTGCAATACCACTTTGTAAACAACATATGTTGGTACGGCATCCTTAGCATTGCCATAAAACATGAGACTTTGATTTCCAAAAATTAATGACACGTTTATGATGTTTACGTTGGAACAAAGCTAAGGTTAACAGTTTTATCATAATTCCATGTATTCTCTGATGAATAACAATTTTTTTTGATAAATACATAAAATAGCCATCAAACGAAATAAAGCGAAAATAGTTTGAACTTATTTACGCTCTCTTGTGCTTCATGTTGCTTGCGCTTCAAGTTGCATCTTAATGTGAGATTTTTATGCCTTTTCACAACAAAATTGCAATTAATAGTCACATCTAATAAAATTAATTTGATTATAAGATTCTTTTATCGTAACATAACTATGCACCGTAAATTATAAGCATACAAAGAAAAACTAAGTTCAGATACCTTTAAACCATAAATATTTTCTCATGTAAAGATTGACTATTAACCATGCAGTTTTTTTTATTATTATTTAATTTTAAATATCGATTAGTCCGAGTAGTTTTAATATTGACGCATAGATCTTGAAATGTATAGGTTTTTTTATATATATATGGGCAATTCCACGCTCAAGTGAGTTATTTTGATTCGAGGTGTAGTGATAAGGCAAATACTGTCTTTTTTTAGCCCGGTCATGTAGATTTTATTTATATAACACAGCATTGTATTCTTTTTTTTAATGACAAATAAAAATGATAAATAAATAATTGATCAAATGAATAAATATGGTAGCTAAACTACATTTTGATAAAAGTGTAGAACTGTCCCCGTAAGTAAAGATAACTAATCTGATTTAATATATATAAATAAATAGCTATTATAAATTTTTGAATAATTTCACGCAGAATAATAACTACTTAATTTAATTTAAAATGTGAGTTTATGTAGGTTAAATATTTGGCTTGAATTATTCAACTGAAAACAACAGATTTTTTTCAATTATTATTATTATTTTAGGTGCCACAAGAAATCCTTACGGTCTTAACACAGAGCTCCGCGGAAAAGGATTTTGAAAGGAAGTTTAAAGAAGGACCTTACCGGTGTATTAAACTTGCCCAGAGGTGGCGTCGAACCACGGATCTCTAGTTTCTGAGGCAAGCGTGCTTGCCTCAGCAACTAGAGAAACTAGAGATCCGTGGGATGAGTCATAAATATAAAAATATTTAACCTGTGCGGCCGCGACGCATTGGTTAAAGCGCTTGCTATAGAAGCAATAGATCCTATTCGCGTCACGGTAAGGAAGCAAGCGTGAACTTCCTGGTTAAATGCACATCCGCGGTGCTCTGTGACAAGACCGATAAGTCTTTTTGGGGGAACCTTAATAAAAAAAGAAAAAAAAATCTGTTAAAATAAAAAAATACATATCTAAAAATGCGGTATTACAAAAATCAAAATGTCCCGTAAGTAACGGTGGAATTACCGATGTAGGCAGCTATGTTTTTTTCTTTTTAGCAGTTATTAAAGTGCTCCCAGAAGTCCTTACGGTCTTATGACAGAGAACCGCAGAATAGTATTTAATTAGGAAGTTTATGCCTCCTTCCTTCCTACCTCAGGCCTTCTGGTTGTGAGCCAGAAATCTAACCACTGCGCTACAGCCGTGTTAAAGTTTACGGACGTGTTCAAATCAAAAACACAAAAACTTAACTTTCTTTACTCATTTCATTGTTCTTTATTACAAAATATTTATTTGTAATGTATTATTATATTAGATAATCTGTTTGACTGATTTTATGCAAATTTTATATTTTTTAGAGTTGAAGCGCACTTTATTAAAGTTAATTTAAATTTATTATTTATTTATATTATTAGAAAATTTCTTTATTAGAGTTAAAGCGCACTGCAGAGGATGACTTTTACCTGGGCCAATTTATATATTGTGACATCTATTTTCTTTCCATAATTGCAAAACCGTTAAAAATCAATGGACTTCCATTAACATGATTATCCTGTAAACATTAAAAGGAAAACTAAAGAGTATTGATTCCAAATTAATTTGATACATCTTCAAATGCAGTTGGCAATGTCAATGTAAAAGTACATACCGTTTTATGAAAACGGATTTTAGGCGCTATTTTTAAAGTGTTATTTGCGACAAAATAAAAAAATATTCTAAATATAATTGTCAAATATATATATATATATATATATATATATATATATATATATATATATATATATATATATATATATATATATATATATATATACTAAGTGGTCGTCTGCGTGACAATTTATGGACGACCGCTAAATCAATAATATAACAAATAAAAAAACTTTTTATAAAACCACGTTTTTGTAATGAACTAAAAAGTAGAAAATAATTTTCTCTTGTGGCTATAGAAATTTTTGAAAATTAAGTCGATAGTAAGTGACATGAAAACTTTTGATTACGAACTCTTAATAATTACGATAATATTTGTAAAATTTTAAACCAAAAACGTGGTGCGCATCTTGTCACTTTAAATGATCATCATCGTCCTTAATTACTTTAACTATTGCTTCCTTCTTCTGTTCTTTTTTTTTCATTAAATGCGCACCACGTTTTTCGTTTAAAATTTTACAAATATTATCGTAATTATTAAGAGTTCATAATCAAAAGTTTTCATGTCACTTACTATCGACTCAATTAATTTTCAAAAATTTCTATAGCCACAAGAGAAAATTATTTTCTACTTTTTAGTTCATTACAAAAACGTGGTTTTATAAAAAGTTTTTTTTTTTGGTATATTATTTTCTTCTTTTTAGTTTTTGATGGGTGGAATTTTATATTTTGTAAACAACTGATTTTGTTTTTATGCTGCGGTCCATTTAAAATCACAGCGACAGTTAAATTTGGTTTTTTTGTTCGAAAATTTTTTATTTAAAGCGACGCGTCAAATTGCGGCGACGCCTCCAAAAGTTTCGCCATAATAAATTTTATTTTGCTGAAATTGTTCAAGAAACTCGGCAAATCATGGTAAAAGAAGTATAATATTGCATTGTCATCGGGTTCTGAGCAATAGTAAAAGTTTCAGAGCTCTAGCTAATCGAAAAGTGGGTTAAAATTGAGTTGCAAAATTCCACCCGGACAAACAAACAAAAAAGCGAGCTAATAAAAACATGGTAAAAATGTAGCGACATGCAGTACAACAGTGGTCAAGAATTTTTTTTCTCGTGGTCAAAAGTACTAAAAAAAATCTAAGCATTTTTTTATCATATACTCAAAACTGTAGCCTATTATTTCTTAGACATATAAAAAACATCATATCTTATATTAAAAAAAAAATTCTTAACTTCTTTAATAAAACAAATATCTTAACTTTAATTGGGTTTTTCTTTAAAACGCCTTAAAAGTTCTTATAAAACGTTTAAAAAGTAATCAAATTTGAACCCAAAAATATATCATAAAAGATACGCGGTCGCACCTGTTATTTTTCTTGAACAATTAATAAACTATCGTTTAGTAAACGCAAAAAATATACTATGAAACAATTTTTTGGAAGTATTTAAAAAAAGAGTTCAAATTTTGAAAAAATATCTTTATATTATATATAGTATGAATAAACTCAATATAGTTAATCACATATTTTTTATTATATTATTAATATGTTTAGTATGAAACTTTTTAAAAAATTTATGAAACTTTTGAGGACAACTGTTTTTGAAAAACATTTTTATAGCCATTTATGAAAGGTTGTAGCAAGCTTGCCTTTATATCTACTAATCAAACTGAGTTTTGATTGAAGGACCTATGTTGCAAAAAAAAAAAACAAAAAAAAAAACGAATTTTTTATTTAAACAATTATTAGCCATTTTGAAACTTTAAAAAAATCTTGTTTAGTCAAAGTCAATCCCAGGCCTAAAACCATTCTTGGTGAGAGATTTCAATTAGAAAACTATTAATTTAAAGTGTTTAATGGCAAAAACAGATTCCCGCCAAAAAACAAAAACTATCCACTTTAAATTATTTGATTTTACTAACCTTTATACATAATAAATTTGGGAATATTTTAGCTGAAAAACGCAAACGAAGGTTGTTTAAAATTAATTAAGTGATTATCTTAAAAATTAATAAATTATAAAACTATTACAACAGGGGAAATAGATTTTAAAATTATAAAAAGACATTTACAAATGTTAAGAATGAAAAACGCACATTAAACCTCTGCGTAATATTGAACTTTTTTTTTCTGTGCAGTTCAAAAGAAAAAACATAAAAAAACTAAAAATGAAGGCAACGTTAATATAAGCGGCAAAAAACATACTTTATAATACTTTAGTGTATGAAGTTAAAAAAATAATAATTTTTGTTGGGAATAATTAAAATTGTGATTTAAAAAAAAAAAAAAAATTTTACCACATAATAAAAACTATTATATTTTAAAAATCAACTTCATTAAAAGTTTTTAGTATTATCAAAGTTCTTAAATTTTTGACTTGATACACTAAACTACTTAAAGCACGCAATATTTTGTCAAAAAACTAATTTTTACAAACTTGTAGGTATATCATCAGATGGTTTTGAAATTGGTTCTACAAAGTCTTTGATTTGGCGACGAGCTAAACGTAAATACTGTTGTTGTCTGTAATATATTTGAATTACACCCTTAATCAGTATGAAAGTTGCACCACCCTGCAAATGAAAAATTTAAAATGCATTTTAATGATTAAAACTCTGCTCTATCAAAATATAACAAATAAAGAATCAAAATACTCACTAAAATGACTCTTTTAAGAGGTGATTCCACCTTTGGGAATAAATAATTCCCGAATGCTGTTGCGAAAGTTGGAAGAGTGAAAGCACCACACAAAACTCGAGTAGAGCTATTTAAATCATTTTGTGACGTATCTTCTGGTTGTCTTAATGGTCTATTTTCTGAATCATATTCACCGAAAAACTTTCTCAAAATCCAACAACTTTGAGAATTTTTTCTCCACAAATTTAAAATATAATCTTCCCACCTAATCATTTTTGCTAGAATCAATCCGAATGGGATAACAGGAAGCCCAACTAGCAGAAATAAAGGATCTGCTTTCTCTAGCATCTCAAAGCCTTGCTTATGACCCATAACTTGCATAACTGATATTGCACCAAAGGTTACTGCAGACCAATATAATGAACCAATTACACCTCCCGCAGCTACAACATTAGATAGTTTATTAATCATTTTGTCACCACTATCTATAAGAAGAAGAAGTGGTCCTAAAGCTGGATAGTCTATTGTATATTCAGTATTGCATTGAGGACAAAAAACACGAACAGTGGGGTTTCCGCGTTGTTTTTCATCAAACCATCGCTGGAGGCATGAATCATGAACCCATTTTGTTGTTCCACGACACCTACATGGTCGACTCCACAAAGCACTTGTATCATCATCTTCTGTTCCAAAACAAACCCAACATGTTCGCCTTGAAAATAATTACAAGAATTTATAAAAATCATTTAGCCATTTATTTTCATAAAATTTTTATTATCAAAAAATAAAAAAAAAAAGTTTTCAAAGGAATTTCTTTACAAAAGAACTTAAAATAATTGAGTTTTAAAAAGTGCTTCAAGACAGTTATTAAATTCTTAATTTTTAATATTTTATTTAAACAAACTGATTTATAACAAAAATGATTTTGAAACTTTCTTACAATAAAGATTATAAAAAGATCATTAAACCAGCAAGAGATGATAGAAAGTCTCAATGTTATGTTAAACTAGGAGCGGATGATGAAAAGTCTTAAAAATTTTATTTAGTATCAGTAAGTTCAAGTTGCATTACTTTAAGTTGTTTAATAAAAATAGCTCACTTAAGCAGTAACTATGGTAGCAGTTTTAGAAAAGAAAGAGATGTAAGCTCACAACAGAGGGTAAAAGAAAGAGATGCATACAACGAAGGGTAAAGTTTGGTAGCTAGAGCAAATCGAGTAGCATAAAATGCAATTGTTTATTTGCAAAAACAAATATGCGAAGCTTACAAAATGATTTTTTTAAAAAGATTGACGCAAATTTTGTTCGGAATACTTTTCCTTATTTTTGTTCCATTCAATTTTGTTTCATTCAAGATTTATTGTCAGGATAGAATTCAGAAAACAAATTTATTTTATATTTTTTAATAAAATAATTAAGTTGCTGATCTCCAGGCTTAGATTGACAAAGCACTGACTTTTGTTAGTAAGCAAGAAAAAAGAAAATTTATTTAGCTGAAATTTTAAGCTTTATAAGTTTAAAAATCTTTTTTTTTTTAAAATGAAATCTTTTAACCTTAAAATAACTTTGCAATCATTTTACATGAGAATCTAAAGCTTTTAACAAAATTCTTTAAAAACTATTCACTTAAGTCTTTGAAGTTTTAGTTTTTGAAAT
Organism: Hydra vulgaris; assembly: GCF_022113875.1. Lineage (NCBI taxonomy): Eukaryota > Metazoa > Cnidaria > Hydrozoa > Anthoathecata > Hydridae > Hydra > Hydra vulgaris. The sequence goes on along the minus strand of NC_061158.1, from coordinate 10,647,135 downwards.
CTTTTTTATTTATGAAGTTGTAAAATTTAAACATTATTCGAGCGCCAAAACTTCTAACTTATGATTAAAGTAATAAACATTTACTCTAAAAGGTGGAGCCCTTTTGAGACTTCCCAACTCTGTTTAAAAATATTTAATAATCTAATTTCAGTCAAAAATTATGAGTATAATAATGAAAACACAAAATCAGAGTTATTAAATGACTGGGGCCCCGCCCCAGGCTAAAAATGAAACTTTTTGCAAACCCAGGGCAAAATTATAGGATTTAGCAGGGGTTGATAGCCGAAGCTAGAAAAAAATTTATAATACTTAATATTTTATAATTTTATGCTTACATTTACTATTTATTAAATATTGACGAACATTTATATACTTTTAAACTTTAAGTTACTTCCAACGAGATTGCAAGCAACCACTATTAAGTTATGAGTTACTTTAAATAGAGAATAAATTCAAATACTAGGAAACATGTAACTGAAGACTTAAAAAGTTAAATATTGCATAAAAAAACAAAAACATGAAGTTGAGTAAGAGTTTTTTTGATGTTTTTTTGATGTTCAAGGAAAAAAACTGGATTAATAAAAGTTTTTATAGCACGAAGGGACAGTAAAAGGTAGCAACTTGTTGAATAAAAAGCCAAGCAAGAATAAATTTTGGTTTATTGTTATATAGATGACAGCTCGTTTAACCATTGACCATGATTGTATTTGTTGAAAAAAAAAAAGAAATGCAACCTTACAACAATGGGAGAGTGCCTCAAGCTTGGCAGATAAAGCAGGTCTAATAAAATTTACAATGTGCTTTTAGACTTTGTCTGAGAGTAAGAGGGTTGTTATTCATCAATATAGGAATGCCAACAATGTTGCAATATCTTTTTGCAGTAAATAAATGACTTTTGTTTTCTAACAAAAATTGTGAATTTTAAGTCCAGAATTTAAATAAATAAGCCACGGCAAGCCTTAGGCTGTTATTGAAGAGAGATCAGATTTTTAACCATCTGCGTGTTGTAAGCAATTAAAAAACGAAGATTTTTTGTCAAGACAAGAGTATAAAGTTGAGTCGTCAGCAAATAAAGCCATTTTAGATTTTATGAAGATTGTTATTGTAGATAAGAAACAATACATGAGCAAAGATAGAACCTTAAAATTACTTAAAATAAAGAAGAGGGTAGGCCTTTAAGAATAACTTTACTACTGCAGTTAGAAAAAAATAACTTAATAACATCAAATCTTTATATAAAGCAACTAATTACAGAGTGAAGACTTATTGTAGGAGAAGTCAAAGTATTTTCTATAGTTTTGAAAAAGTGGAACCACTTATTTAGTACTTTTCAAAAGTTTAGTAAAAATTGAAGAGAGTTCTGGAGAACACTTTTTTAAGACTACGATGGAAATCTTGTCTGGAGCACAAACTGTAGAAGTGTTCAATTGAGAATTAACTTTAGCATTCGAAGCCAGAGTGATTTGGATGTTTAACAATGGGTTAATCTGTTCAACTGTCAGGAAGAGTATGGCCATTATATTAAAGAGTCAAATTAGAATAAGATTTCTTTGCAAATAACTCGGCTTTATTCTAGTGAGAAGTAAAAAGATCAAACCCATGAATTAGAGATTAAATGTTAGACTAACTTTAGTTAATGACACTTGAAGACTAACCAAAAGTCTCTAGAACCTAACATTTGAGATAAGATACAAGATTTAGTAAAGTGAGAAAGAGCTTAACATTAGACAGGACGTTTTTACATTGGCTTCTTGCAATAATAAAAGGACATTTGTTCTTAAGAGAGATGTTCTTGTAAAAAAGATGAAAAAAATGATTAATGTTTAATAAAGCAACTGCTCAAGATGGTGAAAAATGTGGAGTAGAATGAGGCTTGACTTAAAATTAAAGAGAAGGAATAAAAGCTTCCAAGATGCACATTATGCATACATATTATGGATATATGTTTGCTATTTATTTAGATGTTGGCATACAATATCCTTTCATTGTTATATAAACTTTAGTATTTATATGTAGTATATGCCAAAAGAGAAGATGATCAGATGGATGTGTGGTGTGACTCTAGCAAGACAAAAAAAGGAGGCATATTTTTAGACAGATTAGAAAAAAAATTGTATTGAATAATGTTTCTTAGAAAAGATTAAAGTAATTTAGGTATCAGCATATAGAAGGTAGCAACTTCAGTAGAAAATGGTAGTGGTAGAAATAAGAAAACTTAAAGAGAGTGCCTTACATATTGTATGAATGAGCTTCAATTAAAAAAAAAAAACTCTATATTGTTTTAAATTAGAGAAACAACATAAAAGAGGAAGGCAAAAGCCTGATGATGACGATGATGATGATCTTTTATACTGTTGATGTTGATGAACCTCTTTTATGCTGTTAATGATGATGATCTTGATGACGATGATGATAATAATGATGATTTTGATGATCATGTTGATCATAATGATGTTTATGTATGCATATATATATATATATATATATATATATATATATATATATATATATATATATATATATATATATATATATATATATATATATATATATATATATATATATATATATATATACATATATATATATATATATATACACACAAAATATAACATGAACTTTGAATAAAATAAATATACTTTAGGATGCATAAATGTTTATGTAGCCCTGGTCACAAACTCAGCCCCGGATCGGGTCAAACACCAACCTCGGTCACTTACTAATCAGGGCCATGTGAAACACACAGGCGCAGAATTAAAAAGATACAAAATTAAAAATTCCCCCCCCCCCAAAAAAAAATAATGTCTATTAAACTTTACCACTATATCAGAAAATTAGATATTTAATTTGTTTATAAATGTACTGTTTTTGATGAGTACCTAACTTTTTGGCTACTCAACGTAGTTAAAGAGAGATTTGAAGAAAAATATAGCATTTAGGCTCTTTCGCTTTTAAAAAATGCTGTTCTATTTTGTGCGCGTTTATTTTTTTAAAAAAATTACATAGCATGTTGTTTTATTTTGTTTACAAATATTCGGTAATTTTATTATCTATGAGTTTCAAGTTTAAGCTTAATACTATGGGGCAGAAGTTATACAAAAGCTGAAACGTTTTTGTTTAATAATTAATTTAAACAACTATAAAGAGATTATGGTAGTAAATTACTATGAGTGAAAACTAATGTGAAAACTTCAATTTTAACTTGAAATGTGAAAATTTCACTTTTAACGTTATTATTGTTTCTAAAAAGATAAAATGTGAAAACTTCAATTTTAATGTGAAATATGAAATAATGTGAAAACTTCAATTTTAATGTTATTGCTGTTTACGAAAAGATAAAATAAGAGGTTTTTAGTCATTTATTGAATATTTTAATGCTGTAAACAGTCTTTTTTATGACGCTGCCCCGTCAAGTTTTATGTATTTTAGTGGTAGTTTTGTTTTGCTTGATGCTTTGGTTAAATAAAGATTTATAAAAAATAATAAATTATATAAGAAAAGCTTAAATTCTGCTTTTTAAAAATATATAACAGTAATAGTCAAAAATAAGTGGAAAATACAAAAAACTGAGGTTTAAAAATGTAAACTTTTGTTTTCAAGAAATGGAAATCGCTCGGATCTCTCTTTAACTACGCTGAGTAATTTAGATTACACTCCCATAAAACAATAATGAAGGGTACAGGGAAACTAATGCAATTGTTGAGTTGAATTTGGAAATCCAATTTAAAATATGAATTTGGCTGTTGATGTAAAAATAAATGATTAATGATGATTTAGCAAATCGGCCATAAAATTTGTTCACACTACTATTATAATAAATAGTTATAACAAAATTTTTTGTAATTGCTTACCCAAAAGATGATAACCAATTATTTAAAAATTTTGATTGCAGAGGATCAAAAATTTTGATTGCAGAGGATCAAGAGGATCTTGTTTATTTAGTTAAATCATACAAAGTATTTTGTTCTTAATTTGTTAGTATATTATTTAGTATATTATGTTATTTCTAGTTTAGTGAAAACTGGAAAAATGACTATAGACATATGACTAGAGATGTGACTATTTAAAAAAAAATGCAAGGGTTCTTTTTTTGGGAAATTTTTAAGAATTCAACATTCAAGTAACTAAATTTAATTTAAATGACAATATCTTTAATCATACTTTAATTTCAGATTTATATAAAACAATTAATATTAAAATTTACAAATATTATTTTTACTAGCTGAGATCAGACCCGTAAAAAATACGGGTCTTTGTAAGTCTATTCCAAACCGAACTTTTTTATACTTTTTTTTTATATATCCTAGCTTTCCGGATCCACAAAATACAGGTCTTTACCAAACCTACTACTTCTATAAATATCTATTCCACACCGATTATTTCGATACCTATTCCTTATTTACTTCAATACTTTTTAGTAAAATAATTTTTTCTGAAAAAGCAAGAGAACTTTAAGAGCAAAAAAATGCGCACCTTTTCTGCATACATAGAGCTTATAAGAGATTTATAATTAAGTTTGTTTCTCTGCTAATGCATTTCATTGATAGCTCAGTGGTTAAGTGCGCTGTCATCAGTGTTGTTTTAAAGGGTTTAAGACCTTTAAGCGTAATAAAATTTGAAATTTTTTCAATTTTGCTTATACATTTATAGCAAAAAAATAATAATATAACAAATGAATTTAAATCATTATATTCTAAAATTTAAAATAAAATTTGAAAGTTTTCTTATTTTATAGATATACAATACATGATTATTCCATATAATGCATGCAAACTCAACATATCCTATAGACACTTACACTTAAAGATGCTTGCACGTAATGCTATACAAATGGAACTAAGATCTTAGACCACTAAAACATAGGTATAAAATCATTCTTATGATTATGATTAAAAACTAAAGAAAAATATTAAAAGCTAATCTAAAAGTCAAGCCAAAAAGATTTTGCGCATTGACGTCAGTTTGTGGCAAAATAAACCTTTATGCATCAAGTTTCCTTTTGCATTTATCTTACATTTTTTGATTAATTTTAATTATGTTGCATACAAATGCATAAGAATATATAAAACTAATACAGATATATCATTTTCATGGATAAGAGATTGTATTTATTACAATAGTAACAAATAAAAAGTTTTTGTCTTTATTAGAATATATCCCATAAAAATATATTCTATATATCTTTAATAGAAAGAGTTTTAAAAAAAAATTTAAATAAAATCTTATTTCTAGTTTTTTGCCACTAAGTGAAAAAACAAAAAAAATTGTGGCTTCAATCATTTACGAAAAAGACTTATCATTTTTAATGGTCTATGAAGCAGATGACGTAATTTTAGCAATCAGAAATTATCGATTAATATTAAGTCAAAAAAACAGACAAGAGGTTCTCTGGTCTTAGAGAACCTCTTATCCGTCTCCAGTTGTCGTTAGTTAAAGACCTTGTGAAGGAGTGTAGTATACAAATAAAACAAGACTTTTTCATAAAAGTCTTGTCAAAAAACTTAAATTTTTATTAATATATGTGTCGATCATTAATTTTTATGTTATAACATTTAAAGTTTTGAATAAAGTGCTTAGTTAAAGCACACTTTAATTTTGAATTTGGAAATTTTTTTGTCACTTTAAAATGCTTTTACTATTTACTTGATAAAGAAATGTTTAAAATATGCTTTTACTCTTTGAGAAAAAACTTTTGCTTTCGATTCCATAACTTTCTATACTATATATATATATATATATATATATATATATATATATATATATATATATATATATATATATATATCAGGCTGTTTTAGGAAGCGCAAGCGATCAGGCGTCTTGTCCTCCCATATATAGTATTTTTCATGCCTTGTTCATCCACATTCAAATTATTATTTTTTTTGAATTATTGACCACGGCAGTTTGCATGTTTTAAATTGTAAAGTGTTTTAATAATGTTTTAACAAAAAGCTAATTTTTTTTTAGTTTAAATTTTTTTTTATATAATCTTTATACAACTTTTGTATTCTTTTTTTTTTAGAGTTGTTGTTGAACTTTTGTATTCTTTTTTTTTAGAGTTGAAAAAAACATCTTTTATAATGATTTAACAACAGTTTTGCAATTTATTGACAATTTTTATCAGTTTATATATTTGAGAAACTATTTTGCTATGTACGCTAGAAATATGAGAAATTTTGATAATTCTTTTTCTTATGTTTATTTGTTTTGTCCATCTTTTCGCTTTAATGTTAATACGAATTACTAGAGATAATGAACATAACAATTGCTCTGTTTAAAATGTATTTAAAACCTAAAAATAAATTTTATATAGCCTAAACATTTCATTTAAAAAGTTCAGTAAAGTAACAATACACTAGCCAACAAGCTGTTGGAGCATTCTCAATAACGATAGTTCATCAGTAAATAAACTATTGGGTTCAAATGCATAATTTAGATAATCATACAAAAGTGTAAATAAATAGCAATTAGTTTTCTTACTTTCCTGTACATTGATAAAAACATTAATGTTTCATAAAAACATTTGAAAAACAAATTTAAAAATTGTTCATATTTCTAGTGCAAATTATATAGCATTTCCTTAATATAATGAAAGAAAAAAGTCACGAAAAAATTGTATATCAAAAAATATTTCTATTATCGTTATATTCTTATCTACTTTTTTCCTCCACTTGTATCAATTTTGGTAGTGAAAAATAACTAACGCCCTAAAAATTAGAAAACAAAAACAATAAAATATTTAGGAATATTATTTTTTGAAAAAAATTTTCTTTTTATATTACTACATTTTTTAAGCTTATTTTATTTAGATTTTCTATTTCCTATAGTCTTGGGTTTGTTTCTTCAAGTTTTATTCTCTTTACTTTCTTACAGCTTTAATTTGCCGCAATTCTTAAAACATTTACTATATAAAAAAATGTGGTCAAGTTGTCTAAAAAAAATAACTTTAAGAGCAGACAAACAAGGCATGCAACCGTACACGCTTCCTGGGGTGGCTTGTACTTATGTTATCTTAGTTTTACATTTCAAGTTTTCTACAACTAAGTTGAGTTCATTCAAGGAAAATGAGTATATAACATGTTTATAAACTAATTTATCTTAAATGCAAAACAAAACAACTATAAAGTTGTTTTGATTTTCACTTTAAGTAACAAAAATAAAAAAAAAAACTTACCACACAGCGACTGACTTTTTTTAAATCAGTAAGAGGGTTTAAAAAGTATGTTTTTAATAAAAACATATTCCAAAATTCTACTTTAATATTTAAAATAAACCATTTTATTAAACTTATTATTTTTAAAAATAATAAAAACTTAAAATTATTTAATAATAAAGTAATAAGGAAATTTAGATCTGACAGCTATTTTATCACGCTTCCATTCAACATTCTAAAACGAGTGCGCAACAATGACTAAATTTAGAAAACCATCAAAATAGTATTATACTGTGTATAATATTGGAAGAGTTAACTATTAATAAAACATGTTCTGTTTTGTAGGTGATGTATTGAAATTGTATCTTGACAGGCTGTTAATTTTATAGAAGTCAAAGATGGCTGTTAATTTTATAGAAGCTAAAGATGGCTGTTAATTTTATAGAAGATGACCTTATTTTAAATAAAAATAAGTTTATTTTTTATTGGTTTTTAATAATTTGAAGTTAGATATTCAATCATGTTTTATATAAATCTAATTATTTAGTACTGTGTTATTGTCTTTGTTATTGTCAAGCTCATCCCCCTCCTTTTATATACTGTGTTATTGTCAAGTTCATTCTCCTCCTTTTTTTTAAAAAAAAAGGAGTGTGGATCCTATAGAATGTACAATATAAGGAAAGGCAGCGGTGAGGGAAATAATAGACTGCATCTATAATTAGTATTTTTGTAGTTGGTCAATCTTTTAATTGATGATGTAGATAAAGTTAATTTTTTTTTGTAAATAAAACTTTTCTTTAAATATTTTGTTTTGTTATTAAGTATAAAAAATTGATTTAATACATATAGTGTATTTTTTCTTTTTTTTAGATTAATCAGTCGTTGTGTCTGTTCAATATAGGCTAGAATAGAATTGAAAACAATTGAAAATTGTTATGTTTTGTTAATTTGTTAATAAACTTGTAAATGAAAATATCTATTATCTTTAATGATTCGTATTTTATCTATGCGAATGAAAGTCTATGCAAATACTCAAGATTTAAACTTCAAGTTATGTAAATTATAAAAAATTAAATTAAATTTTACAGATTGACTTTTACTTAAAAATTTAGAAATTAGATTTTATTTAAGAAAATTTCTTTTATTAAAAATACAGTGCGGTGCAAATTTATAACCTCACCCAAAATTCAAGATCTCACAAATAATTAAATAATTATTTTTAAATTATTTAATTGCTTAATGTCTTACTTGATTACTATTTCGTTTGTAATAGAGTCTGGTTTCATTTTGTTAATTGACTTGAAAATTTTAGAAATTTATTGTTAATATTTTGTTTTATTGCTGCCATTCTGAATAACTTCAAATATTTGATTTGGCATACTTTCCAAATGCTTTCTAAGATTTGCAAGAGATATGTTCTTCCAAACATGCACAATTGCCTATTTCAATTCATTGACATTCAAATATTGTTTCCATTCTGCATAAACACATCTTGCTAAGATGCATTTTCCATACATTTTCGATGGGATTTAAATCAGGTGAGAGCGCTGACCATTCTAATAATTGAGTTTTCTTGCTGGTAAACCATGAGATATTTGATTTTGCTCTGTGAATTGGAGCATTATCTTGCTGGAAAATAAAATTGGTGTTACCAAAGTTTTGCGAAATATCATTCAAATGACCATTCAACAAATTTCTATATCCTTCAGCATTTAATTTTGTAGTAATAAAGCCAATCGAAGTTTTTTTAAAATAATTGAACGCACCCCAAATCATTACTCCTCTGCCTCCCATAACCCTTATTTTTGAAAATATTTTCTCTTTTCTAATGTCATGCCAGTAGTAATTGAAGGCATCTGGACCATCAAGATTGAATTTTTTTTACATCTGACTATGCAATTTTTTGCCTTTTTTTCCCCCAAGTTATGTGGTCCTTGGCCCATTGAAGACGAATGCGTTTGTGTGCTTCAGTTAGTGCTGGAGATGTGCGTTTTTTTGCATATCTAAGAACATCTAACTTGTTAATTACACGATTCATTGTTCATTATGAGCATTTCAATCCTAAATTACCACCTATTTGTCTCGTGGAGATTGTACGGTTACTTGCGACATGCAGAATTCGTTGCTGTTGGCAAGCTGTAAGTATAGATTTTCTACCATTTCGATGCTTCATGCTATAGTTTGTTGAATCCTTTACGAAATTATTGATTAAACGTTATGAGGGTCTCAGTTTGCAAGAAATTTTCCTGTTTGATAAACCCAATGACCTGTAGACTTCGATCTTGCCATTTTCTTCATCGGAGAGTGTAATTCCTCTTGGCATTAGTTAAAATGTATTTTATAATTTTAAAAATGTAATAAATTTAATTTAAAAAAAGAATTTACTGCAATTTTTGATGGCTTTTGATTCAATTTAGATAACAAGGTTATAATTGTGCATCACGTTTTTTAACGGTTTTATAATTTGAGTCAACTAAAGTATAAATAGATTGTTTATTTCAAAAAATGATCAACAAATAGAATTTGATCAAAAAACTTTGAAAGATAGTTTTAAGGTTTCTATACAGGTGAGGTTATAATTCTGCATCCCACTGTATATAAAATATAATTTTATGAAATGTATTCTGATAAAGAATAAATATAGTAATTACTTATTTATTTATAAATAATTTATTTATAAATAAATTATTTATTTATTACTATTGTAATAAATAATAATAACCATTATTATTGTAATAAATACAAACTCTTTTCAGTGAAATAATTACTATTGTAACAAATACAAACTCTTTTCAGTGAAATAATACACCTGTACCAGTTTTGTGCAACTGTAAGCACCATAATTAAAATTAACAAAAAATTAAAGATAAATGTAAAAGCAAACTTGACATATAAAAGTTTTTTTGCCACAAACTGACGTCACTGCGCAAATTTTTTTTGGTCTAACTTTTAGATTAGTGTTTTTTAGTCTACAGTTTTTAATGGTCTAAGATCTTCTATATGCCATTTGTACAGCATTATATACAAACGTCTATAAGTGTAAACATATTTACCATATATTGAGTTTGCAGGCAGTGTACGGAACAATCGCGTATAATAAATCTATAAAATGAGAAAACTTTTGAACTTTATTTTAACAATTCATATATAGCCAAGCGTTAAGATACAATAAGACTGTATTGAACAATTACAACCTAATAAAAGAGGTACAACAACTAGCACAAATTTTAGTTATACGAGGCTACCCTATTCAATCTATTAACAAAGGTTTTTAAAAAGCACTACAACATACACAATACAAACTTATCTACAAAAAACATAGAAGAAGAAAAAAGAAAGAGAAAAAGAGAGAATTTTACCAATAGTTACAACATTTAGAAAAGTTGGAAAACTCATTAATAAAATAATAAAAAAGCACTGGAATATTGTTGAACAGGATACTGATTTTAAAAAAATATGGCCAAGTCTACCTATTGTGAGTTACAAAAACATTAAATCGATCAAAAAATTTGTAATCCAGATGGCACATAAAAATACATAAGAAATCTATTTTTTCTTTACTAAGTTACAATTCCTAGATGTTACTATTTACATAATATTATTGGTTTACCTTACATCAACTTTCTAGTTTTATTTATATTTAATTAGTTTTATTATATAATATTAGAATTAAACTTTTTACCATGCATTTGTTATGGTCTCAAATATACATTAATTTGGACCATAGATAAAGCCACATTTTAAAATATGTTTTATATTTAATTAGCTTTATTATATAATATTAGAATTAAGTTTTTTACTGTGCATTTGTTATGGTCTCAAATATATGTTAATTCGGACCCTAGATAAAGCCTCATTTTAAAATATGTTTTCCCGCTCTTTACATTATTCTTGTATTTTGGTATATTTCTTATGTTATTCTATTTAATAAATACCCATGTAGATTTATTTTATTCCGTAAGTATTATTTTATAAAACGCTTTACTCTTTATAACTTCGATTTAGTTATGTTCTTCCTTACTTGTTGATGTTTATTTTTTGTATCGCTTTTGTTATGGTCTCAAAAATATGTTTTAATTCAGACTGTTGATTAAACTCTACTTTTTGAATGTTCGATTTTGTTATGGTATAGGTGTAAGGTGTAAGTCATGGGTGTATAGGTCTAATGTGTGAGTCTGTGCTGTTAATGTCATTCAGAGTAACGCATAAGTGGCAATGACGTTTGTCTAACAGGATAAACTAGTTATTAGCGCTGATCCTCATCAAAACGTCAGTAATAATAGACGCGACTCTGAGAAGATGTTTATTACTTAATCACTACACAAATTATGTTTACACATCAGCATTAATGTTTTTTTTTTCATTCTGAGGCCTTATATTGTTTTATACATATTTTTTATTTTGTAATCAATTTTTTGTTTTATAAGTTTTTGTTTGGTGATATATTTGTTGTATATCTTCATTTATATTAGTGTTTATAAAATAATTTTTATTATTATTATTATTATTGTAAATACTGTTAAGGTGCATTGTCTGTCTTATTTATTTTTAAATATTCCTCTATTAATTTTTATTTTTGTCTTGACAACTGTCAAAATATACTTTGTTCGAAAAATAAATCTCCTTTATTCAAATGTACTTCATTTCTTCCCTCAGGCGTTCACTGCTCATGTATGACCGCTCGGCAAATTTTATATGCCAAAGTTTTTAAATAACTTTGTTATCTCAAGATTTTTTTAATGTTTTTAAATACATTCAGAATACATAATTTATAACTTTGACCTTTTCTAAAGATTTTTTTAAAGAATTTTCCTAGAATAGCCCTTATATATATATTGCATAACAAACTGCAATAGTGGTTCCTTGCAACCTTCTTGGGAAAGCTGCAAGGAACCACTATTAATTATGGGAATCTTTCAGTCACAGCAGTTAGTAAGTCAGCAGTAGAACAAGAGGTTCGAAAACTGTATTGATAGTCTGTTACAAGCATATGTTTGTAAAAGTAAGGTTACAAAATATGCTTGTAATAAGTATAAAACAAAATTTTGTATTTAATAAGCAATTTTTTTAATGAATAAACAGATAGCTTGTTCAAAAACCAAAAGCTTTAGTAAAAAGCTGTTTAAATGAGCAGCTCGCATGTCTTGCCATGTTTGTTTTAGGAGAGCTTTTCTCTGCTATTGCAATCATTTACTCCCGCCGAGGCCTGTATATGTATATAATTATATGTGTATATCTATCATGTACCCTCATGGTTGTCCAGTGGCACAGGACAACTACTTTTCTCCAAAGGCAACTTAAAACATTTTAAAAATCCCTTTCAGAAGTCCAACCAGATGACCAGATACTTGCAAAAGTTACTTGCAAAAGTGTGTTTATTAATAAAACAATATTTTGAACTATTAAGATTTTATTATAGTGATTATTTATAAGAAACCTTTAAAAAGCATTTAAAATAATATATACTTTGTTTAATAATGAGTACACTATGGTGCGTTATATAATTTTAACAAACTTAATAAAAAGAAGCCAACTCACATTTTACATTACCTTCCAAATTCCCAGTTGCATTTTTAATAACGTGAATAGGGAGTTGAATCATTAATAACATTGAATCCCATTTGTTTTTCATTATCAAAATTTTTATTTTAACTTTGTCAAACAAAATTAACAAATAAAAAAAACATTAAGATGCACATGAAAAATCATGATGCAGGTGGAAATTCTTTAATTCTAAAAATAAAGTAGTGTCAGCATAATGAAAAATGTAGAGATGTCACGAATGGTGTTTTGTTAAACACCAAAAATTTGGCTGGGCGCTCAGCCAAAGCACCAAATATCTAGCTGACGAACATTCAATGAAATTTAGTTAACTTCAAAGGTTCCGATCTGCTTCATTAAAGTGTTTACGTTAACTAGACTGTGTGCATTTATGTTTCATAGGCCGTGTCATGGCACGCATTATAATGTTGACATCAAATTGTTTTAACTATAGTTATATAAAAGTATCATACTCTTCAAACCTTTTAAAAAGGTTACAAAAATAACTAGTTTAGGTATATCTTGCGTTTCTGAAGTAATTTGAGAAGTTGCTATTGATAGATATAGCACAAAGAACTCTTAACTTATTAAAAATTATATCTTCACTATAAACTGATCTTTAAGTTCAACTTATGCTTTACCTTTAATGAGAATGTCAATTATATGGTAACCTTTTTTAAATAATGTATGTTTTTAAAAATAATTTCAAGTGGTGAGTTAAAACACAACAAGCAAAACAACAAAAACAAGCCTTTTCGAGAAGAGCGTGCTTTCAATTGTGGTTATAAAAGATAAAGTTTTTTCAACAATGACTCTAAAAAAAAATACAAAAGTTGTATAAAAATTTTATAAAAAAAAAAAATCCTTACTTATTTTTTTTTACAATTATTAAATTTTTTAGTTTTTTTAATTTAACTTTAAATTTTGTTACAATTTTGTTTCTTTTTTTTTTTTCAAAATTTTTTTTTTCTCAATAGTTAAGTTTAGCTTTTTTCTGCAAATTATTGTAACGCTTTATAAGTTAAAAGATGCGAACTGCTGTGGTCAGTGTGTCTAAAAAAATTACTTTAATCATGGACAAACAAGGTGTGTAACCGCACACGCTTTCTGATAAGACTTGAAAAAACTTGAAAAGTTCTGAAAAAAATTAATTTAGTGAAGAGTTAATCTTTCACAGTGAATAGCTGCTTGACACCGATGAACTTTTACAGGTGCCAAGTAGCACATGTGATAATTCATCTCCACTTCGTGAGAAAAGTAATTTAAATGAAAATGATCAAACAAATATTTAGAAAAAAAAAATGCAAACATACGAAGATGTAGAAAAAAAATTTTTTGATTGCAAATTAAAAGGACCCCTAAGTCCCGAGACATGTTATGTTCATGTTAAAAAGAATGTTAAAAAAAAAACGTCTGAGCAAATTTTTTTGATTATAACTAATTAATAAATGTATACCAAGAAAAAAAATCTTGTTGTTTTAGTCGAAGCTTGTCTTCGTGACTAAATAAACGCAGTTTTCCAGGCACATTATACAGACTTGATAATTTATTCAAGTGCGTTTAATTCATAGGAGTTTTAGTACATGACGTCATAGATTTTTTTTTGTTTGTTCAAAACACCGATTATTATTTTTTACATACACTTTCCAAATCATATTCATTTTTATTATATTTTAAAGTTCTAAAATGTGTTTATAAAAAAATTAAAAACAAAATAGTATTTTATTTGCGCAACTTTTTTTAAATAATCGTCTAGACCATGTATTTTGATTTCTTTTGTTATAAGTTTTTCTTTCAAAATATTAAAATAATTTTCAACCTTAAAAGTGCACTTTTATTAATTTACTTAATTTTTTATTAAGTTATAAAAAAATATATATATATTTACGCATATTTTCCCTGATTTTCAAAAATGTATTTTTTGGTATTGAGGTGATCTTATTTAATTATTTATATTTTCATTATTATAACATCCAATATATATAATGGCGTACATAAACTTAAATATTCTCAAAATGACTAAAAATATATATAATATATTTTTAGTCGTTTTGAGAACATTTAAGTTTATGTATGTAACAAAAATACCAAGATTTATTTGAATAATTTGTTTTACAAGAATAATTTGTTTTACGGACATCCATGGAAACATAATAAACTTGAACGTTTTTAAAACATCTTGCGGAAGAATAAAAAGAATATCCGCGAACACATAAAACCCGCCAAATTTATGAACAAACTAATTCTATTGGTTCAAAAAATACGCTGACTAAGTGAAATAAAGTTCTAGAGTATTCTGTTGAAATGTTTTAACAATTCACGATTTGTTGCATTTTGAAATATCAAGCATAAATTGTTCTAAGAATATATTATAAAAGGAACTATTACTTTAATATTATGGCTCATTCTCGGAGCCACATCTGCAAAGCCATAAATCTTTTAAGCTATTATCATTTGTTTACAAAAATAAATGTTTTATAATATATATTTTTTAAATTGTCAAAATTTTGAAAGTTAATTACAAATTAAAGATTTTATTAGTATATTCTTATATTTTATAACTCTGCCTAGTGTTTGGTTTAATTAATTGTAAGTTAGATTTGCCAAAACAACTTGCATCAAAATGTAAAGAACATACTCGTGAATCATCGGAGATATTATACAACCCGATTATGTACCATAGGGGTCCCTAGGTCCACCATCGCCGTGGCCCATGTAGCCACGGCTCTGATAGCTACAAAAAAACATAAAATATTTTTCAATGTGAAAATTTTAGAAAATAAAATAACTATCAATAGTTAGCTATTTTACTAAAATTTAATAGTAAAATTTTTAAAGAATTTTTAGAATGTTTCCAATGATGTTATGTTTTAAAACTCCTATGAATTAAACGCACTTGAATAAATTATCAAGTCTGTATAATGCACCTGGAAAATCACGTTTATTTTAAAGACTCCAAATACCGCAGAAAATGGAGAAGAAGCTTCGACTAAAACAACATGATTTGTTTTTCTTGGTATACATTTATTAATTAGTTTTAATCAAAAAAAAAATTGCTCAGACATTTTTTTTAACATTCTCTTTAATATGAACACAACATGTTTCGGGACTTGGTGATCCCTTTAAATTAGTTTTTACATGAAATTGTTAGGTTAAATTAGAAATCAAACCCTTGTGGCCAGCAAGTGCATAACATCATTGTAACGGAACTTAATAGAATTTTTTTATAGTGAATGGCTTTTTTGAAAAGCCATTCACTATGTACACTGCACTGTCAAAAAAATTCCTCATAGAATATACAAATTTTTGAAAATTTTGTATATTTTATGAGCAACTCACAATTATTTTCTTTCATCAAACAATGAAAATATTTTTATAATAACTTACTACCTTAAGTATTAAATATGCCAACTATTTTTTTTAATAAAAATTTAAAAAAAAAAATAGTTTTATGTAATTTGTTTTTATGCGGGGTTTTTTTCATTACAATCTGGTATTAGGTATTCTGACAAAATTACAACAAAAATGACAATCTTTAAAAGTTATCTCTTGACAAATATCTCTTTGTAACTAAAGTTACTTAACAATATTTTTTAATAGCTTATATCATTTTTTTTTAAATTAATTTACATATAATTAAACCATTTCTTATTAGACGTATTTTAGTAGTCAGATGTTTAATTTTTTTTTTTTTCTCAGTATTTTTACCCAAGAAAAAATACCAAAAAAATATTATTATACCGGACTACTGGTTATCATGGCGGGCGACTAAGAAGAAATAAAATCTATTTTCTTTGTATCAGTCACCTACAGGGCAACCAGAAAAAAACCAAAAAAAAAAAAAGAAAAATCATACACACACAACCGCTACAACAGTCTTATGCAAACTGAACTTGCACAGACATGTCACAATTTTTTATTATCTATAAATAGAGATAGCCCAAACAGTTTCAAACTTGCACATTGTAAATAATTCAATACATGGCATTTTTTACCAGTGGAACATGGACAATACGCCTAAAAACATGTTTTTATGGGTTTTTTTAAGTATTCTTTAAATTTTAGATATTAATGAACCCTGAAACAGTTCTCTCCAATAAAACTTCAAATATAGATGTGTTTTTTTAATTTAATGTAAGGTATACTACCCTATATATTAGCCATAACCATTTACATTCAATTTTAAAAAAACACTGTGAAATATAAGAAAAAGTATATTTTGTAAATTTACTCTTTTATAATACTACTGTATTAAATTTTAAACATGATAAGGGTATGTCCATTAATTATGTCAACAAAATAGGGGTGATGGGGCATTAACAAATATGACAATACTCTAATAATTTTACTTTTTAAATAAATGAAATTACTTAAAAAATAGAAAAAAAGGAAGTTTTCTTTGATTTTATTTTTAATAATTAGAGGGAGAAAAGTAGCCAAATGATGATAGTTTTTTAGATGGAGGGGGACTGGAAGTTTGACAAATTTCAAATGCTCAAATAGTATCAAATACTGCTAATTAAAATTTATGGCTTCCACCAACAAGATGGAAAAACTTGCAAACTAGATTTTAATTTAAAATACAGGCCCAAATTTAGACAAAATTAGGGTGTGCCATGGCACAGGGGCAGTGGCAGATTAAGACTTCTTGGGGCCCAGGGCTATTTTTGTTTTTGGAGGCCTTTTTATGGGCCAGAGCCTAAAAATGACTAAAAACAAAAACGAAAAAAAAAAAAGGCCTCTAAAATTTTTGGGGGCCCCTAAATTTGCAGGGCCCGGGAAAAATTTCATTAAAACTTCATTAAGAAAGAAAAACTTCATTATCATTTTACACAAAAAAAATCTGGGAGAGATTTTTTTTGTGTAAAAAGAAACATATTTTTTTTTTGGCACAAAAAAAAACAACCACAGATTAAAAAAAACGTTCTTTTTTTTTGCAACTGTACATTTAACCTTTTATACTTTTAACATTTTAACCATTTGCTGATCTGAGAGATAGTGTGCTCGGCACCCCTACACTTATAGTTTTTGTATCAAAGCAAATAGTATTACTGTATATTTAATATATTATATTTGGGTCAATTTTTAAAACAGATTACATTCAACTAAAGTTTCTATATTTGCAAAATAATTTTTTTTTAAATAGTGATAAAAAATTTTTTACACGCAGACAGACAATAGTTATTAAAATAATGTAATTATCAAAAAAATAATGAAGCACATACATAGTCAGCAATAATTTTTAATTTAAAATTATAACAATTTATTCTTGTAATTGTTTAAAATATAATAACAATAAATTATCATTTTATGTAACCCATACCTGTCTACTTCTGGGGGATCCATTAAACTTTATACAAGTAAAATACTTTTGTAATACTCATAACTTAAGTCTTCCAGATAATAAATACAATATATAATTTTTAATTAGCTAAACAAATAATTTTCGCTTTTTAATGACGAGTCTCGTAAAACGTGACGTAAAACTAACTGTCCGAATGGTTCGTGTTTCACTTTATTATCACCAATAGTAATTGCAAAGTTCGAAGTTGTAAAGTAACTATTTTATTCAGTTTTTATTTAAACAATATATGCTTTTTAATCGGATTTTTTAATATTTACTAAAAATTAATTACAAATTCAAAAATTCAATCAAGAACAATGTTAAAAAACTCTTTGTTTAAGTTAAGCAAAACGGGTATAAACGGATATCAGTAAATAGACGGGGAGAAGAAGGTGCTGAAAAGTCTGACATTAATTGAAAATTAGGAGGAAGGGGTGTTGAGACCAAAATAATGTAAATTTTAAGTACTTTTTTTTTAAAAGAAAAACTCTAAGTTTACGCCATCTATGAGCAGATTAAAAAAAATCGCTTAAAAAATAAAAATTAATAAAAATACCTTTAAAAATAAAAAAAAACCTTAAAAAATTAATGGTAAATACACGTTTTTAATTTTATTTTATGGGATGGGGTAAAAAAATTTGGCATAAACTTTAAGGGAAGGACAGCCAAATGACTCAGTTTGACAAAGGGAGGTCAAAAAACATGGAAAATTTACTGACATCATTTATGGACGATCCATTAGCCAGAGTATATTTCGTACAAAATTATTTATATATTTTTTAAATAAATATAATTTTAGTAAAATTTAGTACTAAGCAGTAATGTTCTATAATCGACGGGTAAAGTAAGACAAAGCTATACGAAAAAAATATATATTTTCCGCAAATAAACATTTAACCCGCTGTTGTTCCTTATTAACTTTAGCGATCCTCCAAAAAAACTCTACAAATCTTGATTATTAAGTCTTTACAAATGATAAAAACTTGGTTGTTTTCAAAATCAATGAACTTTTTAATAGACCTAAACTTAAGCTACAAAAACTTAAAAGATGGCCACAAAAACTTAAAAGATGGCCACAAAAATTTAAAAGATGGCCACAAAAACTTCAAAAAAAATTTGCTAGCAAATTACCACGAACTAAAGTATGTTTAGTTTTTGTGCGTTGTGCACAAATCAAACTAATATATATGCTAATATAATTCTCATGATAAAACAGTAAATGGGATTAGTTTCTCGATTTACTACAAACTTCTATTAAACTAATATAAACAACATAAAGCATTAAGATCGAAAAAAATGAGAAAGTAAAATCTTTTCAAAAAATATTTAAAATGATTATTTTTTAAAAATTTCTTTAACTTTTTTTGAAGTTAAAAAATTAAAGAGTATAAAAATACTTTTAACTTCAAAATTTTTCTTTATTTCTAAAAAGTAATTGTACATTACTACACCTTTTCAAGATGTAATTGAGAAAACAAAAAATGTAGTTAAGAATCGTAAGATGTAATTGAGAAAACAAAAGTTGTAATTAAGAAACGTAAGATGTAATTGAGAAAACGTAAGTTGTAATTAAGAAACATAAGATGTAATTTAGAAAACGAAAATTGTAATTAAGAATCGTAACATGTAATTGAGAAAATGTAAGTTGTAATTAAGAAATAGAAAGATGTAATTGAGAACACGAAAATTTTAATTTAGATATCGCTTTAAAAGAGTAAGTGTAAAACGGCGCTTAAAAAAAATGGAGCGTATAAAATGACGCACTTAAAAATGACGCAAGATTTGTAGCGTAAATTTAATTTTTTAGGGAAAAATTTAGGGAAAAATTTATAATTTTTGGGCAAATGAATTTAACATAATAAACACTAAAAACATTTTAGGGAAAAATTTATAATTCAATTAAAAAGTATTATTAAAAATTATATAATTAAAAATCACTTCATTGATCATTTAAGCACCAACTTGTACGTCTTCCATATTTAAAATAGTTGCATAGTGCGTGGTTGTGCGTTGTACCGCACGTGCACAATCTCCTCCCATTATAGTATTTTTCGCCTCAATTACAATTCGTTCTAAGTACTGCATGCGCTGTTCCGCAATCCCGTCACCTAATACAGGTGGAATGCGAATTGCATTTTTAACGTTACTTTTAATTTTGGACCAGA
This sequence comes from Hydra vulgaris, assembly GCF_022113875.1. Lineage (NCBI taxonomy): Eukaryota > Metazoa > Cnidaria > Hydrozoa > Anthoathecata > Hydridae > Hydra > Hydra vulgaris. Next base: position 10,626,932 of record NC_061158.1, on the reverse strand, counting down.
TCGTTTCCATCGGGTTCAACATTGGACTGTAAGGTCCCAAACGTAACAACTGAGCTGGTGAATTATCAAACACCCTTTGCAAACGAGCGTGACAAGGAGCATTATCTGTTACGACGACCAAATCCTCCAAACGATTCCCGGATGTAACCCACTGGTGAAACATAGCCAACATCCACTCGTTACAGGAATCTGCTTTAAATGATCCCCTGCGAGTTTCTATCATGACGACATTTGTAGTTGAAGTAGCTGCGATCAAGTGTATGTTTAAACCCTTTGAAGCAGGTACTTTCATAATTGCTCTTTTTCCTTGTCTCGCGCGTCCTTGCGTTTTTCTACAAAAAAGGTTAAAATTTGTTTCATCCAACCAAACTATCTGACGACCATTTGTGATATGTTTGTTGATGTTTCTAACATATTCAGCTCTTTTTTGTTTGTTTTCATAACTGTTCATTGTAGAAGGCTCCTTGTGCACTTTTTTTAATGAGAACAATCTGCCTTCGAGGTAATTTGCTATTGTTGTTGTGCTAACGTTTATTTTAAATTGTTTTAATATCTTTATTTTAATGGCCACCAATGTTAATTGACAATCATTTTCAATCCATGTTAATGTTTCTTCGATTTGATCTTCGGTCAACTTTTTCGGTTTAAAACCTCCTTTTCCGATGAAATTTGAATTTCCGCTGCGAACCCAATTGTATGCTGTCTTATATTTGATACCTAGCGTTTGCGCGAGATTCACCCAATCTTCAAATCGCTCCGCACATTCAACAACTCTTCTCCTGTCATTTGGAGAAGATAAAACGTAACGTTTCCTTTCAACTTGTTCAGTTGTGTGTATTTCATGCCGACAAATCGGACAACTTGAATCTGGTTGTTCCAGAACTGGACGTAAACAAATTTGGTGACATAAATGTTGACACGGATTTAGCTTAATTACAGACTTTCGGGTCATAGTGTATTGGCATATAACACAACGATCTTTCAATTCCATTATTATTACTTGTGCATACAAAAGCAAGATTTAAGATTATAACTTAAATTCATGTCCAAAAAGACCTTTTGTAACAACCTACAAACTTAGGCTGTGAATTTGCTATTTTAATTTATGTGTTCTCAATTACAAGTTACGATTTCTCAATTACATATTATGATTTCTCAATTATATCTTACGTTTTCTCAATTATATCTTACGTTTTCTCAATTACATGTTGTGTTTCTTAATTACATGTTACGACTTCTTATTTACATGTTGTGTTTCTCAATTACATATAACGTTTTCTCAATTACATGTTGTGTTTCTTAATTACATATTACGACTTCTTAATTACAACTTTCATGTTCTCATTTACATCTTGAAAAGGTGTAGTGATGGTGTCCATTAATTTCTGCAAAACTATAATTATCATTTTCTTGTATATATTTGACCTTCATTCAGCAATTCTTATACTGAATTAAGAGCGGTACTTGGTTTACGCAAATATTATTTGTCAATACCCCACAATTTTTATGATGGGCCAGAATTGTGGGCAATTTGGTGGATAAAGATTTTTTAGCAAAAAGTTTTTTTTAACGTAGTTGCAAACAAACAAGGCCTAGCGTGCGATCGAATGAATGGAAAAAATCGCTTTTAAAGGCACTTTTCAGTATAAATTTCTGATGTCAAAATTAATGTTGATGTTGACATCTACTTTACTCTTTTTTCAACAACTACAAATCGCTTGCCATAAGATAAAATATTTACCATTTTTGTCCAAAAGCTTGAATTTATTTTTGTTACTTACATTGCCACGAACAACTGAAGTATAATCTTTGTCACCAGAAAGTTGACTAAAGTCACATTTTATGTAAGTTGTCCATCAAAATGAAGCCATTTAATTTTAACAAAACTTGGATGCAAGGTTTTTAAGCTCGTATTTCGGCAGTGAAATTTTGTTTGTCAGAACAATATGTATTTAATTGCTCGGAAAGTCTTGTAATTGTAGTATTTCTTCACTTTCTTTATCCAAAAATAAAAAATTTTGTACTTTTTAGCTCTTTCTCTGTTAGACAAGCCTAAATTTCTTTCAAAAGAACAACGAATCTTATTTAACACTAATTTATTGTTAATTTTTTTTTTACTTTCCGCTCCTTTAATTTGTTTGATGGATAAAGTCTTTTAATATCGTTTTATAACCCTTCTAACTTTGGATATAGAAATTTTAGAAGTCTTTTAAAACTCGTTTGAAGTTCAATGATGGATTTTCTTAATGAGTATGCACGATTTTTTTTTTAGATGACATTTTAATAAAAAATAATTTGAATTAATTTTTTTACAAGTACTATCATTACTTGATTGAAATATTATTATTGTTTATTTATTATTTTTGTTTAAAAGTTGTTTCCGCTTCTCATTTTTTCGATCTCATGCTTTAAGAGCACTTATAACTTCATAGTACCCCGAAAAAAAATATTTTTAACTTTTTTACTTCTCATAAGTTAATTGTATAATCTCAGTTATTTTATACTGGACAAGTAAAGGTGGCATCTTCACCTTATCGTTAAAAATTAAGATGATATCTTCAATTTATCATTTAAATGCTAACTTTTTCAAATAGAAAATGTAAAAAAAAAAAGAAATTAAATGTTAAAAGAACCTCTGCAACTTTTATTTAAAGTAAGTTAAACAAGACATGTAAAGCTTTTTAAAAGTTTTAATAAAAAATTGAAATTCTTTTAACAATATATGTGCAAACATGTTGACATTATTACTTGGAACAGATTTGCAACTACATGTAGTTTCAATTAGGGGTCGTCCATAAAGTACGCACGTTTTTTTTCGTACGTACGCGTCCATAAAGTACGTACGCTCGGATGGAAAGAGCAAAAACGTACGCTCGGAGGGAAAAACCCCCTCTTTTCCTCCGAGCGTACGTAATTTATAAACGATCCCTTACACTATCATCATTTAAATAAAAAATAAAGTCAAAAATATTAATAATTTAACAAAAAATAAATTAACAATAATAAAAAGACGACTTGAAAATAAGAAAACTTGTCAATTTTCAAGTTGTCTTTGTCAGAAAGCTATCGTGGTGGTAAACTTGCATTTTTTTTTTTTTTTTTTTTTAATTCTTTATTACAATCATTACTACAATTTCTATTATAACTTGTGAATAAAACGTAAGACATAAAAAAAAGAAATAAATAATATTTACAATAAAGATTTCGTTAACAATAGAAATATGACAATAAATATAGCAATAAAAATTAGGAATAAAGAATGCGGAAACTCGAAGAAGTCCTTGATGTCTTGTCGTAGAGAACCGCTGGAATCAAAACGCTTTAAATGAATTCATTTTTATTGATTTTTTGTAAATGTTTATTAGCTTTTGGATTGGACCTGTTCCGATAAATAATTATATGAACCGTTGCATAGAATAGTTAAAAATAATATACTTCAGTATAATTATCGATGTGTTTGATGACGTCATAGTGTGTTGGTGATGTTAATATAAATCGAATAGATTAAAAAAAAATAATAATTGAATTGAACATTTCTTGCATTAAAATTGTAGAAAATAAAATCAGAGTGGGGTTCTTGAATTCTTGTTGATAATTAGCTCTTGTTCTAATATAGTTTTTTTTTTTAAGTATATATTGTGTTTGCATCTTTATCATACAAGCGATCATAGATGGTATCACCGAATCCCAATCCAGCCCAACGATTGCCAAGCAGTTATAGTTGGGTGTTTCTACGCCAGAGGTTATGCAGCACTATTCTTTATTTATTTTTTTTTTTTTTTAAATATACATAGACTGCAAGCACACACACACCCATACTAACAGCACATATACACCCATACACCCATATATATACCAATATACATACATAAATACATACATACACAGATACACATACGCATTTATACATAATTTATTGATTTTATTTTATTTTTATTTTTTTAATTTCTTTTTTCATTAAAAATCTCCCACTCCATGATCCAAAATAACATGCCTCCTGCAAAATTTTGCCATTTTTTATTGAAATTTGGTAAAAATATTTACTAAACAAGGTCACTTTAAAGAAATTATTAATGCAGATATATAACGCAATTTGATGTGGTTTTTTAAAAAAGTTTTCAGAAAAGGGATAAAAAAATCATTTCAAATTAAAAAGCACATGATAATATGTGCTTTTGAGCGCTGTAGCCCTTAAAATCACATAAAGCACCAAATTTGAAAATATATTTTCAAATTTTATCGTACTTTATCAATACTGGAATCAAAAGTGGTATTCATCGCTCAGATTCCTTCAACGAAAAAGTTGAACTCTTTGCTTAACTTAAACAAAGAGTTTTTATTTTAATGACTGTAAAAGTGTTTTGACTTTACAACTTCTATTTTTAAGTATTAATAACAAGCTAAAATTTCTCAAATATGTACCCGACGGGCATTTGTTTTTAAAAGTTACGTTCTAAATGTATTTTAAATGTCTTTTAAACGTTTTTTGCGTAAGAATGTTTAGAAGACGTTTAAAAGACATTTAAAATACATTTAGAACGTAACTTTTAAAAACAAACGCCCGTCGGGTACCTAGGTAGGTTACATGAAATTTTTAAAATAATAAAATTCTAGGTTTTAATGTTTCATTAGAATGAGCTTCAATTCAATATTGTAAACGAGAAAAAAAAAATCAAAATCAAACAATTTCACAAAAAATTATGATGTTTTTAGTACCTATTTTTTGATATATGGAATTGTTGAAGAAACAATGTGGTTGAAATAATTTTTTTATTAACTGAAACTATCATTACTTTGTCAATTCTTATCAAGATGCTTACAACTTGCCCAGTGGGAAAAGAGCTAGCGACTAGCTAGCTTTACAGCTTTACTTTACTTTTTTTTTTTTTTGCTTATTTAATTTTTTTTTCAATGTAATATTGCTTATTTAATTTATAACATCTTTAAAAATTTGATTTTTAGTGTTGAGATTATTATAATTATGAGAATAATTGAACTTTAAACATTGCGGTATTGTAGCAATGTGTCGCTAGGTACATATCGTAGCTTTGTATCTCGCTACAAAATATCTACAATCTATAGCCGATTAGTAGCTACATATCAAAATTTTTTAGACAGCGATTTTATTACGATATGACGTTAGCTACAATAGTCAGTGGGGGTTTAGCTTAAAAAATATATATTTAAAAAATTTGTAGGAGGGAAAATCATTTCAAGTAACATTGTTTTTAAAAAAAATCTAATTGCTGCCAAATGTAATAACTTATTATGCTATTTTTCAAATTAAATAACAAATTGCAATTAAGATTTAACCATTAAAGAAAGATCCAAAAATGAAACACAAATTGCATGCTATTTGCATGTTAATAATTGTTTATGTTTTTTTTCCCTACCCCCTTCCTTCCTCTACGTCCTCGCCCGTCTTCTCCGCAGCTTTTTCCTCCTTCAATTAATTTTTTAAATAATTACACTTAACTGCAATAAAGCAAATTAAGTGTATTTTTACATACTATACTGCAATAAAGCAAATTAAGTGTATATAAGAAAATAAACAAGAATATGTATAATATTAATAATATCTTATGTAGTGTTAATACTTAATAATAACTATTAACCCAAAACAATAATAAGATTAACACAAAACTTTATTATTCAAATCAAAAGGGTATAATCCTTACTGTCAGCAACTAAGTTTTCAATAACACTATGCATTTTTATCTAAATCATAAATTCTATAGTTATATAAAGGTTAAATTTTCAATTATTATTTTTAATCATTATTGAAATAATTATTAAAAAATAAATATTGAAATAATTATTAAAAAATTATTAAATTATTATTATTATTAAATAAAAAATAATTATTATTAAATTATTATTAAAAATAATTATTAAAAAAATAATTATTAAAAATTTCAAATCTATTATTAAATATATTGATATATATAAACTTTATAACAATTTTGGGCCAATATCTGGTTATCTGGGTTTCTATGCAAGGAAAACAATATAAGCATTCATTCATTAAACAAGAATTAAAAACTTGTAGAAATACATCTATAAAACAAGATGAAAGAGGAAAATGGTATCTACTGATGTGGTCTAGTTTTGTACAAAATTTTTACTTGTCTTATTATTTTCCGATATCGTCAATGCATTATGCTCATTTTTGACCTCATAAACCTATTACAGATGAAGAACGCTGTAACTGTTCAAGTTTATTACAGATGAAGAACGCTGTAGCTGTTCAAGTTTATTACAGATGAAGAACGCTGTAATTGTTCAAGTTTATTACAGATGAAGAACGTTGTAACTGTTCAAGTTTATTACTGATGAAGAACGTTGTAACTGTTCAAGTTTATTACTGATGAAGAACGTTGTAACTGTTCAAGTGTATTACAGATGAAGAACGCTGTAACTGTTCAAGTTTATTACAGATGAAGAACGTTGTAACTATTCAAGTTTATTACAGATGAAGAACGTTGTAACTGTTCAAGTTTATTACAGATGAAGAACGTTGTTACTGTTCAAATTTATTGCAATCTGAGCTATTATATCAAGTTTGCATTGAGTCTGTTTCAATTCTAGTGTGTCCAAAAAAAATCTGGCAAAAGTTATTTTATTTATTAAATGCAAAATATGTATCAAAACATTTACAGATGCAAGAATCAGCACAATCAAGTTATTACTCAACTTGTTCTGCACTCATTAAGTTTATTTATTTATTTATTTAGCAACTTAATGCTAGTTTAGTAACTTTTACAAAATAAATGTTCCCTATTACAAAATAAATGTTCACTATATAAGTTGATTATTATTTAGTGTTTGAAGCAGTTTTTTTTCAATTTTTCGTAGTCCAGCTGAACAAATTCACAAGGTATTTCCTGGTATAGTTTCAAACCAAACACAAACAATAACTTCTGCCCTGCTCTATTGTATTGGCTGCTTTTATGAAAATAACTAGCTTGTTTAGTGTAATGTTGATGTAACTCGCTATTTTTTTAATAGAACGGTTTAAATATATCATTTTCAGTTGATGTAACATTGTGATTTAAACAGAGTGCTTTTAAAATTGTTCTATTTTTTACACTGATCCAACCAAGCATTAACTATTTACCAGCTTTAATATATCTAATTTAAAATCTAATTTAAAACATTAACTATTAACCAGCTAAAAATGAACTGAAAGCTCGCACACAAAAAAAGTGCAATTGGTTTGAAAAAAGATTTGAGAAGACGTCTAGAAGGCTCATTGTAAATAGAATAAAACCAAGTAAGACTTGTAAACAATTTAGTAATAGGTTTATGAAAAATATATAATTACAATTCTTGTGAGTTGATGTACTTTTAAAAATAATTTTCAGTAATTATTAATTTTACATATTGTGAATTTATTTAAACTTCTAAAGTGAAAAAGCAAATGTAAACGTAAACTAAAATTCAAACTGAATTTTAGTTTACGTTTACATCAAAGCCTTAATTTTATTCATCGGGAGTTGGCAGGCTTGGGAGTTGGGAGTTGGTTGACATTGAGTTGGAGCTTTTATTGTGCTTTTAATAATTTTTTTTCTACTTTGTTTTAGGAAGTCAGTGCTGACAATGAGTAACTTTAATAGAAATGGAAAAAAAAAAAAAAAATGAAAAAAAAAAAAAATGAAAAAAAAAAAAATGAAAAAAAAAAAAACTTTAATTGAAATGGAGCATTATAAAAACAGTTATTTTCACAAATCTCATTAAAAACATATTATTATATCATAACATTTAACCAGTTTAGAAGAAAAAGAATTCAAAAAAATGTATGCAACTAATTCTTTAAGATTTAATTATACTAAGAATATACTAATTTATATTGTATTATAAATTAAAATTTATTTGTTAATTATGAAATTAAAAAAATCTGGCAGACATGTAAACGACGCACTCCTATAAAATACTGATAATCGTGACCAAAACTGTCCCAATTCTTATATTGCGATTGCAATTTGTTTTAAACCTAGCATCGGTACTAATCGTAGATTTAAAAGAAATTACGATCGCGTTGTTTGCGTTTGTTGGACCGCAGTCCAACCAAAACCAGACGATTCCCAACATTTTGTTCAATTTCTGAGTTCATTTCACTTTCCATGGAGTAGTTTTTTGGAAGTTTCATTTCATTTTGCAATCACAATCGCTTAAATGTTGATAGTCTCAGCTCAGTCTTGAACCAAAATTTGTCGTCTTCTAGTTAGGAAAGACGCCATTTTGAATGGAAGACTGATGAGATTATATGAAAATGCAGTATCACGTTAAGTCGATCCTTAAATAAGTAGACAATCAGTTCTGCGCAAGCGTGACGCAGGTACAGCGCATAGTTCCGTAGGTAGGTTAAATCTATCGTTAAATTTACCGTTCCTAGCTCGACGTCACGAAATAATTAAGAGTTGTTTTGATTTCAATTCTGCCATAATCGAGGACAACTAAGTTAGCGGAACTAATATATCAATTA